>JAYEVH010000537.1:0-84550 GCA_036346255.1 Ampelocalamus luodianensis
CCTGACCTAGTTGCCACCTTGCGGCTATTTGCAATGCAGCAGATGCCTCAATCTGCTCAAGCTGTGGACGGCCTGGATGCGCCATGGCTGCATATCTGCAATGTGTTGATGTGTATAGTTGAGCATGCCGTCTGTATATGATAGTTCAAGGTGGTACCTGTCATCACTTACCTCATCTTATTCAAGCCACCACCAGTGCTCCTCCTCATTCTTTGCTACAATGAGCTCCTCTCACCGCTTCTCCTTCCCTCTCCAAAATGCTTGAATGATCGTGCATGTAGATGATGTTTGGATGGATGGAAAGCTTGTGTGATTGTGAATGCAAAGGCATAGCATGCATTGCGCGATTGTTGATTTTGGATGTTGATTGTGAAGAGAGAAGGTGGAGCCTGAGCTAGTGGAGAGGAGAAAATGGTCCGTGGATTCGATTTGGGAGAGAAGCAAGAGAAATGGCGTGGGGAGATGAAGATAGTGAGTGGGTTGAACCAATGAAGTCGCTGGATTGCTTGGCTTTGCCAGTGCAAAAATGAATGGGGAAGTGGAGTGTGATGATGAGGCTGTTGGGAGGATAAAATAGGCAGTGAGGGGAGGAACTCTCGACTGGGAACAAAAGAAATGGGGAGGTGGCTGCTCTGTTGGGCAGTGAGGAGCTGAGGGCAAAAGCAAATGGCAGGGGATGGGGGTGATGTGGGTTTTGGGCCTCAAGAAATGGCAGGAGCGTTGAGTTGATATGGGTGTGGCTTTGCTTGTTGGATGATTAAACAAATAGGGGTGAGCAGGATGGCGTGTGAGTGATGAGTGAATGGCGGTGTGTGGGAGATGAATAACAAAGATGGCAGTGTGTGTGAGGGCTTTCGGCTAGTGAAAAAGAAATGGGCATGCAAGTGATTCGGTTGGGCAAGAAATGGTTGGGGAGAAAAGAAATAGATAGCAGTGGCTGGACTAAAGAAATAGCAGTGGTGTGTCTCTCGGTTGGGAGTAGCAATGAAAAAAATGGTAGAGAGAGTTGAAGAATATTTGGGCATAGAAGTTTAATTTCAAAATTCATGAAATTTTTAGGGAGGTACACGACATAATGTTGGTGCTTAGGTAAAGTTTTCGGAATTTATCCAAAGTGTGATGCTCTCTAAAAATCTTTAAAGTTCTGTTTGCTCGGAAGAAGAATAGCAAGATGCTTCTTCCTCTTTTCCGGCTCGCTCCAACGACCTTGCATGTGTGAGCTAGTCGCTAAAATGGAGCAGCTCTCGAGATAACGATCGCGATGGTATAACATGCATTAGCGAATTCTTGATTTTGGTTGTGATTGCGAGGAGAGAAGTTAGGGAAAAGAAAGACACACGGCGTCTACGCTGCGGTCGGTCGAATGAAAAGAGTGATGGCACTAAAGCATGCATCATGGTATGATTTTTTTTTGAAATGTATGTGAAAACAAGAGATCAATACAATTAATTTTATTTCATTTTTTTAAAGCCGTATTTTGATTAACACTAGAAAATTTCTAGAACTTAGCCAAAAATTAATATATTGCCAAATTAACTATTAACATCCGATTCGAAAATCGGGATGTTACATGTGCTCTTCAGTGCAACACACATACATCTTTACAAAATTATGCACCATTTCCATACAAACATAATACTAAGTCTAGCAAAGGCATACAATGTATAAAGTTATTACAAAAGAGCAATGATGGCCAAATGACATCAAAGTAACAAGTGACAGTGAGTAAAAGCGCCATAAGATGGCTATAAACAAAATCACTGGTTAGCCATCATAACCCACGAGGCAACCGAGCCGCACGCCAAGTTAGTCACACTCACCACAAGAAAACTCATAGAAGTTGATCCCTTGGGGATCTACTTCCTCCTCTGCACACAACAAGCAATGCAGGTGAGTACAATAATGTACTCACAAGACTTACGAGTAACAAGCCTATACATAGCTACATGAAAGCTGTAACAAAGGAGATAGTTATATGGTTAATTGGACGCATAAAGCAATTTTCATTTGCAATAATGTAATAGATTGAAAGCAATTTATCAAATCTGTTTTTAAGCATTGAAATAACAGCGAGATACAATAAGTAACACAAGTAACCACCTAGAGGTGACTAACCCAATAGCCACCACAACATAGCACGAATCCCCGATTCGTACCACCCATCAAGTTTTAGTTAAAAGGTTGTAGTCTAATTCTTGCATGGAAATAACCAAGCATGTCCATAACCTAGGACGAGGCTATTCGAATAGATTTAACCCGGCAGGGGTGTACCAATGTACCCACACTTCAGACCGCCTTTAAGCCACATGATTAGCACACTTCCAAAGGTATGCCGGCACGGCTAAGTCCTCTGAGCGTTTCCAATATTGTGTATCAACTACGAGCATCGTATGGATAGAAACCCATATGCTTACATTGTAAAGCCGAAGACAACTACCCACCCGGTAAAGCTTTGGGACAACTACAATGCTCCCAACATCTTCCCTCCTACAACCTCCTACGACTGCAGACCAACACACGCCAAAGTACTAAGTCTAGAGAGGTCCCATACCCTCTAGTGTGGTTAACACCTAAAAAGTGCTTGGATCAATGGCGCAAGTAATTCGGTCATTGTTGACTCGGGCACCATTCCAGTCACACTCAAAAGTACACCAACATACCATTGTGCCCAAGTCCAAATCATTTTATTTTCATTTTTTTTAGTTTTCACAATTAAATATAGCACAAAGATGAATCATAAATTCATAATGAGTTTGTGTGATCAAAGTTATCGACTAAGTCGACAACCGCCCATTTCTACGGTAGCTAAGCATGGCTAAGCATATTAACTCAGTAAACTACTAAATGACAAGGGCTCATCCAACAAACCCTTAATCACACAATATAATCCTAGGTTCAGTAGTAGAGGATAAACATTGGCCTACAGATTATGCATCTAATGGGTCAACTAACCGACAATAGTTTAACACAAGATAGCAATGCATACGTAAAATTTGCAAACAACATATTAGACTTTGAAAATAATAGGAGCAATATGATCAAATAATGCTACATCTGCTTGCCTTCTTTGGAAGTGCTCTTGCTGCAAAGGATCACTCTCGGGTTCAATAAATTATGAAGAACCTAATGCAAAAACGCGAAAATCCAATAAGAACGAAGAACATCAGAAGAAACTCAAAAGCCAAAATCATCCAAATTCCATGAACTTTACACAGAAGCAAGGGTATGATTTTAAAGCAATTTATCAACAAGAATCATTTTATTTGGACTAAACATGCAAAAGTTATGGCCTAAACAATTTCTCTCACTGAAAATTCAAATTAAATTAATTTAGGTACTTGTTCATGGCATAATTTTCTAGAAAGATCTAGAACTTGAAATTTTTATTGTAGGTATATAATGACATTATAAGGATAGCAAAGTTGAGTTTACTTCATTTGGAGTTAAATTGAATTACTTATGATTTTTCTAAGTTGTGAAACTAGTGTACAACATTTTTCATCAACAAGAATATACATAAGGCCTATTCAAGCATAATCACCGAGGCCCTAACACATTTCAATATGTTCAAATTGCAGTTGCAAGAATAACTTATGCATTTTACAAGTTTAATGAATTTCTAGATCAACATCTAATGCTAGCAAGTTAAAGCAATAAACAACATTTTCTGATATAGAACAGTGCCTAATTACATTTTTAGATTAAAGTTCACTCTAAACTAAAGCTAACACAATTTGAATCACCCTAAAAGGAGCTAAAATGAATAAGTTATGCACTTTTGAAGTTTAACACATTTAACATTTGAAATTAAAACCTCTGGGTGCTCCAAAGAATCTGAATCCAACGGAGAGGTCGTGGCCGTAGATCTCAAATCGCACGGCTACGTTGCATGGGAGCACAGGCGCCACAAGCACAGCGCTCTAAGGAGGTCTAGGCCATTGAGATTGAATCCAACGACCGGCGAGTGGATGCACAGCAGACGCGAAGATCTCCTCGCTCAGCTGCGGAGGTCGTGACCGTTAGATCTAGATCGATGGTCCCGATCTTACTGGGGGTCCTAAGGGTTAGCGCTAAAGAGGAGGTCGGGGCGGCCAAGATCTACAGAGAGGTCTGGGCGGCTTAGATCTAGACCGGGAGGTCCTAGCGGCCGAGATCCTTGCGGCAAAAGATCTCAACGACCAAGATGAAAATCGAAGGAGGTCCCGACGGTCAAGATTTCACGGGGAGGTCTAACGGTCCAAGATCTATGTGAGGGAGGTCCTAGCGGTAGAGGTCCCAACGGAGGGAGGTCCGCGGTTAAGATCTCATGGGGGTCTTAACGGTCAAGATCTCCACAGGAGGTTCGTGATGATAAGGTCTTACAGAGGGAGGTCTTAACGCTCGGATCTCCACTAGGAGGTCCTGAGCGGTCAAGATCCGCCGAGGGTGGTCCTAAAGGTTAAGATCTCATGCGGAGGAGGTCTTGAGTTTTCTTCGCAAAAGACCAAGGTGGTCTTTTGCAAAGAGGACCCCGAGGATGGTCCCAGGGTGGTTTTTACAAAAACAACTATGGGGTTGTCTTTTCACGTGGGGTGATCCTAACGGCTAAGCTTAAAGGCGGGGAGGTCCTAAGCGGCTAGGATTTGACCCGGGAGGTCCCGACCGAGGTCTTACAAAGGGAATCTAATGGCTAAGAGCTAACCTTCGAGAGATCAATCGGCGCCTAAGATTAACTCAAGAGGTCTAGGGACTTGTCGAAAATATGACAACAAGATGTGGCACCGCACTTTGCTCACGGCTCGCCGCCCGACGACCACGCCACGACGCGCGAACAAAAGGTGCCAAAACATGCGCAATACCAATGTGAACACACCGAGGCACTCTCAAGCGGCGGAGCTGGCCTACAATGCCGGTGTGCCGGAGAGAGCGGAAGGAGCTGCACGGCAAAATATGAAAACGAAAAACTCACTCTGATCTAATCCAACGGCGCTCAAGCACTAGGGGTTATTGCGAACACACCGACGCAGGGAGGTCCAGTAGCTCGGAGAAGTCTGGTGGAGGAGACCGACGCGTAGAGGAAGATAACGCGGACAAGAGCTCCACGAGCAAAGAGGAATAAAAATGGTGAGGATAGTTTCGCAATGACCTAGAGGTGGTCTAGGAGCGAAATTAACCGAGAAGGTGATTACGGAGTGGAGGACGAGAGAGAGGACCTTCTACGGCGCAATCAGTGCCAACTCAATTTGGGCAAAACATGCGAAGGTGACCCGAAGCGGATTTAGGGAAAGCTTTGTGACTAGCAGAGGTCCAGGAAAGCAGATTGTGGCGAGAGGACCGGAGCCCTATCGCCACGAAGAGCCCGAATCGGTCGAAATGGCGAAATGGGGTCCTCAAGATTTACTCACGAATACACAAAGGCGGTGGGGGTGTGAGAGTGTGAAGGGGGATAGAATAGGAGCTCAAGGTGCTCAAGTAGCTCAAGTGTCAACGGTCGTGCAAGGACATAGGTTTAATGGCGACGGGACAAAGGCTCGCCGCGCACGAAACGAGGAGAGGAGCGGTGAAGTCGAGCTAAACACCGACATGGTTGAAAAAGGCGTGCATAGAGCATTGCGGGGCCCACGACATGACTGGAGCGCTGCGCTCACCGCCATGGCGCACGCAGCGTCGGGCGCGCGAGGAAGAAGAAGAACGGAGCAAGGCGGGGTGGTCATGGCCATTGGATTGAAAACGGAGACCGAGATTGAAGGGGATCTCGGAGGTGGAAAGCGGTAGGGAGGTCGTGAGCGTTGGATGGAGATCCAACGGTTGGGAGTTGCTCAAGACCTCACGAGGTCCAACACACAAGGAGTCCGAGGCGTTGGATGGAAATCCAACGGCTCGCCCATGTGCCCAAACGACCACGCCCGAGTGTGTTAGACGACTTGGTTCGACCAAGTCAAAAAGCTGAGTCGGACCTGAGCCCGAGTTTGACTCAGATTAGGGTTTTACTTAACAAAGATCTTTGAGGAATTATTTGAGGTAGCAAACCATCTCCAAAAATTCTGAAATTTTTACAGGAGTTTGCTAACTTAGATGTCGACCTTGTATAAAATGTTTTGAGGTTTTTATGCAGTGCATTTTTCCCTAAAAATTCTACAATGTGCTGAGCTAGGGTTTGACTCAGAGTCAAACTGGTTTGACTGACCTCTTAAAATATTTAAACAATTTCTAAAAATTATGAAATTTTTCAGAGGGGTCACACATTAACCTTAGAACTTAGGAAAAATATTTCCAAGGGATGATCACAAGATTTGACAAGAAAGTTTTTAAAGGGTCAAAGTTTAGGTCAAATGAGACTTATGATTTGTATTTCCATAATTCTTTTACAAGAATTTCTCAGAACATACATGAAATACAAGATGTAATAAAAGTTTTAATTTCTACTCATTTTCTTACATTTGAAACACAAGTCTAAACTTGGGATGTTACACTACCGAAAGCAAATCGATCCAACTTGGGATCTCGACTCTGACTACATACTGTACCATACTAGTCCTATGATCAGTTGCTAGTACACACATCCACAACTTTGGCATGCACATCCATACACAATACACATAAAACATGAAACAAATATGGTACTTAACTTAGAAAATTACATCACAGTATATGATACACGACCTACTGGCCAAATAAAATAATAAGTATCAGAAGTAGCGAAGTAAACAATGGAAGCATAACATGTATATAAACCAAAAGTCCAGCGGAATTAATGCACATCCAAACCCTCAGACAACCGACAAGAAACAAGTCTTAGAAAGACTCATCACCGAACCCTCCAGTACCGGGTGCAAAGAATGCTTGTCTAGTACAGGCTCATCCTCTAGCTATGAACAACAATTTAAACAAGATTGAGTACATTGCGTACTCAACAAGACTTGTAGTGTATCACAAAATTTATATATATGCATGATTAACAAGGGATGAGGCTCTATGCTACAAGTTATGTTTAGTATTAAGCAGGTTTGATTTGTAATATCAATACCTAGTACTTTGCAATGGAAGTTTAAAAAGCAGTTAAGTAGATAAAGAATCAACAAGTAAGTACTAGATAAATGACAAATCACAACCCTCCTCGGCTACGATCAGCATCTTACTTTCAGCCATAGACATGGCACTCAACTCAAATAACAACAACAAAACCATTCCCTCATTTTCCAATGAAAACCATTTTTGAAAAAAAAACTAAGACTATACTCGATGTGACTACACTAAGCATGCTCATGACTGTGAGCACGAATATTTAAATAGATTTACACTCTGCAGAGGTGTACAACTTTACCAACAGCATCCGAATTTTCTAGTTTGTTTGGCATCCGTCGATACCACTTCTCACTATCCTTTGGTAATCAGTCTAGAGCACGCATCGAAGCCTTTACATTGCCTAGTACTAATCTTGCACTAACCCGGCGAATGAACACCCTCACTTTATCCAGGTACACCCCCATCTCAATGAGGCATTTACCGTTGTGTCGGCAAGCTTTGTTCCCAACTCTTCGGTGAAGAGAGCCCCCTCGAACTAGAGCAGCCTACCAACATGTAAGGCTAGTTTTCAACGAATTAATTAGCTAAGGCCATCTCATACCAGCACATGTGGTTGTATAATTAGGCATAGACTGGTGGTACGGTGTTCGGTCCTTAGTTGACCTCAATGAGATCTTCCCTATCTACTTGTGAGATACATCTCTCACACTTCTCGAATATAATATAAATCGCCTGTGTCATGAACTAAGTTTTTTATTTTTATTTTTATACAAAATAACATAGGTAAACCCCTATGGACCATCATTTCAAAATATCCTAAATTCAAGTTCAATATTTCATTCATTTCCCAATTTTAGTAAATCTAGGGCCTGCCTAAGCATTTGTGCGATATTTGCACTCGAAATACCCAAATCGATATCATCTATTGCCTAAACCATAAACTAATGGCTACAACATTAAGGTTACCAATATTTTAAGGAGGATCATGCATTGAATAGGATTATAACTACCATTGTCCCCAAATATAACAATTTTAAGCAACATACACGCATGCATAATAGATTTTGCAAAAAGAGGTACAATAATTGAAATAATAGGATAAACATGGTGAAAGGGGGTGCTTACCTTGATTAGGTTATTCAGAGAGTGAGGTCGCTTGATTGTCGTTAAACTCGCTCGCGAATTCTGGTATCTATTTGAAAGAACCAAGAATAAATCACAAATGGAAAAATAAATTCAGAAGAAAGAAAATCCAAATATTTTGTATATTCATATAGAGCATGATTTTATATGAATTTAGAAAAGAGATTCATTTGATTTGGTGTTCGTATGTAAAAGTTATAGCCATTGTCAGGACGCTAGCAAACTTAGCAATTTTACTTGATTTTCAATTTAGAGTATCGTTTTATGAATTCATTTTAAGTGCATACTTGTGATTATTAATACCTAATCATTTTACCCATTTTGATTAACAACCTCATAACCTATTGCTACTATTGACATCATCATAACCAAGGCCTAGGGTTTATTGTTGTTTAGATAACCACATTTCAAATCTATATTCCTAATTAGTTTTACTCTTTTAGATTAAATGCTAATGGTTAATAAATCATTATATTTTCTAATCAACTTATTTTGGCATTTGTCATGGCTCTATCTCACCGCTCCTTTTCTAAGTACTCTCTAGCTTCCCAAACTAACAATCCCATTAAGCTCTTGCTTATTTGATGTCTTTGTGAAGCTTCCTTCTATTTAAATTTCAATTTGTTAATTAATTTGAATGAACCAACTGTTAGTCACATAGCCTACTAGTTACATGACTCACTTACAATTTTTAATTGCCCAGCTTGTCGAGAAGGTCTCATATCGAGATCACGCAACTCCTAATTATATTTGCTTTTTCTATTCATTTGGTTGTTATTGGCTACTAAGCACTTTCAATCAACCTTAACTACTGGATTTAGCTATCATCATGTGGTTTGCAAATTTGAAGCCTCCATAAGTTGTTAATCCTACTTACTGTTGTTTTTAGTTGAGCACCTAATTGGGTGGGCTCATTGTTGGTGACTCACAGAGAAAGAGAGAGCACAAAGGCAAAAGCAAAGAAGCCGAATAGAGGAGGCCTAGGGTGGCTTGGGGCGGCGCATGTCGCCGACGAGGAGCTATGGTGATGGTGGGAGTGGTGAAAATGGGCGGGAGGAAGTACAACCTCGAGGGTGGCGACGTCGTGGCCCAAGTGGCACCGTGGCATCGCGGCGGAGGCACGCGACAGCCGATCGTGGGGGTGAAATGAGGACGGCGGTGTATGATGGGATAGGGGCAAAACTAGGGGGATCATGACCTTGAGGTAGGCAAGTGGATCTCACCAGGGTAGTCGGCGAAGGTGGGGAAGTGCCAAGGTGGTTCGGCGACGTGAGCCATGGCCGGCACGGTGGAGTTGCCATGGCGCGCGCTACTACGAAAAGGAGCAAAAGTGAATGGCGGGGGAAGCTAGGGGATGGTGTGCAAAATGCTCTTGGTGGAAGGAATTGGACTGGAGTTCACCCGAGAGGAAAATGGCATCGGCGGTTTCGGCCATGCACGAGGAATACGACGGCGGCGCGGTGCTCCTAAGCACGAAGAATCAAATTGCGTGAGGCAAAAGACCTTTGGGGGCTAGAATGTGATGTGACCTGGTCCGTTAGGGGATGTGCTCATCGAGTTGGTGGAATAGCGAGTGGAGCATCGCCGCGAACCGAGTGTCGCGAACGTGAAGAAGAAAGCACGCGTTCCAGGAGATTTGGCTGCATAGAGAGAAGAAGAAGGTGAGGGATGGAAAGAGGATGTCGAGGAGGTCAAGAGAGACATGAAGAAGTTGGTCGTAAGTCGTCGGTGCAGTTGAGAGGCTTGGAGGCGGTGGCGTCCATGGCTGGCGCATGGCATTCGACTTGAGCTCGGGGAGGGGAGAAAATGGAGAGGGAAGGTGAGGGAATGGAGAGGGCAATCCAGCACACTCGGTGCTCATGTGTATGGGTGAAGGTCTCAAGAGAAAACACGAGAACAGGAGGCGACTTGGTCCTGGCGATGACGCAAGGAGGTAGCAGGGCATGGGCGCACGACCAGGGGCAGAGCATGGGTGCAGGCGCGGGGCATGGGATGGAGATGAAACCAGGGGTGGTTGGCCAAAGTCGGGGGTGAGGTAGGCGTGCTGGCGTGGGCACATGGGCAAGCTAGCACTGGCACTGGCGCTGATAGCGCATGGAAGAAGAAGGCTGGCGGTGCGGCCGGCTGGTCAATGAGAGAAGGAAAGGAAGTTAATTCCGTAATTTTCGAAAAGGTTGAGTGCTTTGAGGAAATTTGTAAATATATGAATCGAGCTCTAAAAATTATGAAATATTTTGGTGAGGCTTCTGACATAGTGTAGATTATTTTATAATTTTTCTAGGATTTTTTTGTTCTATATTTTGCTCTAAAATTCTTTTAAGCTTCTGTTGGCATGCATTTATATTATTTGATTTGAGGAAAGTTTCAAAACATGCTTAAAATATTTTCCCATTTTATTAACAGTACAAATACACCAAGTTGTATTTTTAATTATCATATTTTTTTAATTTATTTTAATTCTAAATTAGGTTTGTACTTCTAAAATTTGATTCTTAAATTTCTCAATTAGACAAAAAGTCTTGCATAAAAATCCAGAAAAATGAATGTCGACAACATGCATCAAAAAGTTTTAAAAAGTTCACATTTTTTAACATTTGAAAATGAACTATAATTTTGGGAACATTTGAAACTGAACTGGAATTTTGGGATGTTACATAACTAAACCAAACCAAATTTAATATGGTGTACTATGTTTGGTCACCAATTAATTTGTTTCTCATTTTGTTAGTTATTAGTGTAGGTTTTCTTTTTTGAAGGGAGTTATTATAGCCTTTGTTAAAAGCGACAGATAATATGAAATATTTTAACAAAAGAATTGAATATGTAGATCCAACCAAATGAATATAGTCGAGTAGCCAACTTGCTACAAATTATTATTTCTTTCCTTCACAGACCTATAATTAAGCAGTTTCTAGTTTGTTGTTTCAGGTTAGAATTAATGCGGATGCATGCGGATTTTATTATCTAAATTCCTTGTCATATTTCTATCCGACTATAATTTTCTGATGCAGCTAATCCATCAAGACCTTTTTGGATCCATCAACAGTATAAAACAGATGTGATGTATATCAATTCCATCACTGTTACTAACATAAAACTATTTTCATTTAATCAGGACAAAGTGTCAAGCGTTGCGTCGATCGTTTGTTAATGCTTAATATCTACTAAGCAGGTAGGCAAGCTACGTTGGACGGTCCCAGAACTGAATAGATCAAGGACAGCACAATCGCACTGATACTTCTTGATGACAATAAATTCATGAACGTGCACAACGATTCTCAGAAATGTCCAATATTTTGTCAATGGGGTGAATCTCTCTGCAAAGTCATTCCATGATTTAATGAACTGTAAAGCTAGATAAATTAAACACCATGTTTATACTTCTAATGTCGGACCCCGGGTGTTGAATACCCGAAGACCTCGTATGTGTACCGTACTAGTCCTATGATCAGGTTAGTACACACAATCACAACATTGACATTCACATCTATACATTCATGCATATAGAATAAAGCAAATGAAGGTACTAAACTTAAGCGGTTGAAGTTATTAAACCACAGACCGACCGGCCAAATAAAAACATGTATCAATAGAGTAACAAAAATTGCAGTGGAAGTAGAAGTGATAAAAGTGAATAATTTCTAGCGGCATGCCCATTCAAACCCTCAGGCAACCCACAAGAGACAAAACTTAGATAGACCCGTTATCGAACTCTCCGGTTCTGGGTGCAAAGAAAGCGTCGTCCGATGTAGGCTCATCCTCAAACTCTGAACAACAATTTAAGCAAAATTGAGTACAATATGTACTCAGCAAGACTTGTAGTGTATCGCAAAATTTATATAAATACAAGGCTAACAAGAGATGAGGCTCTAAGCTACAAGTTATTTTCAGCATTAAGCAAGTTTTGTTTGCAATATCCATATGTAGTATTTTGCAACAAAAATTGAAAGAACAGTTAAATAGATACATGATAGTAAGTACGTAATCAAATAAATAAACTCAACAACTCGCAACACTCCTCTGCTGCGAGCAACATTTCATTTTTCAGCCATAGACATGGCAATCAAATCAAATATAAACAACAAACATTTCCCATGTTTTTTCAATAAAACTATTTTTGTGCAAATCAAGTCTATACCCGATGTGACCGTACTAGGCACGCTCATGACCGCGAGCATGACTATTTAAATATATTTACACTCTGCAGAGGGGTAAAACTTTACCCACAACACATAAATTCTATAGTTTGTTTGACATCCTTCGATACCACCGTTCATTACTTTCGGTAAGCAGTTTAAAGCACGTATCGAAGCCTTTACATTATCTAGTCCAACCCTTGCACTAACCCAGCGAATGAATACTCTCACTTCACCCGTGTACACCCCCGTCTCAATGAGGCATTCGCCGTTGTGTCGGAAGGCTTTGTGCCCAACGCCTCGGTGAAGGGAGCCCCTTCGGACATGCCTACACTGGTCATGCCTGTACTACTACGGCTTGCTAATGTGCAAGGCTAGTTTTCAATGACTTAATTAGCTAATGTCGTCTGATACCAACATATGTGGTTGTACACTTAGGCTTAGATTGATGGCATCAGCGTTCAATCCTTAATTGACCTGGCGAGGATCTCCCTCTATCTACTAGTGAGATACACCCCTCACTCTTCTCATAATATAATATAACTCGCCCGTATCGAAAACTAGGTTTTGCATTTTTATTTTTATACAAAATAACAGAGGTACACCCATCTGGACATTTTTCATAAATCTCCCAAATTCATTGACGAGGATTAAAATCTCCATGTATTATTTTAATACATAGATAAAAGAACGTATGTCTTTATGGTCTTAACCCCTAACGCTAACGACCTCCGTGGTTGTAAGGATTCCAGAGGTTACATCGTGGGTACCCTGGTTGGAGAGGTTCTTTACTTGCTACCCGTCTAGGTAACTGCTCGTGAAGTCAATGAACTGGCACTTGTACCTAATTCCAAGTACATCCCTACCGTGTGACGAATGGAACATGTGCCTTAATTGCTCCAAACCACACGATGTTTCATAGCTCTAAGTGACTAACAACAACTACCATATGGTTATGTCTTTCGTTGACAACAACTACTCGATAGTTGGTATTTCACCCATCGCCATCGATGCTCGACCAAATGCAATGCTTCGGGCGCCTCTTCAAGGAGTAACTACCACCACTTCATCGGTACTTAAAGGAGAATACAAACGATGAAAGCAAGGAGATAGACCGCAATCCAATTCGGAAGATCAGCAGTTATTGGATTTCATCTTAAACATTAGCATAGCAATTAGAACACCAAGTGTAACTAGGGCTAGTCCACTGCCTTGTCGAGGGTATCCCTTGTAATAGCCAGTTCATAGCAATAAAGAGTAGTCCCTTTCTCTCCCAAGAACTCTTTGCCATTTTCCTCTATTTATTTCATAAGATCAGCAACTCAATCATCGATATCTGGCGCCGTCTGTGGGGTAGATAGGCATTTGATTTCTTGAAGATCCTTTGCTCAGCAATCCTTATTCATTTTTCCTTCACTCCATAACCGCTCATGCGACTATGGTGGGAACTTGGGATGAGGAGAACTGGCTCGACTTGGCGGACTACTCCAACATGGACATGGACGCATGCATTCGTACCATAGAACATGACACAATGTCGTCATCATCCTCTTTCTCCGCCGGCTCTCCACTCGCTGAAACTTGCGAGATTGACCGGATGGAGGAACACACGCCATCAATGGCGCAACCAGAGGAATAGGTTCTTTCAACCAATTCAAAACATTCGAACACCTCTGCAAGCCTGGTCCCTCTGATGGATGAAAAGGGCAACAAAAGCTTTGAACCGCAACCCAAGGTTCAATGTACTCTCGATACGATCATGGGCGACTAGTATTCACTAATGGCTCATAGCTATTCTAGGGGCCAACTACATCTGGTAACAGTGTCAATGAAGCTACCACAGGTCGTAGGCCAAGTGGGAATGATAAAACTCATCATACGGTCAGTAATCTGCTAGATCAGGCTGAGTCCACCACAAAGCCTACCAGAGGTAATAATTTCTGACCGCTTACCATCATGGAGGCTCCTTGCCGAAGCATTGGAAGGCTCTCCCTTAGCTACGATGGAAGCTCATCGAAAGATCGCTGTTGGAGGCATGAGGTCAATGTGATCGAAGATACTAATCAAGATGCTATGCACGATCCTCCATTGCTTAACCCGCCCCCACGTACTGATGGAAATGGTATGAGCACTCAAGCACCAAATGTTGGAGGTATCAGAGCTGATGGATGTCCATTAGTTAATTCCCCTACTTCTGCCCCACTACACGTAAGGGGTCGAAGAGGGCAAGACGGAGGGTTAGGAGGTACTTCGAGTCATCGAACACCATCTACTAGCAGAAATCCTCCAAGACCTTCAATAACTATTCAAAACCTGCAACAAGTTTGTGACATTCTAAATAATCTGGATCCTGATATGGTAGAAACTCCGGGATATGCTCAACCTGCAGGAAGGGTATCGGAGATTCTCCAACAAACCATGCAGCATACAGAAATATACCGAGAACAGCAGACCTCGCAAAGTCAAACCTTGACTTTGTCCCAATGTTCCTCCTCGGTGAGGGACGACATGGCCGGACTAGAGACCGATCAATACAAATACCTCCTCGAAGATTCCGATCGGGGAGTCACAAGGGAAGACAGCTCATTCATGCAGTCACTCCCCCCTTGTCATAAGGAGCAATTTCTTGTTCCAGGCGATCTTCGACATCACCTGATCCAGGTGGCCGGTCAAAGGCATCACACCAATGTCCACGACCAGCTCAGGACACCAAATCCTTGGTATAACATCTTGAGAAACTGGTCCCCAACCTATTATAATTCAGCACCTTTCCAGAGAAGGCACCACGACTCGATTACAGGTTGTCGAGCCTTCTCAGTAGGGCTCCAAGCTGTACGCTGGCTAGCCGAATAGGCTCTGACCAGCAAACATGGAGAAGTTCAATGGGACTCAGAACCCATTGGAGTTTCTCCAAATCTATACCACCGCCATCAGAGCTGCTGGTGGCAACGATAACGTGATGGCAAATTATCTTCCCATGGTACTTGAAGGATCGCGATCGTGGTTGCTCCAAATACCATTGGATCAATCTACACTTAGGAGCAGCTCGACCTCGATTACAAATTTCTAGTGTACGTGACGACCGCCCTATAAAGGAGGATGACCTTCACCGAATCTGGCAAAAGTCCAATGAAACTCTTCGACAGTATATCAAAAGATTTAGCCAGGTTTGTAATTCTATACTAGAGGGCAAAGTCTTCCGTCATTCAAGCTTTTAAAGAAGCATTGAGGAATTGGCGGTTTATAGAGGATATTGCAATAAACCCTCCACGAATGGCTATCGAGCTTTTGACATGGTCGCAAATATCAGACTAGCAAAGCAGTTGAATGGTGCAAAACTATTGATCGGAAAGACAAAATCACTCAACCTGGCTTGGATAAGTTAGAAAAGAAGCATAAGAAGGCTCTCAAGAATACGAAGAATCGTAAGCTGAACAACAAGGAAGTCCTTGCGGTTTTCAAAAAGTTTACCAAGGGAAATATAGACTATTCTGGTTGGAACAAGGCAAAGGCTCTGACCGATGACTACAAGAAGAATAAGAAGTGGTGTCCACTACACTAGGCGACATGGCATGATCTGTGCAATTGCTGAGCCTACCAAAAGAAGCTGGAGGATTACTACTCAAGTAAAGTCCCTTCCCCTCCATAATAGAACTTGGATAACCAAGCTCCAAGAAGGACAAAGATGGCGATGAAGAAATAGAGTACTAGAAGCCTCAACACACCGTCGACATGATCTTGATGGATCTTCCTCTTACGAATCAAGGTGTCATCTAAAGGCCGTGGAGCGGGAAGTCAACCTCGCCAAAGCTTTGATCACTATCAAGCCATCCAAATGGTCGAAGACTGTGATCTCGTTCAGCAAAGACGATTACCCCCATCCCGTCAACTCGATCAGGTAGGTTTCCTATTGTTATTGAACCTACTATAAATAATTGTAAAGTTAATCTAGTTTTGATAGATGGAGGTAGTTCTTTAAACATTTTATTTACGGGGGCATTGGAAGAAATGCAAATTCCCAGATCAAAAGTAAAACCTATGAAATATGCCTTCCATGGCATAGTTCCTGGTTCTACTGCAAAACCAATATGGCAACTCTCCCTACCAGTCACGTTCGGAAGACCTGATAACTTCCGAACAGAAAAGATTCCATTTGATGTAGTGGATTTCAAAACTTCTTACAATTGAATCATTGGTCGTTCGGCGTTGGCAAAATTCCTAATACGGCTATCAAAGTCTAAAAATACCAGGACCAAAAGGGGTTATTACGGTTCGAGGGGATAGAAAGATTACATATGCATGCGATCGAAAATCCTTAGGACTGGTCGATGAGCTTCCGACTAGGGGAACTAATTCACCTTCAATGCAGGTAAAGCACTCAAGACCAAAGATAGCCCCAAATCTATACGACCAGACCAAGGAGGTTCCGCTCGACAAAATCGCTTCTCTAGAAAGCGTCAAAGCACCGTCTAGGTCAAGAAATGCTAATGCCTCTATCCAAAAGGTATTGGTCGGGGCAGGACTCGATCCTAAATAGGAAGAGTCGCTCGTCTCCTTCCTCCGAGCAAACATGGATGTATTCACCTGGCGGGCATCCGACATACTCGGAGTCCCTAAGGAGGTGATCAAGCACATGCTATGATGAACCACGAAGTTCCTGTTCTGTCCCGATCTTTTGATGAGAAGGTAAGTTCGGTAGTAGTCGCTCGACTCTCATGATCCTAGCTATGAACTCGTAAGGCTCGAAACCACGCAATCGCTGAACTACTCGATAAGTCGTTATCAACCGTGCACGAATGCCCGGATGACATGATCCCGAAGATCAATTCCTGCATTTATCGAAGAAGAACGCAAGAACGAGATAAATAAGCAATTTAAAATTGCGAATAGGAATTGAAACTGTATTGATAGGTGGGGTTCCGAAGAACAATGTTGTTGTTGATCTCACCGAACAAGAGCACAAAGTATAAAGTAGCAACGCTAAACTTTAATCAACAAAACCTAAGGACTATAGGGGTGGCAGCCACTATGTATAGGAGAAGGGAGAGGCAGCCGTGGGTACTGTTCATGCATAAATAGTGCCACATGAACAGTATCAAAACCCTAGGTGGATGGTCAGATGGGCCATATTGGCCAAATCAGCCCATTCATTACAAAGCCCATGGGCCAACAATTGGTGACGCAACACTAAGGCATGTAGACGCACCACCATAGCATGTAGACATAGCACCATGGCATGTAGACGAAGCTCAGCTCGTATGAGTAGACGTAGCTCGATCCAACCAGAGAATATGGTAGTGTATTAGCCGAAAGTCCTTTCGGAGAAGATGTGGTTGAAGTAGAGGATGCAGTGCAGTGGGTCGAAGCAGTGGTTGCATCCTTAGGGTTGATGTCCTCATCATCATTGTTAGACCATATGGCTAGGTCTAGAATGTTTTAGTTCATGAATAATTGACAATGTTACTTATTGATGTTATTTGAGACGTGTGGTGTGTGTGGACTTATATCGGTCAAGTTGGGAAGAACTTATGCCAGGAAAAGATGGTATTTTGGTCTTTGCATGTGCAGGGTAACTCGGAGGCGATCGTGGTCTACGGCAGTGATCGGGAGATGACTTGTTGTGAAGTCATGGTCCAGAGGGTCGAGGACGCTGGAGGAGACAACCAGGCTCGAGTTGGGGCACGTGGAGATCAAAGATGGATGTTGCGCGTTGGATCTACGGAGGTGCGGTCTAGAGGCTACGACACGTGACATTTTTAGAGTGTCCAAAATTGGTTTTGTAATCTAGTTGAAAAGCCCACATATTGGGGCCTAGGGCTTTAGTGGGCCGTACGTGGGTGATTAAGAGCCAACGCTAGAAGGCATTAGGGTTGTTGGCTGTAGACGTGTATAAATTGTGCTCATGGCGACTACTTGATTTTTTGGTTGTACGTGAGATTTTGGGCGCAGGCATGTGCTAGTTGTGGTGGCGCCTTTTCATGTGATTTTCCCCACTTTAATCCTCCTGCCTTGCATCGCTGCTCCTGCCTCCACATTGTTCTTGGCTGGCTCATCGCTCGGTTGGATTGCGGCTGTACAAGGGCTGGGCATGAGGAGGTTTTGCTGCTGCTGCTTGATGCCGACGTGAGGTGGTGGTGGTTGTACACGCTGGTTTTTGTGCTAGTTGCTGTTGAGTCTTGCTACTGTTACATGTGACTGTTACATGCTTTTAGAGATCACATGAGGACATGTTATTAGGTATTGATTGGCCAACACTTTTGTTCATGCATGAGATGAGGCAAATGAGATTAGGTGCTAGCACACAGTGTCAACCATTGAAAGCGAGGCTTAGATTTTTAATATGCTACAGTAACACGTACAGTACCACGCTACTATCATAGTGCTACAGTACGATAAACTGTTTGTTGTCTTTTGTTTTTGCGTTTTCGCTGTGTTGGCAGGTTGCACAATCAGAAAACAATCGATTTGAGGAAAAGTCTTTTGCTGTGGATTACAATCATTCACCCCTCTATGATTGTCATTAACGATCCTACAAGTGATATCAAAGCGGATTGCTATGGTGTCAGAGAGGTATGTGAATCGTCCCCTCATGCTAGATGGTACTGATTTTGCTTTTTAGAAGTGTCGTATGCAAGCTTATATTGAGGCTCAAGGTAATGGTGTTTGGAATAAGGTTTCTAGACCTTATGATGTTCCTATTATTGTTACTGATCTAAATAAAACAGATGTTGATTTAAATGCTCAAGCTCATAACTTACTGTTTCAAGAGATTTATCGCAAAGAATTTGATCGTGTAGCTCATTTTAATTCGATCTACTTAATATGGAAAACTCTTTGCGATTATCACGAAGGAACCACTAAAATTAAGAAATTGCATAAAAATCTTTATCAAAAAGAATATTCTGATTTTGCTATGATGCCTTGTCAATCTATTGATGATCTTTTTGCTCATTTTGAGAAAATATTGAGTAATTTGCCTGGTGTTAATGTTATTCCTACTGATGAGGATAATGCAACTAAAATTTTGAGATCATTAGGTTCTAAGTGGTTGATGGTTGTCACAACTATTAAGCAAACTGTCGATCTAGATACTTTAACCATGGATGATCTTTTCTCTATATTGAAAACCAATAAGATGGAAGCTTTACCATATAAGATTGATAAACCTTCATCTTTAGCACCCATGACTAACCCCGTGCAGGATGCTTCGTCGAGTTCTTTTCTTGTGTCTGCTTTGTCTTCATTTTTAGAGGAACAGTTCAAACAGCTCCCTGAAGAGGATTTGGTGTTGATCTCCTCACGGGCATACAAGGCACTCAACAACATAAGGATGAGAAAGCGCGGTGGCGTGTCAAGTTCAATTTGGTGCAATGAGTGTGGCGAGCTAGGTCACATTAAGTTGGAGTGTCCCAATGTAACATCCCAATTTTTCAGGCATTTTTGAAAATTTTCAAAATAAAAATAACAATTTGATTTTGTTGATTTTCTCAAGCTTAACTTGGAGATTTTGGAAAGTTAGAAGTGATTTAATATGAATTAATCAAACTTCAACTAACTCAAAGCTTATTTTGTTTTGAGTTTATTGTAGTTCTCTAGTTTGGAATCCCCTTTCTCTATCTGTTCCTCCTCCCCGTGTGCCTGTGCCTTCAATCCTTGTGGGCTGTCCGATCATGTTTGAATGGCCCGATCTCGTTTGTGCGTTCGCCCAGTCTGAATGTCCCCAATCCTTGTGAGCTGTTCGATCGTGTTTGAACGGCTGATCTCGTTTGCGCGTTCGCCCAGTAAAAACGTCCCCAATCCTTATGAGCTGTCTGATCAGAATTGAACGGTCTTCATCCCCTTGACCTTCCTCTTTGGTCGCAACCTCCCCTTTTTGCAAAGACCACCCTCGTTGTCACGACCTCCTTTTTTGCAAAGATGACCCTCTCGGTCGCAACCGCCCTTTTTGCAAAAACGACACTCTCGGTCGCAACCGCCTTTTTTGCAAAGTCCACCCTCTTTGGTCGCAACCCTCTTTTTTTGCAAAGACCACCTTCTCAGTCTTGACCACCCACTTGGTCACGATGTCCTTTGAACCTCCTCCTTTGGACCTCCTCCTTTAAATCTCCTCCTTAGGACCTCCCCCTTTTGGTCACGACCACCCCCTTGGTCATGATCGGCCCGATCAGTTAGCCCCCTGTTCACTTTCTCTTTTCACCCACATTCACCTCTGCAGCAACGTGTGCATTAAATTGGACATGCGGATCTGCAGTGACATGCACATTAAATTCTATTGCCCCGCTGAGCCTCACCGTCCTACCAGCAGTGAGCCCATGCCTTGCCGTCGCATATCCCGCCGCCCATCTTGTCACCCGGTCATTCTCCTTCCTCTACAAATAGGGCATCAGGGAGTCCCTTTGCCCTTTTGTTTCCACTCAGCTTTCCAGCTCTCTCTCTTCCACTCTTACTCTCGACCTCCTTTGTTCAAGCTCCAGCTTGAGTAGTTCAACTTTGTATCTTCACCTTACTTCAGTATCTTTATTTTGGCTCTGGTTTGGTGTTTTTGTTGGAATTTTGTAGCTTAGTTTTCTTATTTGACTTTGTTTGCGCGTGTAGATTCCGGCTTCTCTGAAGAGTTCGTGGACCCGACTCTTCAACGAATGAAAGTCGTAGACCTTTGATCATATTGAGCCCATCTTATAAAAGTATATTATTTTATATCAACATGAATGACTAGTTGTATAAAAATAGTTTGAGAGATAGCTAAACACCTACTTGACAGTATGACTCCTTGAATAATTTGCTTCGACATGTTGACATGTACCCTTAGACACCATAGGTTGGGTAATCTTAGTTGGACCTTGTTGTAATACTAACCTGGGTATCGTTTATGCATAGACATGCTTTAGTTATACGCTGGATACTTGATCACTTACTCAAAGAATGTAAATTTGACTAATGAGATATGGAATTGTGGTGCGATACCATTGTTGTGCAACTATGGTGTGAGATCACAGTTGTGTCGATTGTGGTGCGATGCCACTGTTATAAAACTTGTTATGCTATGGCAATGGTTGTTATTTGGCCAGGTTGAACGAAAATGATTTCTTGCTAAGACGAATGATCGTGCGATAAAGAAGTCTGAAAGCACATTGGGATGAGGATGTTTCGCTTGAGCAATCACTAAGGACTTAACTTTGCGTGCCATTGATCTGGGCCTTACCGTGCAAACATAAGTCTATTATGGGGTGGACATGGCAAACTGTTTAGCAAGGTTTTGAGTCGGTTCTATCGTGGTGGTGTGTGTTGATTCCCATGGCGCAATAGGGGGCTAGGAAGGCGAAACCTTAGCGGGTAGAACCAAGTCAAAATGGAGCTTTGTAAGAGCCGTGTGATAGCCTCACCTTGATTCACATGTCAAAGGAAACATGTGGTATATCAGGTGATTATCTCTTGTGGGTCAAGTGTACAACCTTTACGGAGTGTAAAACTATTTGAATAGTCATATCCCCGGTTATGGACAATGCCTGGTGATTTGTCACGAGGGGTAGATTCTGTTAAAAAGGAGTGGTCATGAGCGACCAGGAGTGGTTGTGAGTGGCCAGCTTGGCCGTGGGTGGTCTAGGAGTGGTCTTGGGTGAACATGAGTGGTCCAGGGAGTGAGCGAGGTGCTCACGTGCTATTTTCAAAGAACTTGTTTACTTATGTACTACTCTTTCGTTTTGTACTTTGAAATCTACTTAGTGTATTTGTTGTCAATACTGCTTTCTGCAATATAATCATACAACTACCATTGTCAAGCTCTGCATGAATATTATTTGCATACATTTCCCTACGACTTGCTGAGTACATAAAAAGTACTCACGGCTTTGAGCCCTCTGTTTGATCAATAGAGGATGGTGAACTAGAGAACCCAGAGTTCTATGAAGAGGAGTTATACGAAGACCGTGTAAACTATGGATGTCCTCCACTCGATTGCCTGTGGGCATGTCGGCTGGCCACTACAACTTATTTTGGTTCCACTGCAAGTTTCTTTTGTGTAAAGCCCTGTGTGGCAACCCTGTACAAACCTTGACCGTAAGGTCCTTTGCTAGTAATATTAATTTGTCTTTTTCAACTTTAGTTTGTTGTATGGATATGATTTAACCTATGTTGTAACTGTGCGAGCTAGCGACTGATCTTGGGACTAGCTCAGTATGCACAGAGGGTCCCAGGGATTGCTTAATCTCGGTGTCCCGACAGAGGTGGTATCAGAGCCATATCGACTATAGGACGTAACTTTAGTTAGCGTGGTCATTTTAGTCAAAGTCTCAAAAATTATTTTCTAAATCAAATCAACTATCTAACCTGAGTAGTTCTTCTTCTCTCGTCTTATTCTAATCTTTTCTCATCTCCTTCTTAGACTCTTACCTCTTACCTTTGCTAAAATTGTGTTTACAATTCAACTGATCCTGCTTACCTCAAGTAATCTCTATAGGATTGAGAATTGCTCTTTGTTGACCTCCCCATAAGTAAGTTAGAAGTGCCTTAGTAGAGTTGTCCTCCTTAGTTTAGGTCCATAAATTAGGACCTCTGTCTTAAGTTTTGTTGCCTCTTAATAGCTTTTGGTTATTTGTTCCTTGGGTTTATGTAACATCCCAAGTTTTAGCTTGTGTTTCAAATGTAAGAAAATATGTAAAAATTAAAACTTTTTCTTACATCTTGTAATTCTTGTATGTTCTAAAGAATTCTTGTAAAATGGATTATGGGGATACAAGTCACAAGTCACTTTGATCCAAAACCTTGTTGTCCAAAAATATTCTTGTCAAACCTAGCGATCATCCCTTGGAAATATATTTCCTAAGCTCTTGGGTTAATGTGTGACCCCTCTGAAAAATTTCACAATTTTAGGAAATTGTTTGAATGCATTCGGAGGTCAGTCAAACCAGTTTGAAAACTGGTCAAACCCTAGTTCAGGATCTTGCTGAATTTTTGGAGGAAAACCCACTACATGAAAACCTCTGAAAATTTTATACAAGGTCAATGTCTCAGTTAACAAGCTCCTGTAAAAATTTCAAAATTTTTAGAGTTGTTTTACTACCTCAAATAAATTCCCCAAAGATCTATCTCAATTGTATAACCCTAAAGCAATCCACTGTTGGACCCGGGCTTGAGGTCGAGCCAGACCTCTTAACTGTGCTGGCTCGGTCGTTTGGGCGCGTGAGCTCGGGGCCGTTGGATTTCAATCCAACAACCACGACCTCCCCTGCGCGCTTGGACCTCTGGAGATCCCCTTCAATGTCGGCCGCCTATTTCTAATCCCGCGACCGCGACCTCCCCGCGATCTCCTCCGCTGTTCTTCTTCTTCCCCCGCACGAGCTCGTGCGCCATGGCAGTGAGCGGTTGAGTGTTGTCACCTCACGGCCGTCCTCGTCAACGTCTCCCTGTTTCGATCATTTAATGTGTGCCAGAGCTTTTCCCCAAAGTCTCCCCCTCAGCTGCTCCCATCGTGTCCAGTCTTGTCGCGGTTGTGGATCGACCGTAGCTCACCGCGGGGCTTCCTTCCCCTTGTGCTCATTGTTTCCTAGCTTCATAAGGCCCCGAGCTCTCCCCTGGGACCTCTTTAGCACCCTCTGTCTTTCCCCAGTCCTCTCCCTCCTTTTCACGCACGAATCGTTGGGAGCTCCGCTTTCTGCCATTTTCGGTCCTTCAAGCTCCTCGTGTCGGCAAGTCTCTTGCGGTCCTCCTGCCTTGCTCCCTGTTCCCCTGGGCACCTCTGATCATCGCCAAGCTTTCGCCTAACTCTATTTTTGGGTTGCTTTCGCAGGAGCAGCTTGATTTGGATTTGCGCGGTTTGTGGCCGAAAGGGGACTTCATCGTCCCCAACTCTGGTAAGTGCCCTCCGTTCAATTCCTTGTCCCTGGAGCACCTCTGGACCTTTGCGAAACTTCTCTTACCATTCTTTTCGCCTCTGTTTGCTCAGAACACATTGTCGTCGTTGGCTCCCTCGTCTGCTGCCAGAGCTTCTCCGAGTTCTTTCGGACCTCCCCTGCGTCCAGGTGAGTTCGTATTAGTCCCGTAGAGCTCTAGGACTAGTTGGTTTAGCCCATAGCGGACCTTTTTCGCGTTTTCGGTTTTCACCAAAACTACTCCTCCGCCTCTCCGGCCCGCCGGTGATTTAGGCCAGCTCTACCGTCGAGAGTGCCTCCATTAGGATCGCATTAGTATATTGCGCATTTTGGTACCTGTGGTTAGCGCCGCCGTTGCCGTGGTCGCCGGCGACGAGTCGGTGACCAAAGTGCGGTGCTCTAGACCGTTGTCGTAAAATCGACAAGTCCTAGGACCTCCCCGGTTTGATCTCAGCCGTTGATGATCTGTGGAGGTTAGCCCTTAGCCGTGAGATCCTTTTGGTGAGATCTAGTTGCCAGGTCCTCCTAGAGTTCATCGTAGCCGTTTAGGATCACCTCGGGTTAGATCAGTGCTGTATAGTTTCTTTTTGCGAAACCTCTGAGTCATAGGACCTCTTAGAGTAATCTTGGCCGTTAAGGATCTCTGTGTTTTAGCTCTGAGCCGTTAGATCTTCGTTTGCGCAACTTTAGCTGCCTGGACCTCCCCTTGGCTTAGATCTTGGCCGTAGGAACCTCCTTGGCTTAATCTTGGCCGTTGGGATCACCCTCAGTGTTCCGCAAATGACCACCCTGGTCATTTTGCGAGGACCACCCCCAGGACCTCCCTTGGGGTCCTCTTTGCAAAAAACCACCCCTTGTCCTTTGTGAAAAGAACCTCAGGACCTCCCTCCGTGCAGATCTGGACTGTTTAGGATCTCCCCATGGAGATCTAAGCCGTCCAGATCTGTTTCTGTCAAAGCACCGTCTTAGAGGACCCCCCCCCCCCCCGTGGAGATTTTGACCGTTAAGACCTCCTCCTGCGAGATCTTAGCCGTCGGGATCTCTTCGAGTCAAGGTGTTGATCCATAGGACCTCTCCCGTCTAGATCTTGGCCGTCCAGGACCTCCTCTGGTAGATCTTGGCCGCCAGACCTCCTCCGTTAGATCTTTAACCTTAGGACCTCCTCGTGGAGCTCTGGACCGCTAGATCTTGATCTGACGGTCACGACCTCCTCAGTGCGCTTGGAGAGCCTGCGCGTGAGCTGTGCATGCCCTGGTCGGAGCCGTTGGATCCCATCTCAATGGCCACGACCTCTCCTTTTTGTTGAGCCTGTTGGACCACCGAGAGCTCTCATGTTTCTAAGTACTTTGGTATTTTAAAATTTCAAAAGTGCACAACTTTGTCATGTTAGCTCCTTTTTGGATGATTCAAGTTGCATTAGCTCTGTAATAAAATGAACTTTAATCTGAGAATGAACTTAGGCACTTTTCTGTAGCAGAAACTGGTGTAGATGGTATTAACTTGTTTCAACATTAAATATTGTCTAGATGTTCATTAAAATTGTAAAATACATAACTTTTTCTCTGTAATTCCAAACTGAGCAAACTAAACATGGTTAAAATCCTCTGTTATTGTACTTTAGTATTACATAGGATGTACACTGGTCTTTACTACTGAAAAATGTATTACCCTAGTTTCAAGACTTAGAAAAATCATAAGTAATTCATCTTAACTCCAAATGATGTAAACTCAATTTTGTTGTTCTTAGGATGTCATTATCTACCTACCATAAAAATTTTAGACTCTAGGTCATTCTAGAAATTTATTTCATAAACAATACCAGTAATTAATTTAGTTTGAATTTCCAGGCTGAGAGAATTTATTTTAGCCATAACTTTTGCATGCTTAGTCCAAATTGAATAATTCTTGTTCCTAAATTTGTCTAAAATTGTGGGGACCCCGAATCGGACCCGTTCCAGATCAAGCGATTGCACAGATGGCACAACCCTTAACAAGGGACGAGTACAATCCCGAGTGCCCGGATATGCGTCTCATGTTAGTTCCCAAGGATCAGTGGCTAACATGCACATATCCAACACGACATTGCATTCACATCCATACACAATGGTACAAAAGAATAATAGAATCAATTACAACATCATTTAGATAGAACCTTTTAGTACAAGGTTGCATAAGAGGGTTGATCGGCCAAATCTAAACAACACAATTAAATCGCAGCGGAAGATAAACTTAAATAAAAAGGGAATAACCGAGTTGGCATGTCCACAATCCCACAAGCAACCAACTGGATTTAAAACCGTTGCACCCATAGTTCTCACCTGAACAAATAGACACTGTTAGAGTATAAAGTTGTACTCGCGAGACTTTCAAAAGAAATAAGGATGCATGTAAGTATCAAAGGAAGGCTACTACACTAGTCAATTTTTAGCATAAAGCAAGTTTTGCATATAGATAAACAATAAAGATTCTAACTTGCCATTTGTAAAACATTTAGAAAACATTTTATAGCAGTAAGTAATGATCAACAAAGGTATAACCTCCAAATATAATCCAACACACAAACATCTCATTCGTGGCACAATTCATTTCTCAACAAAAATTAACGCGCGAACTACGCGTTCATGAGTTCATTTCAGATTTGAACAAACTAACAATAATGACATAACAATCCCAACCATAACCCAAACTTAATTTCCCAAAAGCTAACTGTGCCTGCTTTCCCACAAGTGTTGTCCATAACCTAGGACGAGGCTATTCGAATAGGTTTAGTTACTCTGCAGAGTTGTACAGCTTTACCCACACGATATGCATTCCTCTTAATGTCGGCCAATGCACTCTTCCTTAGGAGTGTGACTGAGGTAGCATAACGAGGCCGTTACAATGTTATGTCCTAACTATCAAACCACCCGAGGACAGTCCCATGGCAGACAGTACAATCGCCTGAACCACAAGGGAAACTCCGTTGCGTAAGTAAGTCCCAATCAAACAAGAGACCCTTAAGAACAAGTAAGACGACCCTTAACATGCCCCCGCGAGGTTGACAATAGAACAATTAAATACATAACAATAACAATTGTCAATCTCATTGTGTTTTGATAGCTAACACACAACAAATTATTAAGCCAAACCTTCGCCATTATCCTGGCGTGTGGTTGCACGTAAGACTTGGTTCATCACACCACAGACCGGTCCTTAAACACTCAGACGGGGCTACACAATTCCATAACAACAAACAACAATAGTAATTTATCATCAACCTACACCCGTCCAAGTTAAGAACATAAAACCCATGCCCAACATGTCCACAAACCCCAGATGCGAAAATCTGAATACATCCCTCAAATCTAACATAATCCAATCCATAAAGTCCTCAAATTTCATTAGGATTCAATTCGATTCACTGGCCGATGGACTAGCTCCATCAACCGCTCTCGGCTACGACTACTAGCATGGCTAAGCATCGTTCTACAAACTAGTGAAGAATCCCATATAACATATATCCTTAGTCATTCAAGGTAAAAGGGTAATCAACATTCAAAGGATGGCTAATGCAGCAATTAGGAGATTAACTACTTCTACCCATAAAGCATACATTTCAAAATAGCATGCAATTGCGATAATAAAATCATAAAACCAAAATAGTTGAGTTTACCTCATTTGGAGCTTTTATGAATTAGTTATGAATTTGCAAAGTTAACAAGAGTTTATAATGTAAAAGTAATTCATTTTGGGATACATTTCCACAAAATATATCTTCTGTGCTAGAGGTAAGACTGAAACCATTTTTAAAAATAAGGTCACTTAGAATGAAAATTATCAAAAGTGGTTTCACTATTTTTGGAGTTAAAATGAAATAGTTATGTATTTTTGAAGTTAACATCATTTTTCTATTGTAAAAATAATAGAGTTATGGATCATTTTTCCAAAACTATATGTTATGCTACAGAGACATGTTTGAAACCTATTTTAAAATAAAATTCACATAATATGAAAAATATCAAAACTAGTTTCATTCATTTTGGAGTTTATTTGAATTAGATATGGATTTTAGAAGTTAAATGTATTAATCAGTGTACAATTAAATGTATTCCAAATTTTCTAAAGTATTAAGTACTTTTTCTACCGAGAGCTATGTAGCCAAAGTCACTGACCTGAGGGACCGGGGTCAAGGGTTTGACCCGGTCAACAATGACTCGGTCTCGGCCTTTAGACTGAAGGCGTATTCACATGAATACGTCTCCTAATTCTGAACACATAAATCTGTTCAAAGTATACGAATAATACGTTTTTCCTTAGCAAATACGTACTAACAATATACACATCCACTTAACCGGCTGTTCGGGCCCACATGTAATAGAGATATTAGCCTACTAAATCAACCATTAGTTTAACTAACCGGGATTTAACTTAATCTAACCGCTACGGTTTGTCGGACGTGCCCGACAACGGAGAGGAGGTGCGGCCGTGACCTTCCCAGACTCGCCGGCGGCGAGGGGAGGCCGGAGGGTGCGCGGACCGAAGCAAAACGGGAAGGCAATAACAAGGGCTACCTTCCGGCGTTGTCCTTTCCGGCGGAGGGGCACGGTGGTGCTCCGGCGACGGCGTTGAGCGAAGGAGGAGTGTACGGGTGCGACGACGCTCGACGTAGAGGGCTTCCCGGGGGGATCTGGTGCTGGATCCAAACTCCTGAGGCTTCCACGACTACTCAAGCCCGGCGCGGGGACCAACGGTTGTCTTCTCCGGCAACGGCATGGCCCAATCATGGCGGCGGCACAACATGCACGGCGACAAGAAGCGGTAAGGCGAGGAGCTTCAACAAGAGGCAGTGCAAAATGCTCAGGGGACCTCCAGGAAACTCACCGAGTGCTTGGTGGAGGTGGGGAGTGACTGGAGTGGTCCAGCGGCGTGAGCCGGCGGTGGCGCGGTGGTGGTCACCGTGGCGGGGATGTTCTGGGGACAAAGAAAAGAAATGAGAGGTGGGAACAGAACCAGGGCATCCACGAGATGGTTCCAGAGGGTAGAATCGAAGGGGGACTCACCGACTCACCGTGCTGGCATCAGGGAAGAAGAGGGGTTCCCACGGTCGTGAAGGGGAAAAACCAAAAATTAATGAGCCCCTGTGCATCATCCGACAAATTGAGTGAGGGGTTTTACTCCCTAAAGTCTAGCACAAGAAGTGACGTGCAAAGAAAAAAGTAGGGGCTCACCAGAGACGATAATCGCACAGAGGTGGCCTCGGGTGCGCGCTCTGGAAGGCAGCGAGAGCTCGATTTTGCCCTAGATCCTACAAGCAACGACAAAGGCTCAAATGAGCGAAAATGGAAAAGGTATGGAAAGTAGAAGCCAAGGGACAAGACGGCGCGGAGTTTACCCGAGAGGAGGTGAAGAGCTCGCCTCCTTTCCCTTGGCCACCAAGAGGGAAAGTGAGGAACCGAGAGAGGGAGAGGATGAGTTAAAGTGCGGCAACGGTCGGACAAGCAACGGCATGAGAAGGCAGAGCCTAGGAGTGGCTGTAGTGGGCGGTGCGACAACGGCGTCAATGTCGTGCGGACGGAGGCGCTCAGAGCGAGCCGGGCGCGTGGCGCTTGAGCTCTGCTCGCGCCTGCTCGAGGAAGAAGATGGGACTGACTAGTGGGCCAAGCGCGTCAGCGGCACAGGAGCGAGGGGGTGCGAGATGGCCCAGCCGTTCGATTGAGAATGGGTGGCTTAGATTAAACGGGATGTTCGGACTGGCCAATAGCATCAAGATCTGGACCGTTGAATCCCAATCGGACGGTCAATCTCAGTTGGGTTCGGCGCAGTGCATTTAGGTGGTTAAGCCGAGTCAGCTCGCCCGGGTCGGACTTGAGTCGGAGTTTGGTCCGAGCCCGAGGAATAGTGCCAGTTTGACTGGTTTAGAATTCTATTGATTCAAGTTTGACCAAGGCTTAATAAATAGAAATAAAAATCCTAAAAATGTGAAATAAATCACAGGGGTTCCTCGGACATCCTAGTGTTGGTGAAAATTATTAAATATCACTGTTCATAATATAATGTGAATAATTTAAATTCAAACTTAGGGTAGGTCATTGATTGGTGTTTGAATTTTCTGAGGGTTGAATTTTGTTCCCAAAATTTGGGAAAATTTTTATTAATTCATGATAATTATTCTAGTATTTGAATAAATTATTTTGAGATGATGATCAAATGTTTTTGTTGTTGTTTTTAGTTGGAGTTCAAATTTGAAGTGTATGTTTAATCTTTGATTTAGATTTTCCAAGTACAATAAAAGATGCAAATGATTCCAAAATGTCATGCATACTGATAAGATGCATACTAATTCTCAATAATTAACTTGGGGATGTTACAAACCTCTCCCCCTTACAAAAGATCTCGTCCCCGAGATCTGGGTTGGTCGGAAATGGAAAAAGAAGAAGATACAACATCCGTTGTCTGGATTTCCTTCAAAGATAGTGCTAAGATATATTTCAAAGGTAGAACTATAGTATCTTAACAAGGTTACAAGGAATTTCTATTACATTTTTCTTCCCATTGCTTTGTTTAACCTTTCCTTTCTTGATTCGAAGACACTTCATGTAGAAGAAAAAAGTTCTGGATACTCGGTTCGCATTTGGTCTTCACGCTCCCAAGTTGCTTCATCTTCAGTATGGTTGCTCCACTGAACCTTCAAGAATTTGATGTTGCGATTCCTTGTCTTGCACTCCATTTCTTCAAGAATGCGAATTGGACGCTCCCGATAAGAAAGATCGGGTTGCAAATCAAGATCTTCCAAATTAGTTGCTTCGGTAGGGACTCGAAGACATTTCTTCAGTTGAGATATATGGAATACATTGTGCACATCAGAAAGTGATGGTGGTAGCTCTAATTGATAGGCTACTGATCCTCGCTTCGCTAGGATTCGGAAAGGACCGATGTAGCGAGGCGCCAACTTGCCTTTGACTTGAAAGCTCAAAGCTCAAATCACGACGACGACGGTCAGCATAAGACTTTTGACGAGATTGAGCCGTCCGTAGTCTCTCCCGGATCTCACGAACTTGCGCCTTGGCTTCATTTATCATGTCCGGTCCAAAGATTTGTCTCTCACCGGACTCAGACCAGTTGAGAGGTGTCCTACACCTTCTCCCATAAAGCACTTCAAAAGGCGACATTTGGAGGCTTGCTTGATGACTATTGTTATAAGAGAATTCCGCGAACAGCAAGCATTTATCCCATTTCTTGCCATAGGACAGCACACAAGCCCTTAACATATCCTCCAAAATTTGATTCACCCTCTCGGTTTGGCCCCCAGTTTGTGGGTGGTAAGCCGTGCTAAAGGATAGTTGAGTTCCCATTGCTTCATGGAGGCAATTCCAGAAATACGAGGTGAATTGAGTGCCTCGATCTGAAACAATTATCTTAGGCACACCATGGAGGCATACAATTCTGGAGATGTACAACTCCGCCAGTTGATTCCCTAAATAAGTAGTCTTGACGGGGAGAAAATGAACAACTTTCGACAAACGGTCGACAATCACTCATATGGAGTCATACCCTTACTGAGTCTTAGGAAGTCTGGTGATGAAATCCATCCCAATTTCATCCCATTTCCATTCGGGAACGGGGAGGGGTTGAAACATACCCGCTGGCCGCTGGTGCTCAGCCTTTACCTGTTGACAAACATCACATTCCGCAACAAAGCGTGCAATCTCACGCTTCATCCGAGTCCACCATAATTTTTGCTTCAAGTCTTGATACATCTTGGAGCTTCCCGGATGAATGGAGAAAAGAGAGTCATGGGCTTCATGAAGAATTAATTCTTTAAGCTTCGCATCAGTTGGCACAACCAATCGCTTTCCGAACCACAAAACACCTTGGTGGTCCTCGACAAAACACTTGGCTTTGCCGGCCTTCATTTTCTGCTTGATTCTCTCCATACCCTTGTCATTCTTCTGGGCCATCTTGATCTAGTCCTCAAGGGTAGGTTTCACTTCCAAGGCAGCAAGAAAACCCTCACTAACCATCTCCAAGTTGAGCCGTTGAAATTCGTTGCATGGTGCTTCCGTTTCAGGGCGAACCGAAATGCAGTTGCATTGCGATTTTCGGCTCAATGCATCGGCAACGACATTGGCTTTCCCTGGATGATAATGAACTCTCATATCATAGTCCTTGATCAATTCAAGTCATCTTCTTTGCCTTAGGTTCAGATCGGCTTGAATGAAGATATACTTCAAACTCTTGTGATCAGTGAAGACTTCGCAGCGATTGCCGATAAGAAAATGTCGTCATATCTTGAAAGCATGAACTACTGCTGCAAGCTCAAGGTCATGAGTGGGATAATTCACCTCATGAGGCCTCAATTGCCTCGATGCATATGCCACAACTCGGCCTTCTTGCATAAGAACACAACCAAGTCCAAGACGAGATGCATCGCAAAAGATGTCAAAGTTTTTGTGGATATCCGGCAGAACTAACACTGGAGCAGAAGTTAGACGATCCTTCAACATCTGAAACCTTTCTTTACATTCCTCTGACCATTCATACTTCTTTTCTTTCTTCAACAATTGGGTCATTGGTCTTGCTATTTTTGAGAAATTCTCGATGAAGCGGCGATAATAGCCCGCAAGACCGAGGAAACTGCGGACTTCGGAGACGGACTTGGGCTGTCTCCAATTAAGCACATCTTGAACTTTGTTTGGATCCACAGCAACTCCGCCTTCGGATAGCACATGACCCAAAAAGGGGACTTCTTTTAGCCAAAATTCACATTTGCTGAATTTTGCATAGAGTCGATGTTCTCGAAGATTGCCCAACACAAGCCGAAGGTGTTCTTCATGCTCACTTTCAGATTTGGAGTATATGAGAATGTCATCAATAAATACGACCACAAATTTATCCAAAAACTCCATAAATACTGAGTTCATGAGATTCATGAACAAGGCCGGTGCATTTGTCAAACCGAAGGACATGACGGTGTACTCGTACAAGCCATAACGAGTAGAGAAAGCCGTCTTGGGAATGTCTTTAGATCTGATCCTAACTTGATGATAGCCCAATCTCAAGTCAATCTTGGAGATACAAGCACCGGTCATTTGGTCAAACAAATCATCAATCCGTGGAAGCGGATATTTGTTCTTGATAGTGACCTCATTCAACGGACGGTAGTCAACACACATCCGTAGACTGTGGTCCTTCTTCACAAATATAGCTGGGCATCCCCAAGGTGAGGAGCTCGGTCTAATGAAACCCTTCTCTTGAAGTTCTGCGAGTTGCTTCTTCAATTCAACCAACTTATTTGGCGACATTCGATAAGGCCGTTTTGATATAGGAGCAGTTCGGGGCTGCAGCTCGATCACGAATTCAACTTCTTGTGAAGGTGGCATGCCTGGTAGTTCCTACGGAAATACATCCGAGTACTCACATACCACTGGAACTTCACTCAAATCCGGCAATTCCTCGCCGCTAAGGGCATAGAGATGTGGATGCTCCAATTTTGGCACCAATTCGACTTGTAGACCAAAAGGACTTGTAAGAGTGATAACTTTGCGAGCACAATCAATTTGACCATGGTTCTTGGACAGCCAATTCATCCCAAGAATAACATCCAGGCTCGCTGAATTTATCACAATACGATTGGCCGAAAACTTCACCCCTTTTATCTCAATTTCAACTTCACGACATTCATGAAGGCTTCTCATTTCTGAACCTGGTGATTGAATCGCCATAGGTACATGCATCAAGCTGAGTGAGAGGTTGTGGAGTGTAGCAAAGCCTCTGGACAGGAAAGAATGAGAGACTCCAGAGTCAAACAACACGGTGGCAGGAGTTGAATTGACTAGAAATGTGCCCAACACGACGTCGGGTGCTTCCTGCGCTTCCTCGGCGGTGACATGGTTGACATGAGCACGACCAGGGTTCTGAAAGGTGACATCAGACCGCTGAACAAGGGAGTTTTCAAGGTCTTGGCGTTGACCGGGGTAGGCTTGGTGCTTCACCGGGTATTGACTTGCAAAATGCCCCGAATTGCCACAAGTGAAACAAGTAACCTGCATGTTTTGTTGGCGTCGGATTCGACACTTCTTTCCGGGCTGCCTTTGCTGGATTTCTTGCTGAGGTGATTGAGACACCTGCATAGGAGATTCTGGACGTGTTTGATCCAGGAATTCAGCAGGAGCGGGCTGCCAAACACCTGGTTCTTGAAAATTGCAGCTTGCTCAAATTTGTGCAGCCTTCTTGCGCTTTCGCGATTCTACAACTGCTTGCATTTTGTTCTCCACCACAATAGCCTTATTAACCAATTGTTGGAAGTCACGGAATTCATGCATAGCAAGTGCCAGCTGCATCACTTCTGTTAGCCCATTCAAGAACTGGTCTTGCTTCCTTGCATCAGTGGAGACATCGTCCGGAGCGTAACGAGTCAAACGAGTGAACTCGTAGAGATACTCCATCACGGACTTGTTGTCTTGCTTCAGCGCGAGAAAATCACGCCTCTTGATACTCATAATGCTTGAAGGAACATGTGCCTCTCGGAAAGCTGTTCGGAACTCGTCCCATGATGGAGCAGGCGGCGCGGGCTGCATGGCGCAAAAATTGTCCCACCATGCAGAAGCGGCCCCTTCGAGTTGATTGGAGGCGTATAAGACCTTCTCATTCTCGGCACACTGAGTAATGATCAACTTCCGTTCGATGCTCCGGAGCCAATCATCAGCATCGAGAGGATCCTCCGAACGAGAGAACACAGGAGGCTTCGCTCTCAGAAAATCAACAAATCGGGAGCCATTGAGACTGTCTCCTGTTGCTGCCATTTGAGCACCTAGGACACTAGTGGTGTTCTGAGCAATTTGCTGCAGGATGAGAGTCTGGTCTTGCTGACTTTGTTCCATCTGGACCAACACGTCGACCATAGACGGCTGAGATGGAGTCACTTCTTCTTGCTGACCCACGTGTGGTGAGTCCTCCATTACTTCCGACGTCAAACGGGTTTTTCGACCAGACATCCTGTTGTCATGCAACTTGTTAGCAACTGGCAAAAAGGAATGGGGAAAAGCATAAGGTAGGTAATAGACAGCAAGGGGTAACTTAACCTAGTATGAATGCACGATGAAAACGCACACAACTCCATTCAGGCAACCGAAAGAGGCATCGATCGATAGAATGGAAGGACTGGTTAATTGGCAGTCTAGCATCAACACCGGGATATTATACAGAGAAGAGAAGATAAAGCAAGGTTTATGTTGTCTCGCTTAACCTTGGCTTCACTAGTTCTATTTGCCCGGCTTGGAGAGGAATGCATGATGAATGCATGAAAGGATGCATATATGCAATTAAATTTTTTTTGACAAATTTAGGTTTGGTTAGTGAGAGTGCAAACCTTCACATGCATGTTTACATGATCCTATCAAAATGCAACAAGACAGATTTATTTTTGCTAGGTGAGCATCAGATTCGACGACAAAGAAGAATTTATACTACATGTCCTGGTTCTTGATTGCTATGCTAAGGACCAAACAAATAAACAATGTAACCATATGGATAAATACTCAAAAAGACCTACACACACTAGTATCATCGCCTTAAACTTCACACAAACATCAAGAATGCAAGCCTAACATCTAGTTCAACACAGATTTTGATTCAAAGGCTACTAATGAGCAATTAGCGCTCAGGAAAAAAATATCAAATCAGATAGAAAAAATTCCAGAAAACTTCTGGGATGTTTCTGGGATACTAGAGATGCTAGAAAAATTTACCCCACACATTAAGCTCAGGTTCTGTTTGGTGCAACAATTCAGGCAAGGAATTAAGGCCTAAGGCTCAAACACTAGTGAAATTAAGTTTAAAAATTCCAGAACAATTCTGGAAGGTTACTGAGGTGATTCTCAACACCAGAAAATTTATTCCTAGCATTTTAAACCATCCGATTAGTGCCAGATTAAAATTTGGCCAGATCAGCACTGCAAAGTGTTTGAATTGATTCCTGGGCAAGACAAGTTCAATAAATTCTGTAAAAATTATATTCGTGAACTACACATCATCAGATGCTCACGTGAATAATTTCAAGATTTTAAAGATAACCTACTGGCACTAGATCACCTTTCTTTCAATTCAGGTCAAAAATTGCTCAATATCAAGGAATGGGTTTCACTTTGCATAAAGAGCAATTGTTTACATAAACAAAACTAGCATGGTTTTAACACTTTCAGTTGAGCAAACATCAAATTGAGCTACTCTCAGATCATGTTATAACAAGTTCGCTTCTCATCAATTAAAAGGCAAGCATGTTTCTTTTAACTCCACAACATCTAGCACATCAAGCTATATCATCCATGACATTCAAAATTTCAGATTTATGCAAGGAATCTATATGAGCATGGCAAGTTGTTAACTTCTAATTTGGTTAAAATTTTCAAGATAAACGAAATTAAGATCAATCGCAGGTTGTACTTCTACATGTTAGTCATTTTCATGTTTTAAATACCAAGATGAACTACTCACCGTGCTTCTAGATTTACATTTTTCCTTCTTAGTTGTGATTCATGCTAACAAATTGAGTAACATGGCATGCTTGAGTTAACTTAGAACTACATACATGATCAAAGTGTATGATTCATGATGCCTAACACATAATTTGAGGTATCATTCTACCCCTTTTATGCACCATTCTTGGATTAACATGACTTATTAGCATTTTTGGAATCAATGAGGTTACATGGATGAAATTTGATGGCTAACATGTCATGAGGTACTCAAGATGAAATAGTAAAAGAATACATGAGTATGATGCAATACTCATGATTCTCAAAATATAATTTGAGAGCTCTACTACCCCCCTTAATATTTTGGGGCATAAAAGATGAGGGGAGAAAAGAAGGAGCATAAGGTGAGTAAGTGGACCGAGGGTATGCATTTTAACTCTAGCATGTATGCACATTCTAACATTCAAAATCAAGATCCAAATGAGTGTGCTAAGGCTCAAAAGCAAGCACAAGATACAATAAAAGCAATCGTAGTTTTCCGACATAATCGCGAGACATGTTGCCCGTAGGCGATGCGCAACTACTCGGAACAGAAGAGAGCAAATGGTCACCATAAAATCCAGCGTCTACGAGTTAAGTATTAACATTAGGGTGTATAATATCTAAGGATAAACCCTAATTTAATCCTAATATCGCAGCAAGGCTTCGTCTTCTCGTTCTTCCACCAATTCTCTTTACCGATGACTACTTAACGTGTCTATTGTTGGAAAAGAGAGACGAGTAATGGAGAAAAATGGTTTTTCTCAAATCAAATGAATAGTGAGGTAAGAAATAGATACTAGGATGGGTAAGAAAGAAAGGAATTTATATTACTAACATTTTGCCCAAACTTTTTGATAGTTTGAAAATATTCTTTGCAAATCAAAATCCTACTAATGTCCCTTGCTACGTCTTTATCCTACAGTCAGTATGACTCTGATACCAACGCTGTGAGGCCTCCCGGGATTGGATCTGTTTCAAGCTAAGTAATTACGCTAAAAACGCAATACTTAACATGAGACGAAAACGATTCCAAGCGCCCGGATATGTGTCTCATGTTAGCTCCCAAGGATCAGTGGCTAACATGCACATATCCTAATACAACATTGCAATCACATCCATACACAATCGTACAAGAGAATAGAAACTTTGATATATCTTCAACATATAGAACCTTATGGTCCCAATTTTACATGAGAGGGCCAATCGGCCAAATTTAAATAACAATAACACAAATAAATCGCAGCGGAAGATAAACTTAAAGCAAAAAGGGAATAACCGAGTTGGCATGCCCATAATCCCACAAGCAACCAACTGGAGTTAAAGCCGTTGCGCCCGTCGTCCTTACCTGATCAAATAGACACTTTTCAAGTACAAAGTTGTACTCGCGAGACTTTTCAAGAAAAATAAGGATGCAGGATGTATCAATGGAAGGCTACTACACTAGTCAATTTTTAGCATAAAGCAAGTTTTGCATATAGATAAACAATAAAGATTCTAACTTGCCATTTGTAAAACATTTAGAAAACATTTTATAGCAGTAAGTAATTATCAACAATGGTATAACCTCCAAATATAATCAACACACGAACATCTCATTCGTGGCACAATTCATTTCTCAACAAAAATTAACGCGCGAACTACGCGTTCATGAGTTCATTTCAGATTTGAACAAACTAACAATAATGACATAACAATCCCAACCATAACCCAAACTTAATTTCCCAAAAGCTAACTGTACCTGCTTTCCCACAAGTGTTGTCCATAACCTAAGACAAGGCTATTCGAATAGGTTTAGTTCTCTCCAGAGTTATACAGCTTTACCCACACGATATGCATTCCTCTTAATGTCGGCCAATGCATTCTTCCACAGGAGTGTGACTGAGGTAGCATAACGAGGCCGTTACAATATCATGTCCTAACTATCAAACCACCCGAGGAACAGAATCCCATAGCAGACTAAGCGCCTCGCACCACAGGTGAACCCCGTTGTGTAAGTAAGTCCCTTAACAAACAAGAGACCCTTAAGGGCAAGTATGGAAAAAATTTAACATGCCCCCACGAGATTGACAAAAGAACAATTAAATACATAACAATAACAATTGTCAATCTCATTGTGTTTTTATAGCTAACACACAACATATTATTAAGCCAAGCCTTCGCCATTATCCCAGCGTGTGGTTGCACGTAAGACTTGGTTCATCACACCACAGACCGGTCCTTAATCACTCAAACGGGGCTACACAATTCCATAACAACAAACAACAACCATAATTCATCATCACCCTACACCCGTCCAAGTTAAGAACATAAAACCCATGCCCAACATGTCCACAAACCCCAGATGCGAAGATCTGGATATAATCCTCAAGTTCAACATAATCCAATCCATAAAATCCTCCAATTTCTTTAAGATTCAATTCGATCCATCGGCCGATGGACTAGCTCCATCAACCGCTTTCGGCTATAACTACTAGCATGGCTAAGCATCGTTCTACAAACTAACAACAAGCCCATATAACATATAACCTTAGTCATTCAAGGGAAAAAGGTAATCAACATTGAAAGAAGGTCCAATGCAACAATTAGGAATTTAACTACTTCTACCCATGAACATACTCTTTCAAAATAGCATGCAATTGCGATAATAAAACTCACACAAAACTTTTAAAAACCACTGGGAGCAGTATGATCAAGAGGAGGGTGCTCGCACCTTTGCTGGTATCACATGTTCATTCTCAGGTTACACTTAATCTGATCTCACGGATATAATGGTATTGTCGAAAACCTAATCGAAAGACGATATTGCAAATAAATATCAAATAAAGCAAAACATTCAAAGTACTCCAAAATGCATGAAATTTTTACAACAGGTAGATTATGATTTTATATGAATTTAGGTGAAAGAATTAACTCATTTCGATTTAGTATGTGAAAGTTATCGTAGCTTGAAAATCAGCAATTGAATAAAGGCTCAAAAACGCTAGCTCGGTTACTGTTCAACCCAAATTAATTGTTTCATGAAAATTTGCATAACCGTGGTGGGGATAAGGATTGCATTGTTGGAAAGATAATAAAGAGTTATGTTCAATAAAAATTGAATCACCCCATTTGGAGTTCAAATGAATTTCTTATGAATTTTTGAAGTTAATTCGATTTCTAGTGTAAAAACAATTTTTTTTACCGAATTTAATTTCAAATTCCAATTTTTTTTCTGTGACAGTAACATATTCAAAATATATTCCAAACTAAACTACAATGTCAATGGAAACCAACAAAATTGGTTTCACTCAATTTGGAGTGGATTTTAATTAGTTACGAAATGTTGAAAGTTTAAACCAATCATTTTATAAACTGTCCACTGACCTAGTGCCTCAATTGTTATTATCATAACCAAGGCCTAGGACCTACTGTTATTTTCACTATCCTCATTCCTCCTTACTGTTCACATATATTGAGCATTGAGATGAATTCTCTCTTTTGAAGTATTGTTAAACTTCTCACCAATTGAATTTCTTTCAAATGGGCTAATTAATCCAACAAAAATTTTTGCATTCAAAAGATAGCAGCTTACTGTTGTTTCCATAGAATGTCTTCTCTGTTAGATTAAGGTCCAATTGAATCAATAAACTTGTCAAGTACTAGCATTAGAAAAGACAGTACAGTTCTTCTCAAATGCACCCTAATCACATTCTCTGCTCAACACTTCAGAAAAAGGAAAGTGCTGCTTTGAGGTTTCGTTAACTAATCTCCTCACTTAATTCAAATTTTCCATTTGCTAATCACAATTAAATATGAAACAGTAGAGACAATGCCATGCTTAATATGATGATGCAGATTTTACCGCCGCAGGCACTATGCCCTCAGTGCCGCACCGCATGCATGCATGCCCATCGAGTGCATGCGCCGCCACAGCCTTCTACGACACCGAGCTCGGCCATGCTCCCGGCCAAAGCCTCCACGCTGCCGTCTTCGTGCCTCGACGTCATCCCCTTGATTGCCGCTGTCGCCTCCGCGCCCACCGTCGTCCTCGCCGGTTGCACCTGGCTCCTTTGACCACGCCGCATGCATGTTGTGCGCTGGGCTACGCCGCCAAGCTGGCACCGTGTCATGCCGTGCCGACGCCATGCTACTAGGAGCTATTGACATGAGCATGCGACACGCCGCCACCGCCGCTGCGCTGGAGCTCGGCCACCTCTGCCTTGGCCGCTGCATGCATGGCTTCGGCCTCCTCGACGTCGCTATGTACTCGACACCACCTTGCCTCGCTCGGGACGCCGCATGCAACGCTGCTCGACATCGCCTCAGCTCACCGAGCCGAGCCGCTAGCTAATGCCACGCCCGGATGCTGCAAACCGGGCCACCGCTGTGCTCTCGGCCGGCTCCTCCACGCCACCTTCTTCGCACCGCTGCTGCAGCGTGGCGCCGCCTCGGATGTTGGTGCTGCGCCGCACCCTCGGCTATCACATCGCCATGTAGCATGTGGCCACCAGCCTGCATGGCTCGAGTGCTGCCACTCCAAGCTCCGGCCGCATGCATGGCAGCACATCTATTCTCCCCCTTCCTCGCCTACAAACAACACAAATGCTCATGCATGCGAAATCTAATCGGAGAAATGGGTTGCTTTTGTGACCATGGTGGCAGTGGTATGACATGCACTGGTTGATTCTTGGTCCTTGGTGGTGATTTAGAGGAGAGAATGGGGAGCTTGAGTTTGTGTTCATGAAAGAATGGAGGGGCTTTGTTGTCTTTGGAGGAAGAAGAAAGAAAGTGACAAGGAACTAAATGAAATAGCGGAAAATGGCGAGTGGGGAGAAGGTGCTTGGTGGGAGTTAAAGAAATGGGAAGATAGGGTTAGTGGGCATGAGACCAATTGGGAAATGGACAGTAGGGAGAAGAAGAAATGTCGGTCATGCATTGTGTTTGATTAGGAAAAATGGCGATAGGTATGGTTGTCTTTGTGTTCGGTTGGGGCAAGGAGCCAAAAAGTCGTGGGTTGTGGGAGGAAAAGCAGTGCAATAAGTGAATACATAAACAAAAGATTGCATGGGGTGGTTGTGTGAGGGCTCTGTTGGTGGACAGGAAATGCATTAGGTAGTGTACGGCTTGGGGACAAGAAATGGCAGGGGATGGCTGCACATGACACTGTAGATGTATGGTTTTGACTGATATTTGATTTGTTTGTTTAAAATAGCAAATTAATTCGAAAAATTGTGAAATTTTGAAGGTGTGTTACTTAGTTGTTCCAGAACCTAGGAAAAATATTTCTAGGCACTGTTTACAAGAGTTGTTGTTTGAAAGAGAAAAGGGTTAGAGAAATAGCAGGGAAAAGAATAGTTACGCGGACATTTCATCTGCTACTTCTTTTCTCCTCTCGCGTAATCGCTCAAACTGCCATGCATGCGAAAACAGATTGCAGAAATGGGTTGGTTGTGCGATGACGATCGCGGTGGTATGACATGCATGGCTTGGTTTTGAGTCTTTAGATGAGATTTGAAGGAGAGAAGCGAAAGGAGTTGGTAGGGTCATGCAGGCGTTTCGCCTGCGGTCGGTCGAATCGGAAAATAAAAATAATGACACTAATGCGTGCATAATGACATGATTTTTGTGATACATGCAAAACAAGAAATCAAAATAATTAAATTAAAATGTAGTCTTTCAAACCATTCGATTTAATATTTGATTATTATTACTTGAAGTGAGAAAATTGCAAAACATGCATTAATTAATTTATCAATTTATATTTAGAATAATTATGCTGAGTTTAGATTTTTAATTATCAATTTTTATTTCCATTTGTTTTATTTACCTATTAGGTTTGTGTTTTAAATTCAATTTCAAAATTGAACATGCAAATTACATAGAGAACCAAATAACCTCCAAAATTTTCAGAACAATTTCAAACCAGCATATCAGAGAAGATAGAATGCAACTAAAATATTCCCGCACTTGAAACCTTTTTAATTTTGCCCCAACCTCAATTTGAGCTTTTGAATTGAAGAAGGAGTATTGGATTTCTAGGTTTAAATTCTAGTCTTTTAAAAATCAAGGATTTCCAACATAGGGTTTACACCAAGTTTCAATATCTTGTCAAAATTTTATTTTGCTTTAGAAAATTTATTTATAGGATTTGGAAAACCAAGTTTCAACCTAATTGTTTTGTAACAAAAAGTTTTAAAAAGTCCAAAATTTCACAAATGCACATTAGATGCTTAACTAATCCAACTTAGAGATTTTGGGGACGTTACAACCTTCTCTGCTCAAAAATGCAAAACAAGGATTGGGTTATTCTCTCAAGGTTTCAGACTATCCATCTCCTAAAAATGTTTTCAAAGGGTTTGCTTCTAAAAGCATAAGTGTGTAAAAGGCTAAAAGAAACAACAACCTTTCTAACTGCTAGATTTGGTCAAGTTAATAGCCTTCCTAAAAAACTGACAATTTTTCAAACTATTATTCCTATAACCTACAACAGCAGATTCTCAAGACTTAAGAGTTATTAAATCAATTTTCCAAATCACTAACTCAAAGGAGTGACTTAACTGACAAACACAAGGTTTGAAAGCAAAAGATAGCGGTTTTGTGAGGGCTATCCTAATACTTCAATTTTCCTCCTAACCAAGTTACCTTCTCTGATCAACATTACAACAATAGTAATTTGATTGCTCCTTTGCTAGTTTCTGAATATTCACAATCCTAATGGTTTTTCAGCTTAGGTTATTACTACTAGAATTAGTCATGTTATCAGTCTTTTGACAACCCTAACATTTCAGATTTTCTCCTAAACACATCCTTCTCTCTGTCTAACACTTCACCAGAAAAGAGTGAATGGTTCTCTGTTGGTTTCTCAAAGTTCACAGCCAAAGATTTTTAGATTTATTTGCTGTTGTTAGACAATAATTGCTAGACAGTTGCCCAAGGATTAATGAATTGAACACATCACTACCTACTGTAACCAGGTTACAACCTATTGACAAAACTGGAAGTCTTCAGGTTTCTACTCAAACACCTTCACAGCAGGTTTTACTGAACTCAAATGCTAACATCTGATCTTCCTTCTAAACTTCTCTCTTCTCTGCTCTTCAGTTCAACCAAAACTACTGTTTTGACTACTAAATCTATCAATCACTTAATTATCCAAAAGCCAAATATGGTTAAGTGATTCCATTAGCCATTCAAAAAATTTAACTGCAATTGTATTAGTGCTCCTACAAGCAGAGTGTGGAAGATTTCAGATACAAAGAACAGAAGGCAAAACAGGGAACTATGAGGCCGAGCTGCAGGTGACGTTCATCGCCGGCGGTCAGAGCAGCGGTGAGGTGCGGGTGATTTTGAAAATTGGTTGAGGGAGACTTGAGGATGCTAGGGGTGGTCTCGGGGTGGCCGGAGAGGCACTATGGCGGCGCGTGCAAGGCGAGTGGCGGCCGGTCGTGGAGGTGGAAAGGGGCGTCGGCGCCGGAGGGAAGGGGGTGGAAACTAGGGCGCGCATGGGCACCAGTGGGTTACCTGGAGCAGTCTGGGGTAGTCGGCGAAGACGGGGAGGCACCGGAGCGTGCTGGCCACGGTGACGATGGTCGGCGCGGGGTGGTCCTCGACGGTAGCGACCTGGAGTGAACGAGAGAGCAAGTGAGTGGTCGGGGAAGGTATAGGGGTGTCTAAAGATGCTCACAAAGGGAGGAATAGAGCTCGGGCTCGCTAGAGAAGAGGCGATGGCGGAGGAAGTGGATTCGGCTAGACCTGAAGAAGACGGCGGATGTGCAGCTCCACGGTTGATGGATCCCAAAATTGGTTGAGGGGATTAGCTCCTGGTGATGGATGGCGCGCCATGACGCAGTCGGGAGTAGCCGGAGACCACTAGAGTGGCCGGAGAGCTTGGAGGCGGCGCGGCGGCTCTGCTCTTGGCGTTCGGAGCTTGGGACGAATGGGGCTTGAGGAGGAGAGGAAATGGAGGGTGAGTGTCAGGTAGAGGAAAAAGGGCGTCGAGGGTAGCTCGGGGTAACTGTTATAGGTGGGAGGCGGAGGAGCCGAGGGAGAAAATGGCCGGTAATGGCGACGCTCGAGAGGACTTGGTGTAAATGCGGTAGGGGTGGCAGCAAGGGATGGGCGAGCGCATGGGTGCGGCATGGGCATGACGAAACCGCGGGCGGGGGCGAGGAACCAGGGCTCGTGGTCAAGAGTTGTTGGCGGGGTAGTTGGGCGATGACGCGGGCGTGAGCAGAGCCACGGCGTTGCGCAGGCGAGGACACACCCGTGACAGGAGGAAGACGAACCGGCCGACGGGCCTGGGCTGCCAGTGATGTAAGAGAAAAAGGGGGGCTGAGCCGTTGATCGCAAATCGGACAGTCCATGGCGATGGGGACGATCGGCAGCCCGAACGGCCAATCCATCCAGTGCGGCTGAGCCAGGTACAGCTAGGCGGTTCGATCGAGTCGAGTCGGCTCGGTCGGGGTTGGGTTTGAACCCAATGAATAGTGAAAGGAGGTTTTGACTGGGTTTTTAATTCAAACTCCTACTTTGACCGAGCTTCAAAATATAGCAAATAAATTTCAAAAATCATGGAATTTTTCAAGGAGGTTCCTAGGGTTACCTAGTGACCAAATAAAATCTGAAATATCAATGTTAACCTTTTATTTGCTTAAGTCAAAATCAAACCTACAATAGGTTATTGAATCGAGTTTGAATTTTAAGTTGAAACTTTGAGGGATTTTTAGAGATAGCAAACTAACTCCAAAAATTCTGAAATTTTAACTGGAGGTTTCTGAATCTAGGATCAACCTTGTATAAATTTTTCAGAGGTTTTTATGCAAAACATTTTTTCTCCAGAAATACTACAAGGATTGTTCTAGGGTTTGACCAAGAGTTGGACTGGTTTGACTGCCTCTGAAAATTTATCAAATAATTTCTAAAAACTATGAAATAATTCAGAGGAGCTACCAAGCAGCCCTAGAACCAAGGAAAATTATTTCCAGATGTTGATCACAAACCTTTCTTAAAAAGTTTTAAAGAGGTCATGACTTTAGTCAACTCGAGATTTTGGTTTTTGATTCACCATAATTCCTTTACAAGAATTACAGAATTGTTTAAAAACTTCAAGATGCAAGAAAAGTTTTAATTTCTACTCATTGATTACATTTGAAAAACGATCCTAGATTTGGGATGTTACAGTGAGGTAGCGCTCGTAGTCCGCCACTTCATCGCCTCCTCCCGCTCCAGCGCCATGCGCATCCCCACGGCTCACGTTTTGGACGCCTTGTACATGGCCTTGCAACTAAAATTCAAGACGATATATATATAATCTTAATACAATAGAATTTACTGGATATTGGACGCAAAATTAACAAAATCATCACGAGAACAGAATACGTACGTGGCTCGTAGGCTGCAGAGGTCAGCCATGGGCTGAGGAGAGCTCGCGGCCATGAGGCCAACGATGTGGACGATGACCTCATCAGGAAGATCAAGGACGGTGATCACCGACCTCCTCGCCCTCTTGGTCATGCTCCGCATGATCACCATGGTGTCCTATTCAATACCATGCGTACTCACCATGGCGCGCGATAATATCACTCTTATAAAACGTCGAAGAGACACATTTACGTTGGCGCGGGAGATAAAGAGACGCATCAGCGCCCGTCGGTGCGGGAGACGAAGAGACACATGCATAACGCACGGGAGTCGAAACATTTGATTATCACAGACGATTCTGATAAAAAACTCCCTGTGAAGTACACCATTATCAAAGGCGGTTAGTTAAAAGAACCGTCTTGGAAGTTTCACAGACGGTTGTTTGTTACAAACCGTCTGTGATAATGGTTCACTTCATAGACGGTTATTTTTACGAACCGTTTGTGATACTTCACAGACAGTTTTAAACATGAACCGTCTGTAATATTTCCTCTTCACAGACGGTTTTTAGCGCATTCATTTACACAGACGGTCTTTAAACCAAAACCGTCTGTGATTTCATGTAATACAGACAGTTTTGGCCAACCGTCTGTGATGAAGCGTCCAGTATTAACGTTTTTATAGTAGTGCACGGGGTGGTTGTAACCCAAAAGAAAAGAGGTCAGAACCAAAGATAAATTCAAATAGGGAGGGAGGTCTAAATCTTAAATAGATTCAAACCAACAAAGGAAGTCTAGGTTAAAGGAGCGGGAGAGATCCAAGCTCAGAAGAGGTCCAAAGAACTCTAAGAAGGTCCTATGAACACGGAGGAGGTCCATAGGAGAACAACTAAACTAAAAGGCACACAAATGGAACAAAGGAAAAGAAATAAAGCCAAAGAGCACCAAAGAACTCCAAAAGGACAAAAAATACAAACCAAAAGGACTTGGTTGAGGTTTTGGTTTAGTCATTTAAAGTTCTTCTAAAATCTCATGTTAAGCTTTGAATTCTCATTAAAACCAAACAGATCCTTTTTAGGTTTTGAAAACAGCAAGAGCTATAGGACAAACGGGACGTTACAGTATGGATGATAGATGCAATATTTTTTTGGGCAATTTTCTGGACTTTAGGTATGAAAACAAATATACTACTAAGGGTACTGATTTCTCATTGAACAACGGAGGCTTTGATACCACCTGATGCGACAATGGGTGTCCCGATCTTTCAGTGAGATGGATAACTCGATTTGTGTGAAGACGACTCACGATTCGGCTACCAATCGCACATGACTAATATGCCTAACAATCGCTAAATCAACTCCAAGATTGTTATCGACCTTACTAGAAGCACGATCGACCTGACCACGAAAGTCTATTCCTGCATGCAATCGAAGAACACACAAGAACAAGATAATATGAATCTGAAATTGCAAACCAATTTGGCCCAACCAGGTGACGCAACACCTTCTTTTGATAATTGCAATGCACACAGAAGAAATTTGAAGGTGAGGCTAGATCCATTGGAAAGATGACAAGATAAACTTTCAATCAAGTACTCGTGGACCTCAAACGAAGTCTGTATGTGAAAGTTATGCTCGTTTGAAGTCAGGGATGTCTCCAAAGGCCGAACTGGATTCCAGAACATGTCCAACTTGAACTCTTGCTTGACTTGGACACAATGTGACGTGGTGCTGATAATTTATGTGAAGTGTACGAGCTCTTGTATTTGGAACAACAAGCATAGCAAATTTGATTGTATCTATAGGGGTCATGTCCTCATCATCTTGTCCTAAAACTCCACCTCAAGATGGAGTGTCCGAAAGGAAGAAACGACACTTGTTGGAGGCAACATGTTTACTAATGTTTCAGATGAATGCGTTGAAGGGATTGTGGAGCGAGGCAGTGATGACAGCAGCATATCTCATCGATCGCATGCTGTCTCGAATACTTGGGATGAAGTCTCCAGTTGAACTTATTTTGGGACAGCGAGAGTTCAAGGTGCATCCCGAGGTGTTTGGTTGTGTGTGCTTTGTACAGGATCACCGATCAGCGGTTGGCAAGCTGAATCCTCAGGCAATGAAGTTTATCTTTGTAGATTATTCATCAAATTAGAAGGGATATAGATGCTGGAACCCAGTTGAGATATGGTTGTTCGTGTGTATGGATGTGATATTCTCAGAGTTTGAGCTGTACTACACAAGTGGAGGTTACTTTTGGTTAGTTTTTGGAGGAGTTCTTTCCTATCACTGAGGGTGATAGTTCGGAGGGGGAGAACAATGAGTGGTAGTCAACAAAAAGAAGTCATTATGGGGAAAATTCCATGGAAACAACAAGATAAGCAGAGGGATAAGCAGTCAGCACCTGAGCCAGTAGAACTAACAGAGGAGCAACCAAAACAACCATAGCCTGAATAGCCAACCTTGTGAGTTAATTCAGTCCCAAATCCCTCTTCGGTTCTCTCTCCATCAAGTTCCTTGCCTCCCCTGGGATGAGTGGTAATGTTCCCTCTAATCACTCCTATCTAGAGTTACCACTTGCACAACGTAGGGAAAATAGAGCTAATGCCGAAAGGCCTCCAATACAGTATGATTTTGAGCATGACATTGCACATTTCATCTCATATTCTCACATCTCACCTACACACAAAGCATTCATTGCATCTCTTCAGACAGTGCCTGTTCCAAAGAATTGGCGAGCGGCTAAGCATAATCCTAAGTGGAAGGATTCCATGAAGGAAGAGCTTAGTGCACTTCAGAAGAATAAGACATAAGATCTTGTTCTATTTCTAGTAGGAAAGAGGGCAGTAGGATGCAAATGGGTGTTTATGATCAAACAAACTCCTCAAGGTAAGATAGAGGGATACAAGACATGGTTGGTTGCAAAAAGTTATAGTCAAGCATATATGATAGACTATGATGAGACATTTGCACCAGTGGCAAAGATGAGCATGATAAGAATGTTGATCTCCTGTGCAACTAACTTCAGATGGCCTCTACATCAATTGGATACGAAGAATGATTTTCTACATGGTGATTTACAAGATGTATATATAGAGATTCCTTCAGACTTTGAGAACAGGCAGACTGATGGGAAGGTGTGTAAACTCAAGAAGTCTTTATATGGTCTGAAGCAATCTCCATGGGCGTGGTTTGATGGATTCAGATGTGTAGTATGTAGTATAGGCTATTTTCAGTGCAATGGAGATCATACTATGTTTTATAGGTATATAGAGGATCATATATCACCATATTGGTAGTCTGTATTGACGATATTGTGATCATTGGGATGATATTGAGGAAATCAAGTCCTTGAAGAAAAGATTGGGAGAGACATTTGAGGTGAAAGATCTTGGAACTCTTCGATATTTTCTTGGGATTGAGATTGCCCATTCTTTGAAGGATATAATTCTCTCCTAGAGGAAGTATGCTTTTAATCTACTGGTAGAAACAGGTATGCTTGGGTGTCGCCCTATTGCTTCACCTAGTAATAGAAATAATAAGATATGTGTTGAGGTGGAGATCGAGTTGACAACGAAACTTACCAAAGGTTTGTTGGGCGTATCTATTTGTGCCATATAAGATCTGATATTTCATATACAGTGAGTGTGGTTAGTCGATATATGCATGGTCCCAAAATAGGACACATGGATGTTGTTTATCGAATCCTACGGTATTTGAAGAATAGCCTCTGAGAAAGGCTGTAACACCCCGGCCCAACGACGAGCCCAAAATGTCACTGAAATCAACTACCAATTTAAACCTTAATTAACAATAATTATAGCAAGGTGCATAACGGATTAACGTTCTCAACTTGTTCACACGTCCCAAGAACGCTCAGGTCTCAAGAACTTGGTTCTAGCTTCATTCTTCTCTTCTTCCCTTCTCTTTCCTTCCTTCCTCCTTGCTTGCTCTTTCTGGTTCTTCCTTCTCCTTCCTATCTTCTCCTCTACAGTATGGCAACACCTGAGCGCGGCACAAGGGCAGAGGGCGTCTCGGCTGGGCACTAGAGGGCAGGCGGCCAGCAGGGCACAAGGGAGGTAGGGGCAGGCCAGCATGGGGTGGCTAGGGCTTCACCCCCTCCTTATCCACTTAAGAAGGGTAGTCCCCCTCCCACCCCCATTGCCGAGTTCAACACGAACATGGCTAGGGCCCACTTCCTTTCCCCCACTTCCTAATTCCTGAATTTAATCTCTTAATTACATATTCTAATTCATTTTCAATTAAAAACATGATATTAGAAAGACCTTTTGTTCGGAAAGAATAAACACCTGAATGTGGAAGGGTATTGCGATGCTGATTGAGCAAGTAGTGTGGATGATGGGAAGTAACCTTGTGTCATGGAGGAGGAAGAAGAAGAAGGTTGTGGCTCGGTCTACTGCAGAGGCAGAGTACATAGTAATGGCGTTGAGCGTGAGTGAAATGATATGGATAAAGGGTTTATTGTGTGAGCTTCGGGTAGACGAATAATCTTTTGGTGTTGTATTGTGATAATAAATCTGCAATCAACATTGCTAAAAATCCAGTACAACATAATCGTACTAAGCATATTGAAATTAATAGGTTCTTCATCAAGAAAAGGCTTGATGGCAGGATGCTGAAATTAGAATATGTCAAGTCTGGTGAATAGTTGGCTGACTGTTTCACTAAAATGTTAGATCTTAGCGAGGGTGGTATAATATATAACAAGATGAGCATGATTGATATCTTCAGCACATCTAGAGGGGGAGTGTTGTAAGTTAGTATTAGAATCTAATAAAAAGTCGTGTTAAAGTTGGCTTCGATCTTGTGTATAGCAGGAATTGACTAAAAGCATGACTTTTCTTAGGTGGAATCGATTACAAGAAACAACTCCGTTATCTATGATCATAAATCAAAAGATAAACACAAGCATCTAGAAATTATGTCCAAGAAGATGTATATATGAAGCAATAATCTTTTCTTTAAAAAAATGTTAAAAGGTCGTTCACTAACTTAAGATAATCAAACTTCAGCAACTCCATTCCTTGAACTTTGTCAGAAACTTCATTCAGAATCCCAATAAATGATTGACCATGCCTCTCCCTCTAGGCCTCTACCTTCAAATTGCGGTCTGCCAAATCCCTATGAAACTTCTCAGCTACGATTTCTGTTGCAGCAAGAAATGCAACTACCACACAGTATAGAAAGCAAAAGAACAAGAGAAAATGACAGCCTATTAAGTTCGAAAGATTTGATATTTGCCAACACTAAGTAGTTTCTTCCGAGAGTACCTGATTTCCCATCCCTAGAGATATTACTGCATAAACATTGGAACATTGCATCACTCTTTTGTAGTGTTATTGTTTGTGCATGCCGGTTGTATGTTAACCATACGAATGGCAATTTCACAAACCTATCCTGCAAAAGAGTTCAGTGTTAGCAATTTTTAGCTTGAAACGAACATAGATACATAAAAGGTCCTAAAAATGAATCATGCTTTATTTTAATTCAGTATTTTTTTAAAGTAAATATGGCCCCCAGGATATCTGAAAATGTACAAATGTGCTCTAAGAGTTGCATCCATGAGTAAAACTGTCTCAGGACCCTGACTGCAGACACATACATGCATCACAATTGCACAGGTCGCACAAACATGGTTTTTCATCCTTGTTTCCAATCTCAAGACCATCTGAAATATGTATTCTCAGATACTCTAACTTTGATATTCATTTATCACAATATGGACACAAAAATGAAAACTTTGGCCTTTGGCAGGAGATTGCATCTGCATCAATTTTGAAGGGACATACTGATGAGGCTGATAATTTGTTTCTGAACAGAGATAAATATCTGACAAGTCACCTGTATTAAGAATGCAAACAATGAATGATCTTGAATGAACAATGACATGAATTTGAGAATTTCATAAATGTTCTGATTGACTTTCCATGCTAAGAAAATTAACACGCTAATGGAACTAATGTTGTTTTACCTATATTTGCTGCTATGTAGAACAGAAAATTGGAGAATATGGTCATCAGCTTAAAGCAAAGAAAAAAGAATCATCCCTATGCAGCAGATTTGTTCCCAAACAATGAAAATAAGCATCTGCCAGTGAAAGTGCAAGAACTCCCGCAGCTAAATTTCTACAGCTGCAGTTTCACCGTCCGTACACTCACAATAAAGCAAGGAGTTGTAAGCAATCCTTTGCACAACAAGAAGATAAAAATGTCACATTAACAGAATCAAGTGATGTACTATCCGCAACAGTGGAACATGGGGATCCGTGGATTATAGATGAAAGAACATCCTCTTGAAGATGGCCAAACATGTCAGCATCTCTACTACATATTATCAGGTTTCTTCCTACTACTAAATGAAATAGAAACCAAATGAAGACAACAGGAATGCATGGAAAAAGCTATTGCAAATTGCAATAGCAGAACAAAGTGGATAGAATTTCAATACGAAACAATCTTAGTTAAGCACTCTGTTTCAAAATACACAGCTCATAACTACTAAATAATTGCAAAGTGAACTACTCAAAACTAAAATTTGTTCAACATTTGTAACATTTGATAGGTTCTCCCAACATTTCAGAATTTTTACATGGCTATGGGATAAGATAAGTGCAGCGATCGAGGAAACTGCTGCGCTGCCTTGGCTCCACTATTGGTGCCTTCCCTGAGGGGGACGATTGCCGCTGTACTGCGGCCATCTCCACACGGCTAGCCAACAGCGTGCCTTTGGAAGGAACGTGCACGGCGGAAGCATGGAGGATTGCGACGTTGTCACGCTCTTCCCACCACCGACGCACGCTGTGTTAAGAAGGACGTTGCCGCTGCACCATGCTGGTTGTCCAAGCCATGAGGGACCTCTTAAACGTCAAGCAGCACTAAGGGCTCCTCGCTTCCATCGCCAACTGTCGTCGATACCCTGCTTATCGCTCCCGCAAGGCGTCGCGATTGCTGGTCGAAGTGAGGCTACCCAGGGCTGCAACCATGGATATCACTATAGCTCGAGGACTAGCTATCGCGAAGGGAAGGAGAAGATGACATGTGCAGAAAATACCGTACATGAACAGTACCCACGGTCCGGTAGCATCAAGCCCATGCATGGGTCGACTTTTTCCCAACCAAGTTATCTAATTTCTAGATAGTTTGATTAGTTTCCTAAGATAAGGATTAGTTGTTGACATCTTATCTATTAGTTAGGAAAGATATTATTTAGATTGGTTTTATCCATAATATAAAAAGGCCTATTATAATCGTTATTCTCAAGCAACGAACATGAATTGATCTACTCTCTCCTAAGGTTCTTCTCCCTCATCTATAGTCTGCCTCTCGTCCCAATCAAGCTGACACTGCACAGCTGTCCTTCCGGTGGTGTTTAGCCCGTGAATCCGTGATGATCTAAGGAACGTTACAATTTCAATACAAACCAAGCTTAGTTACACTCTGTTTCAAAATACACAAGCACATAGCTACTAAATAATTGCAAAGTGAACAGCTCAAAACTAAAATTTGTTCAACATTAGTAACATATAGTAGGTTCTCCCAACATTTCAGAATTTTTACATGGCTATGGGAAAGTTGACTATGCTTCAGATTCCTCCACATTATTGTCAATCTGTCTGGGACAACCAAGTCACCGCTCAAACTGACGACAAAATAAGATTTCGTTGAAACAGGTTCGCCTTTGATAAGTCAAAAAAATTAAAAAAGAAAAACATAGCTGGACAGCTTTGAAACTTGATGATTGGAACAAAATATGTTTCATGAAAGGCATGGTAAACAAGTTGTTGAGTATCCGGCCTAGAAGACATGGAACACTATATCCAATTGATGCCCTTAATGTTTTTCCCTTTCATCAATGATCTGCAACACATAACCCAGCAATCAAAAATATTTTGTATACACATATTTGGACTCAAGAAGACAGCTTGAATTGTGGGCATGACGAGCATCATTTGCAGACCCATAGCACAAGTTTGCTTATTGCACTATTTGCACGTAGGGCTGATATGACAAGTGTCCCAATACATATGGTACAATTAACTATAAGATATCAGTTTCGTGCCAGAAAGAGACAACCCCCTGGAGCCTCGTGATGTCGGAAACATTGTTAACATTGTTGGGATTGAACCGCTCTCTATTCCGATGGGCCAAAGGCCAATATAACATTTACATGGTGTGAGGATCCCGGTTTATTTGGCTTGTAATGCTTAACCATCCATTGGTCTTAGCTTCACAAATCAGATAAACCAAGCCTCGAGATATGTATACTTCCCAGAATTGTAGTATACATACCCCGTTACAAAATCATGCATCAATTCCATTCATTCATATAGAACCGAACAAGCAACGAGCTGAAAGAAATACGTAATATAAAGAGTTATTACAAAAGAGAGGCCGACCGGCCAAAAGACATACAACTAGATAAGTACACAGTGGAAGCAAAAGTGTCATAAGATGGCGATAAACAAAAGCCAATCAGTGTGCCTTTACCCACAAGGCAACCAACCGGACCGTCAAGCTAGTCGTCCCAGAACCTGCACATCTCGCAAAAGTAAGGCCCTTGGGGCTCACCTTCTTCCTCTACAACAAAACAATTAAGCATAGCATCTGAGTACAAAAATTATTTTTGTACTCGCAAGACTGACGTGTGAGATAACAGAACTATAATTAGCTACATGCAAGCTTTATTTAAGTGGATGAGGCTCTGGACTTATTTTCAGCATAAAGCAAGTTTTATTTGCAATAATGTAGTACATTTAAAAGCAAGTTTGCAATTAATTCTTATTGTTCAAATAAGAGAGAAACAAATATAACAATAGGTAGATGACAACATCCTGGAAGTGACTAACCCAATAGTCACCACAACAATAGCATGAAGTACCCCTTCATACCACCCATGTCAAGTTTTAAGTTTTTAAAAGGTTGTAGTCTAGTTCTTGTGGGAAATAACCAAGCGTGTCCATAACCTAGGACGAGGCTATTCGAATAGTTTTAACCCTGCAGGGGTGTACCAATGTACCCACACGATAGACCGCCTTTCCACCAGCCACGGTTAGCATACTTCCTTTGGTATGCAGGCACGACTAAGTCTAACAAGACACTTTCCAATGGACGATGCTAATTAAGAGCCGCAACCCACGGGAGAAGGACACATTAGACAGCCTAACCGGTCTGCTAATGCTCCCCTCCAACACCACACACACACAGAGAGTTTCAACACACCCACCGACCAGCTCATAATTAACACCTCCCAAAGTACTTAGTCAAGAGAGGTTCCATATCCCCCTCGTATGGTTAGCACGCAACAATTGCTTGGATCAATGGCACAAGTAACTCGGTCCTTAGGGACTTAGGCACCATTCCATTCACACCCAACAGATCACACCAACATACCATTGTGCCCAAGTCAAGATATAGTTTTTGTTTTCAGTTTTTGATTTGCAAATTAGTAAAACACAAGGATTGGACATAATGGAATAATATAAGTATTTGTGTGATCAAGACCATCGACTAAGTCGATGATCGCCCAATACTACCGATAACTAGGGATGGTTAAGCAATATTTATTCGAAATCTACTAAGTGACAAGAGCTCATCCAACGAACTCTAATCACATCAAATAACCTAGGCTCAGGTAGTAAAGGATAATTATTTGCCTACAGATTATGCAACTAGAGGATTAACTAATCAATTTAACAACAAAATAGCAATGCATACATAGAAGTTAAACAAAATATTAGACTTTAAAAGTAATGGGATCAAATGGGAAATGATCAAACTGCTTGCCTGGCTGCTGTTGCTCACTATGCTGCAGAGGATCACTCTCAAGGATGGCACAATCGTCGGAACCTACTGAGGGAGCGAAAAAGAACCGATAAGAACAAAGAAAATGAAAAAGACTCTAAAACCAAAATGCTCTAAATGCTCTAAAAATTTTACAGCAGCAAGAGCAAGATTTAAAATGAATTTAGAAACAAGAACCACCTGATTTGGACTCTTAATGCAAAAGTTATGCTCAAAACAATGTGGTTCGGCTGAAAAAAATGCAATCTGTTACTGTTCACATAATTAAATTGTTTGGTGAAAATTTCTAGAAAGGTGGTGTAGCTGAAATTTTTATGGTAGGTAGCTACTGACATCTTAAGGCTAACACAAGTGGTCTCACCTTAATTGGAGTTAAAATGATTTAGTTATGATTTTTCTAAGTTATAAATCTAAGGCATGTTTAATTTCGGGATTAAAGACTACTGTAAAACCTATACTATGCTAAAGTACTTTAACAGATGCAATTATAGAACTTTAGTTTGTTAAATTTGGAACTACAGAGAAAAAGATATGCATTTTTGAAGTTTAAAACAATTAATAAGTGCAAATAAAAGCTCTCGGGAACTAAATCTGAAAAACCAACGAAATCGGGAGGTCGTGGGCCGTTGATCAAAGATCGCACGGCTCACGAGCTCGACATAAAACCCACACGAGCACACAGGCGCAAAGACCTCATCGCGCCTAGGGGAGGTCTTAGCTGTTAGATCTAGACTTGACGGTCTGGATCTAACTAGCAGGTCCTAGACGGTCACGATATCCAGGGGGAGGTCGTGAACGGCTAAGATGAAAATGAGGAGGTCGGACGGCTAGGATCTCACCGAGGAGGTCATGGATGGCCATGATCTTCGCGGGAGGTCCTATGAGATAGGTGTTTGTGAGAGAGGTCGGACGGTTTAGATCTCCGCGAGGAGATCCCGAACAGTCGGATCTCGAGCGAGAGGAGGTCTTGCGACCTTCTTCACAAAGGACCAAAGGTGGTCTTTTGTAAAGATGACCCCAAAGGTAGTTTTGAAGGTTCTATTTACAAAAGACCGGGGTGGTGCATTGCAAAGAGGACCTCGGTGCGGTGGCTCAAGGGTGGTTTTATTAAACGACTAAGGAGGTCTTTCGCATGAGGACCTCAAGGAGGTCTTTTGCAAAGAGGACCCCAATGCGCGGGTGATCCTAGCGGTGGGATTTAACCTACGGAGGTCTTTAACGGCCGAGATTTCAGCGGGAGGTCCGGCAGCTAGAGACTTATACAAGGAGATCTAACGGTGAGATCCGGGTCGGGGTGGTCTTAAATGGCCACGATTGAAACTAAGAGGTCGGGGACACTAACTACACCCACGACTTGCCGACAAGAACAACATTTAACCCTAATGATTAGGCTCTCGGACAACTTAAATGCTAATCATTGGGCTACAACACTTGTCCGAGTAAGGCACGACAAAAACATGAACTCGGTTTTTAGCTCACCACCGGCGACAGGGACTTCGCCGGCGAAAACCAAAAGCACGGCTAGGCTCCAAATAGTGAGAAGAACCTAAAGGTGCCAACAGCTAGGGCTAAAGCGCACCCTACCGGCGGCGAACCGGAGATGAACGAAGGAAGCTAAATACGGCAAAACGAAAAGCTACCGAGGTCTAAAAGAACCAGGTTTCTAAAACTAAAGTACTAACCTGGGAATGAAGGAGGTCCAAGAATGGTCGCAGAGCTCGGTGACGATGGAGGTTGCTGGAGTCAAGAAGACAAGCTCCCGCCACGAGCAAAGAGCTCCCACTCTGTCAACCTCTGTGAAGGTTTAAACAAAACGAGTTAGGGAGACTTGAGGCGACCAAGATGACAAAGTGACAGCCAATATTGCAATATTGAACCACTGGAGCTCGGAGGTCGCCTGGGAGCTCCAAGGTCCACCAATGGTGGCAAAGACTTTCGGGTGTTTTGAGCACAAGAGCAGAGAAAGAAGTTAGAGGTGCAAGAATGGATCCAAAGAAGCTTAAGGGAGAAGCTCGGGCTCAATATATAGCCGGAGAGGAAGAACAAGGTAGTGTCCACAGTTTCAACAAGCTAGGACACTCGACATGATGGGAGTAGGTTGTTAGAGAGACTTTTGAGCAAAAAGGGGCTGCCAGACATTTAATGTTGGCAGCACATAGCCGTTTGTCAGCCCTAGAGTTGACAAGGCACCGCTCTCTCGCCATGCACAAATTTGATAATGACCAGGCCCCACCATCGGTGAGAGAACCAGGGAGGACCGGTCAAAGAGCTCAACGGCTAAAATCAGCACCGAGCTCCAACTAGGGAGGTCGTGAGCTGTTGGATTGAAATCTAAGGGCTCAGATTTAGAACTATGTGTTGGAGGTCCTAACACTTAGGGGAGGTCCGAGCCACAGATCTCAAGATGGACGGCCCACGATCACCCAAGTGCTAGGGGTGGTCGTGGAGGGCTGAGGAGTTTGCCCCAGGGTGGTCTTTGCAAAAGGTGCAAAGGAGGTCCTAGGGGAGGTCCTCGAGGGTTGTCTTTGCAAATAGAACAGGAGGAGGTCGCGCGGGTGGGAAGTCTTTTACAAAGACCAGAGGAGGTCTTTGCGGTTGGATTGAGATCCAAGGGCTGCGGGCTGGTGCTTTTAATTGGTTTGACCGAGCCAGTTGGCACGAGCCAGACTCTGGTGCGCACCCGAGGAACAGTGAATCCCAGTTTTGGTTTGAAATTAAAAGCTGAGACTTGGGGATTTATTTGAGGTAGCAAACTAACTCCAAATTTTGTGAAATTTTGACAGTAGCTTGCTAACCTTGAGATGGATCTTGTATAAAATTTCCAGAGGTTTTTATGCTAAGCATTTTTCTCCATAAATTATACAATGCTTTGAGCTAGGGTTTGACTACAAGTCAAACAAGTTTGACTGGCCCTTAAAACTATTCAACCAATTTCCAAAAATTGTAAAATGTTTCAGAGGGGCCACAAACCATCCCAATAACTTAGGAAAAATATTTCCAGGAGATGATCAAAACATTCGACAAGATTGTTTTTGAAGGATCAAGATTTGGATAAAAGACTTGTGACTTTGTATTTCCATACTCTTGTACAATAATTGTTTAGTACACACAGGAAATACATGATGTAAGAAAAAGTTTTAAATTCTACTCATTTTCTTACATTTGAAACACAAGTCTGTAATTTGGGATGTTACACATGGTAAGCAATATGTAAAGAACACTTTAAGCTATATATATATATATATATATATATATATATATATATATATATATATGTGTGTGTGTGTGTGTGTGTGTGTAACACTCCCCCCTCTCAAACTCATGATGGATCAACAACGAATTTTTTTAATAATCTATTTTTTATTTAGAATTACAGAAAAAATACCACTTAATTTTTTTATCAAAAATAATCATAAGTCGCCGTACCAATGGACGATTTACACCTAGTCGCCCATCCATTGGGCAACTTGACATAGTTGCCCAACCGCAGAGCGCCAAGCGTTAGACTCGCCTGGTAGTTGAGCAACTTTACTAAGTCGCCAAGTGGTTGAGCAACTTGCTTAAAGTCGCCCAACCACTGGGCGATTTGAAGTACCACATCTCTTATTTAATAAATCCGATTGCAATAATTATATGGGAATAAATGTTAAATTTTGTAGGTATTACATTTAGAAAATACTGCTGTAGGATGTTATTTTTTTAAAAAAAATAAAAGGGTGGTGACAAGGTTGGTTGGTCTGTTTGTGATTTTCGCATAATCTGAAGGGTCCGAAATTTGTGAGACTCGTAATAATATTTTGTGATCGTCGTATGTTGTTCTAGTGCGCTAAATTTTTGTAGAATTTTGTGAGAATGATAGAGGTAGCAATGATTCGTAAGTACGAAGGTAAGTGATATTGCGATGAGCCAGGAAATTCATACACGATGGACTTTGGAGAAATGGTGCAACGATAACAATACGACATTTGATCCGATAAGGGGTAACATGGCAAGTAGGCTAACGAACCAAGGATGATACACGCATGCCTTTAGAGAATTAGAAATACATGGGACATATGGATGGAGAGGGTCGAACTACTGCGTGGACCGAAGCCATTTGTTCTTCCTTAAGAGCTCGGCGTTGTACTCCTCGCTTCTCCGCCTTGGCCACGGCCGCAATTCCCTCTCTTTCTCGCGAGCCTCGCACATTGCAATTAAGATGAGGGGTTGACACTTCAAATAAAGTTAAAATTTGCAATTACAATACAATTAGTTTCATAGTGCTTACAACAAGCAAAGTACTAACTGAAGTACAAGTTATAACATGGTGAAGTAGAAGTCGGTGTTCCTACATGTTGGTAGGCGCCTTGCAAGTTCTCATAGTATGGCCTTCCTAGCGGCAGCAACCGCAACGTCTTCCCACCGCTCCAGCTTCCCTTTCGTCCATATCGTTCCTAATGCGGTGACTCCGCCGACGGCCCTTCCCCCCTCAATAGGTCTAGATCCAGAATCTATGTCCTTTGTGTAATATCCAACATGGCGAAGTTACCCACAACCCTGAAGCCTCTTAGCTCACTGCATCACGCCTACTGCACCCTCTATAGTACACACGCGACACATTGTTGCAATAGTCCAATCGATAAAAGGCAACCGCAATGACACGTCCACCATTTAGTTACATGCTTTACGAGATTGAACATAATTGCGTACAGAAGGGGAGACTACCGAGGTACAAACTTCTCCGGCCGTGCCTAATGGTAGAAGGTGCCTCGCACTACCCACATAGAGTGTTGTTAGGGGGCACCTCGGACGTTGCTAGCCGTCGTTGTAGTGGCACGCACATATGCAGCTAGAGTTCGCGCAGTGGCATGTGGGATCATAGGAACTTCCTATGTTCATGACATTCTCGTTGCCCCTCTCGCGCTGTATCTGTTGGCGGAGGTCATCGTTTTGCTCATGGAGATTGTCAATCCGCGCCTCTGACTGAAAGATTCGGTGCCACAATGTATCCATGTACATCACAACATATCATTCATGGGGAGGATCGATCCAGCAGACAAAGTCGCATTTCGCCATATGCCGGAAAGGAGGGTTAACATGGAGGCTGTATTAGCAGTAACATAAAGCAAACTATTTGCAAATTGTACCCCCGAGTGTGAGCATCGAAAGAAACGTCGTTTGCCATCGAAAGGGCCGTCCGCAACCTGCACGACAGCATCATCCCTGTGTCTGCATTTCGGCCATACCGGTTGAGTATACTTGTTCAGCATCAACTGGTAGTTAGGGCCGAAGTCCTCCCACCATTCGAGGGGAAGGTCTTGCTTCGACGACCCCGGTTGGACTGGTCCCTCGGCGTCTTCCATGGTATGTTACTGTACGACGGAGAAGGTTCTTCTTCCTACGGATTGGATGGTCGAGTGGTCCTACTTTCGGAGCATGGGGTGTGCATTTTATAGCCTGCGGGGGAGGCTAATAAAGCAGGTAATGTGTTAGCTTGCAGTTTTGCGCAGTGACAAGACCAGATGGGGCTGCTTGCACAGTGATAAGACCAAACGGAGCAGCTTTGCGCAGTAACAAGACCAAATGAGACAGCCTTGCGCACTGACAAGACCAGACGGGGCAGCTTTGCAAAGTCACAAGACCAGATGGGGCAAGTTTGCGCAACAACATGACCCTACAAGAAAGCTTTGCAGCGACATGACCCTAGAAGACAGCTTTTCCCAGCGATGTGACCCTACGCTGTAGCAATATTCCCCTCGCGAACACGAATTTGGTTCAACCGGATTGCACTTTGGTTGCTCTAGAACCGCTACAGCTATGTTGGCTCCCACTATAAATACAATGTTACTCAGCTAGGAACTCCACAACACTACCTAGATAAGATGGACAAGGAGAAGTAATGGGAGAAAATTCGCAAGCTCTTGAAGGACAGGGTGTCTCCCCATGAGACCTCTACTCTCCATCAGCGGCTAGTCAACAGTCTTTCACACACCAAATTTTTTCGGAGCTCGTGGATCCGAGGACGCTGCCTCGTAGTACACCCCACGATTTTGGGTCAAGCCGCGCCCTCTCCGATGCCCGCTGAACGCCCTCGTAGTACACAGATGATCTCCAGCTCCTCGCCGTCAGCGATGGCCCTCGCGTACCCCACGAGGCGGGCGTCGACGGAGTCGCCGTGGCTGCTGGTAAACAGTACCCAGCCGAAGAGCCATATCAGGTACACCTCGAGGTGCCACAATGTAATATCCCAAAATTATTCGAATGATTATTCGAGAGAGAATAATTATTGAAAGAGAAGGACTAATTAGAAAATAAAAACAACAGCTTTGAGAGAAGGGGATTTTTGCTAAATCCTGGCAACCTGGGCCTGGGCCAAGGCCCATTAGGCCATGTGGTGGCCGGCCAAAAGGGAGGGGAGGCGCCCCCTCTCCCAAAACCCTAGCTACCTCCCACTTTTTTCCCCTCCTCCCCTATGGTGGCCGCCACCCCTTCCTCCCTCTTCCCCCTTGGCCGACTCCTCCTCCTCCCGCACCTCCTCCTCCCAGTCCAGCACCCCATGGTAATGCCTCCTCCCTTGGTGTGACTCCCCGATGCCGGTGAAGAAAGTTCTTGTGGCTGCCGGCCAAGAAGAAGAAAGGAGAAGGAAGACGAAAATAGGAAGGGGGAGATGAGGGAAGGTCATCGCGAAGGTTTCAGCGACGTTCCACGTTGTTCTTATGGGTAATTTCGTGATCCCCATTAGTTTTGGTAGACCGATCTTATGTGTTTTGTCTCCTATATGCTAGATGGTAGTTGCTGTGTAGATCGGTTGAATCTGTCTTCCTGTTGACGCGCGGTTTTGAGTTAGTTCAGGGCAGATTCAGGATTAGTGTATCCTGGAGATATGTGGGGTTTGCTGTTAGGTTCGCGTGGCCACCAAGAACAGCCAAATCCGATTAACGGTTAAAAAGTTATGTCGATTTTAGTGCTGTTGTCCGAGATCTTGATGAGAATCTGCAGTCAATTTGTTAATTAAGTAAGATTTTGATAAGTGTCGTTTTGGGTCTGGGCTTCTCTAGGAAGTTGTAGATATCGTAGTTATCTTTCATTTCCGACAAGAATCAGGTCGTTTGGACGTCGGTAGCCAAAGTTATGAATTTCTTGGTGGAATGATGTTTCGGAAGGTATCTATTTTGACAGTATTGGCTCAACCTGACTTAAACGCATTGTTAGAGGTGTTTCAGAAGGTCTCACCACAACGAAAAACGAAGCTAAACCTCTCAGATTTAAGGAAAACTAAAGATCACTAAATTCGGATGATCGTGGAGAAAGTTATGTAAGTTTCTTTGTTTCTGTCCAGAAACCCGGCGTATAATTGTTACTCTGATTAAAGTGGTTCGTAGGGCTAGAACTTGGCCGAATCAGAGGCCTCCCAACTAGGTTTATTTAGGTAATTTATTTATCTTTCCAGAAAGTCCAAGATCATCTTATTTGGACTCCTGAGCAGAAAGTTATGTATTTTAGAAGCCGGCTGTCTGCAGTGATCGATCGCTAGAAATTGGAAGAGTTAGAAACACTAAGAAGTTTAACGAGTTCAATTGTGTTATTACATTTGATTTTGGTCCAGTATGTAAGTCTTGGTATGGGGTTATCTTCATGTCCAGTGGAAGCGATATCCCAAGGGCAGCAACCTCTTCGCGTCATTGCGCTCGCACGTTGAGGCAAGTATTCGGGTTTAAGTGTAATATTGGTTGCATGTCATGATTTGGTTGTGTATTGTTTATTATTGCTATGTGAAGATGTTGATGTGATGACCCTAGTTATGTTGATGTTTGCAAGTTGTGTTTAAGGTTCCTTCATGATGCTATTGCTTACATGCTATGAGAACCTATTGAATTCTGTTAAATGAAAAGATGTTGCGTAGTACTTATGCATGTTTTGAGCATATTGAGACTTGGTCATGTAATGACCGAGAGTAAATTGTTGAGGTCCCTGTCATGCAATGACAGGCTTGAGGTCCCCACATTCATGGAATGTGGGCAATGGGTACAGAGGTCCCCGTCATTTTGATGATGGGCAAAGGTCCCTATACATGTGATGTATAGGCTCTTGGTCCCTGTGCCAGAGGGCACAGGCATGGGTATTCATTGACGGATGAATACCCCGCATTATCGGTAAAATGCGAAAAGAGATAAAGATCAAAGAGTGCATAGCATTATCTTCATTTTAATATTTGAAATGCCATAACGATGTTGAATAAAGTTGTTTTTAGATGTTATGTCTATATGAATATTGCAACCATGTTGATACTTGTCTTGAGTCGTATGGCTCACCTTTGCTTTGTCTTGTTATAGGTACTTCGCAAGAACGTCATGCATGGGAGGAGTAGACATTGGAAAGCACGCACTACCTCACAACATTTATGCAATTGCTATTTAGTTTCACTCAAGAATAAATAACTGTGTGGAAACCATCTATGGATGTTTTATGATGTTGGTTGTCGGATTATTCATGGTTATGAGAATGATGTTAATTGATTACAATCGCATGCGATTATTTTATATGCATGAATGATTTGGATTATAGAAGTAATATTAAATGCCATGGTTATCTGTTAGTACCTCGATTTTGTTGTTTATACAAAGGAAATTCTGTCGAAAAAGTTATAGATTGTTCTAGTTAGTTTAGTTCTTGTAACATTCTAGGCTCATTTGGAGCTGGGGTGTTACACACAACACCTGGTTGGTAGTGGGCTGCGGGACCATCCGCTTGACCTACGCACAAACGAATAATTAGTAAGCCCGTCATAAGGCTAGGATAGTGCATCGCTAAACATGGAAAATAGGTAGCACACGTACTCGGAATTGTGAAAGCCACCACAGGGGCGGGCCATGCCGCTGTCGCTCTGAGAAGTCATAGTACAGTGGCGCAGCCTCCAGCGCAAGAACCCCTTGAAACCTATCTAGTAGGGCGTCGCACCAGTTGACAGGCGCGTCCGACGGGAATGCAGGGGTTCCCGCGATAGGCACGCAGAGCAGCATCGCGACATCCTACAGAGTTGGGGCCATCTCCTCGAATGGGAGGTGGAAGGTGTGTGTCTCGAGCCACCATAGGTCCACCAGGGCTGTCAGGAGCGATTGGTCGAATGGGAACCATCGTAACCGCTCTGGACCGGCCTGGACCTCCCCGTTGTCCTCGATCGGAATGCTGTCCTATTCGACGGCCTCCACCATCCGCGCGAGAGGTGGAAGGCTAGTACGGCTTAACTTGCAAAGCATGAAGAAGTAACTACATAGCAAACATATGACACAAAACAAATGGCACAGCTTGCAGACATACCTCTCTGCCCAGTATGGGTCTAGTCTCCAAGCCCGTCAGGGTGTCTGCGTACGAACCAACCCCAAGTCAAGCGCATCGTCCTCATGAATCGCATGCGGGACACGATGGCTCGAGCGGTGCTGCACGTCCACCAACCGGTTGAGCAGACCGAAATGCTAGTATGAACCTCCAAGGTCGTGAGCCATACCTGCAAATCAAGAAATTAAAAGCATTAATGTTAATTGAGCATTTAAATAATATTCCAATGGCAAATAAATCATATTTTGTAAGTTCTTAGTGCCACTAAAAAACTATGCTAAAAAAACGGAGCTAATAAATATACAATTTCATGAAACCTAAGCGGTAATGTAACACCCCAACTCAATATTGAGCCTAGAATGCTACTGAAATTAAATTAAACTAAATCTAATTACCAATTTTCGACAGAACCTCCTTTGTATAGTCAACTATACCGAGGTTCTAACAATTTATCATGGCAATTAACAATAACTTCATATTCAAGTTCATTCAAGCATGAAAGATAGTCTAATAAACGTAAACAAAACTTGATATTCTCCATATTACAATTAATCTGAAACTCAAACCAGCCATGAGTGATTCTCAAGTAGTTTACTTATTACTGGAATAAAACTAAATGGCAGACGCCTTAAGGATGAGTGGTAGTGAGTGCAACCAAACATCTACTCCCTCCCATGCATGCCGTTCTTGCCAGTCGTACCTAAAACATATCAAAGCAAGAGTGAGCCCAAAGACTCAGCAAGTATCAACAAGGCTAAAGAAAGTTCATAGTCATAGCATCAATAATCCAAAACAAACATTACACTAAACATAGCCTTCATACTTATGTAATGCGACCAATGCAATGCACCTTTTAAACTTTATCTCTTTCGTATTTTTACCGTAATGCGGGTATACTGCTGTCGATGTATACCCTTGCGGTCTCTCTCGCACAGGGACCAAGAGCCTATACTCCACAACTATAGGGACCTTTGCCCATCATCTTCATGATGGAGACCTCTTTACTCATTGCCCACATTCCACGAATATAGGGACCTCCACTATTTATACTTGGTCACCACATGACCAAGTCTCAAACATGCTTAAATCATGCATATGCACTATGACATTATCTTTCATACATAAGAATTCAACGTGTGCACAATAACATGTAAGCATTAACAACATACAAAGGAAACTTTAACCATAACTTGCACTCATCAAGATAAATGGAAACTCATCACAATAATATCCATGCCTGGCTATCACGAGCAAAGCACAAACAGTCCCAGTATACAAGCACATATATGCAATAACCCGAATACTTGCCTCAACCTTGCGAGAACGGTGGACGTGAAGAGGGTGCTGCCCCTGGGATCACGCTCCCACCTGAACATAAAGATAACCCAATCTAAGACCAACATACTGGACCAAAAGCATAAATAACAACATAATTGAACTCGCTAAGCTCCCAAGCTTTTCCAATCTTCTAATTTATAGCGATCGATTTGGTGTTCACTTCGGATAGTCAACTTCTAAAATACATAACTTTCTTCTCAGGAGTCCAAATAAGATGTTCTTGGACTTTCTGGAAAGATAATTAAATTTCCTAAATAAACCTAGTTGGGGAGCCCTTTTGATTCTACCATATACTGCCCCTACCAAGCCAATCTACAAAACATCAATTATCACGTCGGTTTCTTTGGACAATACACTAAAACCATCATAACTTTTACTACGAAAGTCCAAATTCTGTGTCCTTTATCTCTATCAAAAGGTACGGAAATTACCTATATTTTTTGTTATATTGAGATCCTCTGATTTCGAGTTTAACTAACAGTTTTATCCAGTTGTCTACAATCTACCCGAAAGCTGGCAGATCAGCAAGACAGCGATACTAAAAAAATTCATAACTCTCTGACTGTTAATCGGATTTGGGCGTTCTTGGCGGCCACTGAAAGCTAAGAACATAAGCCAACTATATCTAGGAGGCGGGATCCCCAGATGCTTCCTCTAACAATATGAAAACTGTCGTCCAAACTACTGGACAGAACGCGATCTATTAAACCGACGAAATTCAATCTACCAAACGACATCAACCGCAACTACTACGCAACAACTAACGAAGAACACGCGATGTTACCCTTGTAGAATCGCAGCAAGGTGAAAATTTGGCCCCGCGAAGATGATCTCCTCTCCTTTCTTCACTTGATCGGCAGTAGAGAGCACCGACGGTGAGGAAGGGAGGCACCAATGGAGGATGGGGCTGCTTGGGAGGGGAGGGGGTGATTACGTAGTGGCGGCAACCTGTAGCAGTGGTGTGCTACAAGAACCCTAGGGTTTTGACGCCCTAATGGGCCAAGACTATGGGCCTTGGGCCCAAGATTTAATCCTGCTCAAGAGAAATGTGAAATCCCTTTTAAATCCTAATAAAGCGGTTGAAATTCAAATAACTCTCTCCCGTTAAATCTTTCTAATACTTTTGGGTATTAAATTCTACCCCCTTTAAACAAAATTCGACCCCGAATTCTAATCTTGCTTAACTTGCTAACGTCACCACTTACACTGTGAACAATTCGATACCGCCGCACATGTGAGACTCCAATTCACAAGTTGCTTCCTCTCGGACTTATGGGATCACATCACCTTGTGGATACCAACATTTTTCACCTCAACACTAGTCTCGATGTTTACTGGTACGCTCAACACATGGGTCTCGAAGGTAAGGTCTTACTCGTTGGCCAACCGCTCTAACAAAATATCAAGCTCCGGACCTCTCATGTACTACCTCTACACCGGAATATACAAAACATTGTGTACTCCGCGCATGTGCTCGAGGCGGTCCTAGCGATACGCAAACCTACAAATTCCCGCAACTATAAGGAACCTATCCAACACACCTTTGGTTAAACTTTCTTTTTGGTACCGAAGTACACCGTCTGCACAAAATACATGAAACTCTTGTTCCAACTCTCAGTCGATCACTTTACCTATGCAAGCAGCATCTCCTTTAACAAGGGTCGCACAAAGAACTCGTCTACCAGCTCACTTATCCGAAAAACTCAACTGAAATCAAAGGGGACATAATGCATCCAACTCAAAACCATCTTCTCTTAGAAGAGCCCAATCCAAAAACAATGGATTTATCATGAAAACTTTTCCACTTTTCAAGTAGGTAGTTTAGAAATAAATGCCACAAAAGCCAAAAGCGAAATCACTTGAATAACCAGATTAACCATTTTTTTAACTGTAAAGAACCACATATACCGACAAGAACCAACTCTATTTGTAATTGTCATCTGTCATAACACATAGTTCAAATAAGAACTAAGAGAATATCTCACTATCTAAGATGTAACACCCCAGCTCTCGAAGGACCTGGAATGCTACTGGAAGTAAACTAATCTAGTACAAACTACAAATTTTTCGACAGAGTCTCGTTTGTTTAATCAGCTATACTGAGAGTTCAAAGATAAAACATAGCATTTAACCAAAATCTCATGATCAATCATAATAATCAATTGAACATACCAAGACCTGGCAATCTCATTATCACAATTAAACAGTTACTCAAACCAAACGATCTATGAGTGATAATCATCAGTTCATTTTATTTCTAAAATTGAAGCTAAGTGGTGAACGCCTTAAGAGTCTGAGGTAGTGAGTGCATCCATCATCTATTCCCTCCCATGCATGTCATTCCTGCCATTGGTACCTAAAACACATTAAAGCAAGAGTGAGCCCAAAGACTCAGCAAGTATCAACAAGGCTATAAACAGGAACACAAACATAGCATCTATAAACCACAATCTCATTACACTAATCATAGCCAAATATCTCATGCTATGCAAACTATGCAATGCTCTTTTGAACTTTATCCCTTTTCGCATTTTGGTAATGCGGGTATACAACCGTCATTGTATACCCTTGCACCGTGCCCTCGGCACGGGGACCAAGAGCCTATACACCACGGGTATAGGGACCTTTGCCCATCACTTAATGATGGGGACCTCTTTATTTCATAGCCCATATTCCACGAATGTGGGACCTCAAGCCCGTCATCTTCATGACGGGGACCTCAATCGTATGTGCTTGGTCACTACGTGACCAAGGCACTGTGTCTCTCAACATGCATATGCACCACGATAACATTCTTCATATGCAGGAATTCAACATATTCTCATTAACATGTAAGCAACAACAACAACATCATACATGAATAAACTTATTCATACTTCTAGCATTCCACAACATTGATATTCATAACACTCTACCACCCATGAATAGCACATTTAATCATAATACTAGCAAACTTGAACAATCACTCATGAATATCAATTAATCATTTCTCTAGTATTCACCATCTTTAATCATACTTATCACACTATTAATCCGCATGGTTATCACGCATCAAAGTATTAGCATCCTCTATCAACAGATCATAAATATTCACTCAAACAGAGTACTCAATCATGACATGCAACCAATACTACACATAAACCCGAATACTTGCCTCAACCGCGAGAGCAGCGGGACGAAGTGGGTGCTGCCTTGGGATCTCGCTGCACACGGACCGAAGATAACCCCAAACTAAGAATAGCATACTAGACCAAAATCATACATCACATTACAATCGAAATCGCTAAACTTCTTATCACGTCTAGCTTTTCTAATTTCTAGCGATCGGTCACTGCAGACAGCAGACTTCAAAAATTCATAACTTTCTTCTCAGGAGTCCAAATAGGATGATCTTGGACAATCTGAAAAGGTAATTAAAATGTCTAAATAAACTTAGTTGGGGAGACCCTCTGATTCGGCCATCTACCAGACCTACCAATCTATTTAATCAGAGCAAATATTTCACGTCGGGTTTCTGGACAGCGACAAAGAAACTATCATAACTTTCTCTACGTTCATCCGAATTCAGTGATCTTTAGCTTTCCTGAAAGCTAAGAGGATTAGCCTCATTTTTTGTTATGGTGAGACCCTCTGGAAACCCCTCTAAATATGCGCTTCTATCAGGTTAACCAACACTAGCAATTCTGCTTCTCTCCAGAAACACAGAAATACTAATAAATTCATAACTTTGGCTACCGAAGTCCGAATGACTTGATTATTGTCGGCAATGAAAGGTAACTACGATAGCTACAACTTTCTAGGAGACACCCAGACCCAAATCTGCCTCTAACCTAATCAAAACCGACAAACTTCACTGCTGCAGAATATCGACGAACTGACATCCGAAAATTAGACAACTAGAAATTGACCTAAAGCAAAGAACCACGGGTTACCCTTGCCGTAAACGAAGAGAGCACACAGCGATGAAGACCACCACGCTTTGCTGCGGATCCTTCTTCTCCCTCTTCTTCCCTTCCCTTCTCCTCTCCTTCTTCCACCTTCTCTTCTTTTCTCCTTCTTCTTCCTCCTTGGCCGGCTGCAATGGAGCTCCTTCTCCTCCTTGGCCAGCAGCAATGGAGGTGGTGGGAGATGGAGAGGCGCAAGGGAGGGTGGAGGGAGGTGGAGAGGTGGAGAGTGCGTGGCGGCCGGTTGGAAGTGGGGGGAGGAAAGGGGGAGGGGAGGGGGAGTCGGCTAGGGTTTGGGGGAGGGAAGCCCCCCCCCTTGGCCGGCCACCCTCATGGGTCATGGCCCAGGCCCAAGTTGCCGCAAAAATTGCTCTTTCCCCCCTCTAAAAATGCAGCACTGACATCCTTCCAATTAGTCCCTCCCGACGTTCCGTTTGATCCTTCCCCGAATAATCGATCTCTCCCGAAATAAAATTAATCTTCCTCGATTCAAATCTTAACTCACTTTCGGGATATTACATTCTACCCCCCTTAACAGGATTCGACCCCGAATCTAAACTCCAAACTTCCAGAAATAAAACCGAGACTGATGATCCCCCAGCTCTACCACTGAGCTATGGACCACCCCAGCTCTCAAATGGCCTCTCTCTCAAACAGATGAGACCCCAACACCCGGACGTAAAACGACGTTGGTACTAACGCTCAACTCAACATTTCTGAGAACATACATCAAAAGAGACTCAAAGGTAAGATCCTGCTCGGAGGTCAACAACATTAACGACAACTCAAACTCCATATCTCTCGGTACTCACTTGGCACCCAACATGCCAAGTGTTGCGTCACCAGCGTATGGACCAGAGACGGTCCTAACGATCGTCAACTTTCGAATTCCGCAGCTAACAAAAACAAACCAAAGTACCTTGGGCTAACCTTCCCTCAATCTTGAACCACACAACAAGCACACAGAACACGAAACTCTTGTTCCACCTCTCAATTGAACTCTTCAATGAAACAAGGATCACCTCTTTTAACGAAACACACAATGAATTCCCTTTAAGCAACTCTTTTACCGACAAAACCCACCTAGATAAGAAAGATTCACATCGCAACTATGCGTTACCAGCTCAGGTACTACAGAGTCAAATCCAGAAATCGGAATTTCATCAAGAAAACCCTTCTACTTTATAAGTGGCAGTTTGTGAATAAACGTCACGAAAACCAAAGGAGGAATCATTTTAAATGCCCAAATCAAAAACTTCCTTTATTCCCCTTGAACTGATAAGAACCACACGTAGCAAAATCGAGTCAAACTCAACTTACGAAAGACATTGGTTAACAGCACAAAACTCAAACGAGAATCAAGGAAACGATTCACTCCTTCAGGAAGCAACAATTTATCAGTTTCTCTTTTAGGACTAAAATTTCTCTCAGACTTTGGGATTTCAGTTCATTGCATAACACACTAACTCATCTCTCTTAACTTGGCATTCTCAACGTTACACCCAAGTCGAAATACATCATCCACACCTCCGTATAAAGGCTCTATCGACTCTACCAAAACTTCCTCTCAACAACTCCTCTACCGACAGATTAATTTGACAGATGACTTCCAAAGCATCTAAAAATAGATCGCACATGCAATCACATCACATCAATCTTTTAAGAATAAACAACTTGGAATTCTCAGCTCTCACATTCATATACTTCATCAAAAAGGGTTCTATCAATGATCACCACAACTGCTCAAGTCCACCCTTAATCTACTTCCTCTACACATAATCCTTGGCGACCAAAGTCCTAGCATAAAAATGCGACGGCCTTGATTAAACTCCAAGACTCCTACAATGAACTTCTCATATAGAAAATAGGGAAAACCTCAGATTACAATCCCTAAAATTCTCACAATCCAAACATACTCGCGCATTAACATCAACATGAAAACATCTTCTTGACCCAATTATCTTTATAACGATTCTAACTCTTAAAGAGTTACTTACTAAGTCCAAGTCTTTCCTGGTAATAATCCAACCATCTCGGCTATCGCATTAATCACTTTAACAATCTGATTACTTCGCTAATACTACTCTCATTACAACACCCTCATATTTCATCTGCACAACCGTGCAAGGTACTCAATCGCGACACTCTAATACATTAATCAAGATTCCCATCCTTTTGAAAATTCTAATGTTCCACCCGTATTGAACAAAGGACTTTGGATCACAAACCTCCATAGGTTCTAATGGTTGCAACAACGCAATCAGTTTAGCCTGAAATGCAAACATTCTGTATAAATAAATTCTCTCCAAGAATTATACATGAAATCAGTTCATCCTCCAATGTTCCTCGAATAACTTACAACCTCAGTCTCACAACCTCATTGAATAAACACTTGAAAGACCCTTGTGAAACGAATCGACGAATCCCTTCTCAGAAGAAAAACAAATGAAAACAATTTTCACCACATAGAAACATCTACTACTCGCAGTGAACAGAGGACCAAGGGAAATAGTCAGCTTGGCAAAGAGCTCAGACAACAAAAGGGAAAGTCAACAATTGAGGGCACAAGTCCCGCACGAAGGGAAGATCGAACCCCAGATAAGAAGGTATTGCCTTTGAAAATTGATAAAATCTTATAGAACAACTGCATAAAGTTGTAAGCACACTCAAATAAACTGCAAGTTGCGAAACGACTTAAATCTCAAACACTTATACTTCACTCCTTCCTCTAACAAGGAAAGTTATTCTCTGTGATTACTACATCACTTTGCCAACTTAAACATGATAATTCTTAAAAACCAAATCACAGGAACCACTTAAGAGCCAATAAAATCTTTCATCATATTGCTTTGCTCAAAGCAACCTCAATCACCACATAACACAAGAGGTCCATCGATCACAAACGTAAAACTCAAAGACTTTCACTATAACAAAATTACGAAAGACGATCCAGTTACTTTATTTCTAAAAGATTCATCACCACATATACAAGTCACAATCTCTTGCAGATAATCTTACTAACATCAAGAATGATCTACCCTTTACAAGACTCATATCGTCAACTCTTCCTTTATTGAGCCCACAAAGGCTTACCAAAACATTACATATCCCATCACCATCACATCCTCAATTGAGTGTATACCAAAATCTTATATTCTCACTACAACAACCACTTTATTATTATTATTATTATTATTATTTTTAGAGGAAAAACTACTGCACAATTAAAAAGTTATTCCCATACCCTTTCATCAAAGATATACTTTTATCTGATAGTCCTACCATCATGTAAACATTGTTCATCCATTAAACCCTATCAGTTTATCTCTTAGTGATGCTCATCACCAAACATTAATAGACATTATTTGCACCTAGCAATACTCATAATCATTAAGTATCCACAAAAAGATTACTCCAAGATTAGTACCCACTAAGATAATAATCTAACTCCTTTTGAACTTAACCATTCCAAAAGGTTAGATTAATCCATTGAGATACGTTAATCTAATTTACCAAGAAAGTTTATCAAAAGTATTACTCTTAATCATCGACTCAATTACATCAATGTTCTACATCTCTTATTAACTCTATTGTTTACAACTAGGTATAACCATACTCTTAATCACAGCTCCGAGAACTACTACAAGACACTTTCAAATTAATAACTATCCTTTCAAGGACCTTTGTTAGAATCGATCATGCACACATTGCGCACCTAACTCGATAACCTATATTATATCCATTAATCGCTTTGATTATAACCTCTCACTTAACCAAGCCAAAACACCACTAAAAGGTTTAACAACTTCCTTCATAAAAGAGAACCATCAAGCTTCAACACTCCAAATACCCAAGAGAGATACATTGAGTCAAAGCCTCCACGTTCTAAAAAAAACTTGCAAAAGGAAACCTTCATTAACCAAAAACATCAACCGAATAAATGGGTCACGCTTTCCAATGAGAAACGAAACTCCAAAATAAAGGTCAAACTTGACAATCAACCTAGTTCACCAGCTCCATGAATAACCCTTCGGTTGGGAGAACAATGATTGCTTTACGGGACAATTAAGCCAAAGAAAACACATTATTATTATTTTTCAAAGCAACCCATCAACCACAAGAATAAATACCCCAAGAGAAACTCATCAATTTCAACTGGATAGAGTTGACCAAAATCACATTCAAGGAAGAGAACACTCGTTCTGGTATACTTGCTACCAACGCCTGTACTACGATCTCCGGTGGGGATACTTCGCTATTCCTATACCACGAACGGTGGTGTAGCCTGGTATAGCCCAGGACCACAACCACTACTTCCACCTCTCAACATGGGTTATTCCCACACATAATAATTATAACAATTAATTAATAAGCAGCCAAACTCAACTCATATCAGCAATAATCAAAACGATATAACGGAAACGTAAATGCAATGATTGGCCCATCCCCATCCATCGTGCACCAAAGTGTGTCAAACTTTTAAGTTGATTAACATTAGCAATTTTAAATAATCTAGTCACCACGGACCACTGACCGCTCGATACCAATCAGTAACACCTTTCTCTCAAGGACTGGAATGCTACCGAAGTAAACTAATCTAGTACAAACTACAAATTTTTCGATGAGTCTCGTTTGTTTAATCAGCTATACCGAGAGTTCAAAGATAAAACATAGCATTTAACCAAAATCTCATGATCAATCATAATAATCAATTGAACATACCAAGACACGCAATCTCATTATCACAATTAAAATTACTCAAACCAAACGATCTATGAGTGATAATCATCGTTCATTTTATTTCTAAAATTGAAGCTAAGTGGTGAACGCCTTAAGAGTCCGAGGTAGTGAGTGCATCCATCATCTATTCCTCCCATGCATGTCATTCCGCCATTGGTACCTAAAACACATTAAAGCAAGAGTGAGCCCAAAGACTCAGAAGTATCAACAAGGCTATAAACAGAACACAAACATAGCATCTGTAAACCACAATCTCATTACACTAATCATAGCCAAATATCTCATGCTATGCAAACTATGCAATGCTCTTTTGAACTTTATCCTTTTCGCATTTTACCGTAATGCGGGGTATACAACCGTCAGCCAGATACCCTTGCCTGTGCCCTCTGGCACAGGGACCAAGAGCCTATACACCACAGGTATAGGGACCTTTGCCCATCACTTAATGATGGGGACCTCTTTATTTTATAGCCCACATTCCACGAATGTGGGGACCTCAAGCCCATCATCTTCATGACGGGGACCTCAACTGTATGTGCTTGGTCACCTGTATGCTCTCAACATGCATATGCACCATGATAACATTCTTCATATGCAGGAATTCAACATATTCTCATTAACATGTAAGCAACAACAACAACATCATACATGAATAAACTTATTCATACTTCTAGCATTCCACAACATTGATATTCATAACACTCTAGCACCCATGAATAGCACATTTAATCATAATACTAGCAAACTTGAACAATCACTCATGAATATCAATTAATCATTTCTCTAGTATTCACCATCTTTAATCATACTTATCACACTATTAATCTGGCATGGTTATCACGCATCAAAGTATTAGCATCCTCTATCAACAATCATAAATATTCACTCAAACAGAGTACTCAATCATGACATGCAACCAATACTACACATAAACCCGAATACTTGCCTCAACGCGACGAACGGCGACGCGAAGTGGGTGCTGCCTTGGGATCTCGCTGCCACCTGGACCGTAAGATAACCCCAAACTAAGAATAGCATACTAGACCAAAATCATACATCACATTACAATCGAAATCGCTAAACTTCTTATCACGTCCAGCTTTTCTAATTTCTAGCGATCGGTCACTGCGGACAGCAGACTTCAAAAATTCATAACTTTCTTCTCAGGAGTCCAAATAGGATGATCTTGGACAATCTGAAAAGGTAATTAAAATGTCTAAATAAACTTAGTTGGGGAGACCCTCTGATTCGGCCATCTACCAGACCTACCAATCTATTTAATCAGAGCAAACATTTCACATCGGGTTTCTGGACAGCGACAAAGAAACTATCATAACTTTCTCTACGTTCGTCCGAATTCAGTGATCTTTAGCTTTCCTGAAAGCTAAGAGGATTAGCCTCATTTTTCGTTATGGTGAGACCCTCTGGAAACCCCTCTAAATATGCGCTTCTATCAGGTTAACCAACACTAGCAATTCTGCTTCTCTCCAGAAACACAGAAATACTAATAAATTCATAACTTTGGCTACCTAAGTCCGAATGACTTGATTATTGTCGGCAATGAAAGGTAACTACGATAGCTACAACTTTCTAGGGGACACCCAGACCCAAATCTGCCTCTAACCTAATCAAAACCGACAAACCTCACTGCTGCAGAATATCAACGAACTGACATCCGAAAATTAGACAACTAGAAATTGACCTAAAGCAAAGAACCACGGGTTACCCTTGCCAAAACGAAGAGAGCACACAGCGATGAAGACCACCACGCTTCCGCTGCGGATCCCTTCTTCTCCCTCTTCTCCCCTTCCCTTCTCCCTCTCCTTCTTTCTCCTTCTCTTCTTTTCTCCTTCTTCTTCCTCCTTGGCCGGCTGCAATGGAGCTCCTTCTCCTCCTTGGCCAGCAGCAATGGAGGTGGTGGGAGATGGAGAGGCGCAAGGGAGGGTGGAGGGGAGGTGGAGAGGTGGAGAGGGGGTGGCGGCCGGTTGGAAGTGGGGGGAGGAAAGGGGGAGGGGAGGGGGAGTCGGCTAGGGTTTGGGGGAGGGAAGCCCCCCCCCTTGGTCGGCCACCCTCATGGGCCATGGCCCAGGCCCAAGTTGCCGCAAAAATTGCTCTTTCCCCCCTCTAAAAATGCAGCACTGACATCCTTCCAATTAGTCCCTCCCGGCGTTCCGTTTGATCCTTCCCCGAATAATCGATCTCTCCCGAAATAAAATTAATCTTCCTCGATTCAAATCTTAACTCACTTTCGGGATATTACATAAGATCACACACTTTTCCACAATTTTTCTTTTAAGAATTTAACTTTCTCTTAAACCATAAGATCCCAAATCATCGGATAACACATTAACTTATTTCTCTTAAATTGGCAACCTCAAAGCGATGTTCAGCCGAACACAAAATCCACATTTATGCAGGGAAAAATCTTCCAACCCACATTATCACACTCTAGCCAACTTCTCTACCGAAGGAATTACTTTAACAAGTAAACCCCAACACATCTCAATATAGATTTCTACCACAATCACATCACCTCAATCTTTTAAGGATAATCAACTTGAAATTCACCACATTCACTCTCATTTATTGCTTCCAAAGGATTCTTTCAGAGATCACCATAACTCTTGGAACCTAATCCCGGAAAACCAAGATGCTAGCATAAAAATGCTAATCCCAATTCAACCTCTAAGACTCTTACAATGAACTTCTGGTATACTTGAGAGGTAACCCTCAGATCTGATGACTAAAATTTTCACACCGCTCAACAAAAACCTCAGTCGTCAATTTCAACATTCCTCACAAATCCAGTAACCGCCCAAGGCGATTCGTTTCATCAATCTTAGACCTTCTCTAACCCACACCAATCAAATGCGGCTACTCGATTACAAAGTATCCATAATGACACAATACCCTCACTGATTGACCAAGATTCAAACATAATCAATTACTAACGTCGATTAATGAATATATTATTGATCAAGCTATCCTTAGAGATAATCTAACTCTCATTAGGTTACTTACTGAGGCTGATTCACACTTGACAATAACTCAACAATCTCTATTATCCCATTAATTAACACGACTATTAGATTTCTCTATACTGCTACTCTCATTAACTGCACCATCATGCTACTTCTACACAATCTTACCGAGTACCCAAATGCGATACCCTAATAATCTGATGAAAATTTTCATACTTGCTAATTCTAATGTTCTGTCAAAATGAACACAAAATCTTGGACCACACTCGCTATAGGTCCTACTAGTTGTGACAACGAAATCTGTTAACTCCAAAGACAAATATTCTTTTTAACTCAAATCCTCTCCAAGGATTATTCTAATAAATTGATTTATTACTCAATGCCTCTTAGACAACCTGACACCTAAAGGTTCACCAAACCATCTACTAGACCACCACTATCTAGTTGCCAATACACAACCGAAGAGACGTTGCAATACAGTTCGGTTAACCCTTTCTTAGAAGAAGAGGCAAATAAGAAAGGATTTCAGCACAAAGAAAAAAAAAGTTACCACTTACAGTAGTTACAAGTTCACGAGAAACAATCAGATAATGATGTTCTCGGAAAACAAAAGATAAGATCAAAGTTGAGGGCACACGTCCCACAAGCAGAGAACATCAAACCTCAAACGAGAATAAAACATTGCTTTTGGAAATTCAGGAAAAACTCTTATGGGCAAGAACAAAACTTTACTTCAATCTCAAATACTTCTACTCTACTCGACTTTCATTGGTTACAGCATCACCATGCCAATTCCGACAAAAAGATATTTGAAGACCACAACCCATAAACCACTTAGGAACTAATAAAACTCTCAAAACGTCAATTTGCTCCAAACAAATTCAGCTACCACATCAACATGAGGTCTGAAAGATCACAAACGTGACCTAGAAACATATTCACTTAATCAACATCAAAGTAGCGATCCAATTCCTTTATACGTAACATTCAATATTATCATCATAATCCCTTCTCGACAATCACACTAACAATAAAACAAGACACTCTTAGCGAGACTCACCATAGCCTCTTATCCCATCATAAACCTCTCCAAAGAAACACAAGCCACAAGGTTAGAACAAACCTCTTTTAACCGATCATGCTATCACATAATAATTTACAAAGCACACTATGAGAGACCACTTATTCATTCATCCACTCAACCATAAGTGTTGCTCAACACCCACTTCAACTATCATTGACAATTGACAATTCTATTTATCACGTATGCAAATAGAGTCCTACTGCTATTTACAGTCACATGTCTATTTATAAACACAGAGTCAACATTCCACTTTATGCTCAGAGTTTAATTAAAGATTTAATAACATCATCTCCTTTAATCACTGGGTTTCACAAGGTACTACCTCAACATCCATCTAATCCGATATACATGTTTCAATCTAGCAATTATGTATGATCATCAAGTAGCTAGTTTATGAAAATCTCCGGATTAATATCCTCTAAGGCATCGTTCAAACACATCCTTAACATAATCATCACTAAAGGGTAGACAAATCCCTTAAGATAATTTGCTCCGAATTATTCGATAAATATATCAAATTCCACAATCTTAATGATCAGACCAAAGCTTCAATATATATACCACACCTCTTAATAAGTCTTGGATTCCTAGTAGGAATGGTCATACCGTTTAAACAAGTTCATCTTGTAACGACTCTGTGACGACATCAAGCTTATCAACTTCACTTCCAACAATCTTGGTTAAGACCGATTACGCACCACATTATAAACCCAACTTGATAACTTATACATTATCGATCTATCCTTTATGCTTAACACCTCTAACAAAATACAACAAAACATCTCAAAAGAGTTTTGATACTTTCCTTCTCAAAGAAGAGGCACTAAACTTCAATATTCCAACTACTCCAAAAGAAGTGCATAAAGTCAAAACATACTTCAAAGAAGTTCGTAAATGATACTTTCCATTATCTAAAACACCAAACAAATAAACGGGTCAAGTTTGCCAACAAAAAAAGTAGAACTCTCATGACAAGGAACAATATTACCAATAACAACATTTACAAGTAGCAAGAATAGCTCAAGAGTCAGAAAAGACAACATTTGCTCTATAAAACAAATACAAACCAATTGAAATCCATCAACTGCATTGTAACCATTATCCAAAGAAGGTTCATCAACCACATGCGGCTCAACAGTTGGAAAACAATGTTTGCTTTAAGGATCAAATTAAATCAATGGAAGAGAACAACTCTTCTAAAGATACTCACTATTCTCATACTACGAACGGTGGTGTAGCCTGGTAAAGCCCGGGGCCACAACCACGGCCTCAACCTCTCAACATTGGTTATCCCCACACAATATAATCACAATCAATTAATGAGCAATAAAACTCAATTCATATCAGCAATCAACACAATGATAAAGCGGAAACGTAAATGCAATGCTATGCCCATTCTCATTCTACTGTGCTTAGTGTGTCAAAATTAATATTTCATGAATCACGGACCTACAGCCCGCTCTGATACCAACTGTAACACCCCAACTCAACATTGAGCCTGGAATGCTACTGAAATTAAATTAAACTAAATCTAATTACCAATTTTCGGCAGAACCTCCTTTGTATAGTCAACTATACCGAGGTTCTAACAATTTATCATGGCAATTAACAATAACTTCAAATTCAAGTTCATTCAAGCATGAAAGATAGTCTAATAAACATAAACAAAACTTGATATTCTCCTTATTACAATTAATCTGAAACTCAAACCAGCCATGAGTGATTCTCAAGTAGTTTACTTATTACTGGAATAAAACTAAATGGCAGACGCCTTAAGGATGAGTGGTAGTGAGTGCAACCAAACATCTACTCCCTCCCATGCATGCCGTTCTTGCCAGTCGTACCTAAAACATATCAAAGCAAGAGTGAGCCCAAAGACTCAGCAAGTATCAACAAGGCTAAAGCAAGTTCATAGTCATAGCATCAATAATCCAAAATAAACATTACACTAAACATAGCCTTCATACTTATGTAATGCGACCAATGCAATGCACCTTTTAAACTTTATCTCTTTTCGCATTTTACCGGTAATGCGGGGTATACAGTCGTCGATGTATACCCTTGCCTGTGCCCTCTGGCACAGGGACCAAGAGCCTATACTCCACAAGTATAGGGACCTTTGCCCATCATCTTCATGATGGAGACCTCTTTACTCATTGCCCACATTCCACGAATGTGGGGACCTCAACTATTTATACTTGGTCACCACATGACCAAGTCTCAAACATGCTTAAATCATGCATATGCACTACGACATCATCTTTCATAGATAAGAATTCAACGTGTGCACAATAACATGTAAGCATTAACAACATACAAAGGAAACTTTAACCATAACTTGCACTCATCAAGATAAATGGAAACTCATCACAATAATATCCATGCCTGGCCATCACGAGCAAAGCACAAACAGTCCCAGTATACAAGCACATATATGCAATAACCCGAATACTTGCCTCAACCTTGCGAGAACGGTGGACGTGAAGAGGGTGCTGCCCCTGGGATCACGCTCCCACCTGAACATAAAGATAACCCAATCTAAGACCAACATACTGGACCAAAAGCGTAAATAACAACACAATTGAACTCGCTAAGCTCCCAAGCTTTTCCAATCTTCTAATTTATAGCGATCGATTTGGTGTTCACTTCGGACAGTCAACTTCTAAAATACATAACTTTCTGCTCAGGAGACCAAATAAGATGTTCTTGGACTTTCTAGAAAGATAATTAAATTACCTAAATAAACCTAGTTGGGGAGCCCTTTTGATTCTACCATATACTGCCCCTACCAAGCCAATCTACAAAACATCAATTATCACGTCGGTTTCTCTGGACAGTACACTAAAACCATCATAACTTTTGCTACGAAACTCCAAAGTTTGTGATCTTTATCTCTCTCAAAAGGTATGGAAATTACCTACATTTTTCGTTATATTGATATCCTCTGATTTCGACTTTAACTAACAGTTTTATCCAGTTTTCTACAATCTGCCCGAAAGCTGGCAGATCAGCAAGACAGCGATACTAAAAAAATTCATAACTCTCTGACCGTTAATCGGATTTGGGCGTGCTTAGCGGCCACTGAAAGCTAAGAACATAAGCCAACTATCTCTAGGAGGCGGGATCCCCAGATTCTTCCTCTAACAACATGAAAACAGTCGTCCAAACTACTAGACAGAACGCGATCTATTAAACCGACGAAATTCAATCTACCAAACGACATCAACCGCAACTACTACGCAACAACCAATGAAGAACACGCGATGTTACCCTTGTAGAATCGCAGCAAGGTGAAAATTTGGCCTCGCGAAGATGATCTCCTCTCTTTTCTTCACTTGATCGGCAGTAAAGAGCACCGACGGCGAGGAAGGGAGGCACCAATGGAGGATGGGGCTGCTTGGGAGGGGAGGGGGCGATTACTGTAGTGGCGGCAGCACTGTAGCAGGCGGTGTGCTACAGTAACCCTAGGGGTTTTGACTGCCCCTAATGGGCCAAGACTATGGGCCTTTGGCCCAAGATTTAATCCCCTTCAAGATAAATGCTGAAATCCCTTTTTAAATCCTGATAAAACGGTTGAAATTCAAATAACTCTCTCTCGTTAAATGTTTCTAATACTTTTGAGGTATTACAGGTAAACACGCAATTTTTCTACAAAAAGCTATATTACGTTAACACCTGTGCAGGCTACTATGGATTGCGAAATACTTAAAACATCATCGTTACTATGCATATTTATAATGGGTGAAGCTTTCAGGAAAAAAATAATTTCACATGTTTTGGAATCCTGTGGGTTTGGAACCATGTATCTATGATTTTTGTCTTAATATATTATAATTCCTTAATCCAACCAAAACTATAAATAAAATGTTATGAATTCTTTATTGTGTAAATAAAAACATGTATTTAACATTCTATTAACTAGCATTCACGAAAGCACAGGTTATCGACATGTTTATATAATAGAAAAGTAACACGTTATCGTTCATTAAGCCCAGGCGCAATTAGCGCAGCATGTGAAATAGTACAACTGAATTAATTCTCATGAACAGATTTTTTCCTCCATATGAACTTCAAAACTAATTGTATTAACAATGCTATCTCCAAACTAAGATTTTTTAAATTAACCTACTATTATTTCATTTGCTAACAATATATCAATAAACATCATGTTGTTTACTAACCTACCATGGTTTCAAAAATACATGCACACAAAATAATCATAGAAACTCACCGTCGTTGTCGTCGCTAGATGAAATCAAGTAGGATTGCTACGATACCTAAGTTGACGGAAAAAAAGAAGAGTTCCTCGGACTGGCCTAATAACAACCTATGATCACATTTCTTAGCTTCCTCTAAGAGATGTAGATATTCCTGCAGATTATCAAGCAATAAACATGTAAGAAAAACATAATAGGTCATTAATAAAATGAAAAATTAAACAATTTTTTTAGGAATGTATAGTTAAAATTAAAATTCAGAAGAACACTCTGTATTAATCTAACAATCTTTGAATCCGAAATTTATGCGAACTCGAAGCTGCCAATAAAGACTCTACATCACTAATGGTAGCAGAATTATGTGTCATACCTTGAGACATTTAGAATCAGGGAAAGAAATTCCATATACTCTCTGCAGACTTTCACGGTCTGCTTTTCCTCTCCAATATGATGACGAAGCTTGAATATTTACATGTAAATTCAAATCTGAATTACTCATGTGACATAAGCAGCAATTAGATATTTATATGGTATAAAAGATCAAAAGAAACAAGATATGCATGAGGAAGGTTGCCTTGAATTTATTTTCAGCCAACATTTCAAGAGCTTCCACCCTGGATACTTCAGTGCGTTCAAATGGTTGCTTTTCCTACATCAAGTTATGTCATGGAGATAACATAAGACACCATTAGGGATTCCAATCACCACATAAAGGTGCATTAAAATACGCTATATTGGTAGATAGTGTCCACAAAATAAAGGTAAACATAAACTTGAATAAAATGAGTTAAACATGATGGCATACCGCAACAGCTTTTTGAGCTTGGGTTTGAATGAGACCAAAATGCGCCTCATTCAATGTCACATCATTGTAGTAGGCATCATAGTAGAAACCCTTAACGGGTAAAGTGGAAACATTAGAAAAATGAGTATAATCACTAAAAAGAGTGATAATATATTTTCTTGCACTAACCCCAAGTTAGACGACTTACATACCTCCCCTCTTGTAGTACAAGGCCCAATACACAGCTTGCAGCCATATGCCCTCTCTAGAGACTACAAATGTAATATTCAGTTAAAAAAACATGAATTCGAAATGAATTATCAGATAACGCTGACAACATTATTAGA
>JAYEVH010000433.1:0-105275 GCA_036346255.1 Ampelocalamus luodianensis
ATACAAAATCTTCATGTCTTGGTACATCTTGGTCTTTGCTGGGTGTGTGGTGTAAGCGAATCGTGAGCTTCCTTTAGAATCGGATCTTTGAGTTCCTTCGGTGGGGACAAAGAGTCGTTTCCGTACCATAGGATTCCTGCGATCTTCGACATCTTAGGGGCCTTTCCTTTGCCATGAGGTGTTTGAATCTCTGGACTCCAGGATGTCCCTCTTGAGCGGCCTTGATCTGCTCTTCTAGAGTGGGATGGGCCTCTACAGTGGCTAGTGTGCCTTGCTTTATTAACTCAAGGTTGAGGGCTTCAAATTCCTTGCAGAGCTCAGGTTGATGTTCCTGAATCATGACATTCTGCAGAGGATTTACGGCTTAATGCATCGGCAACTACATTAGCCTTTCGGGATGATAATGGACATCCAAGTTGTAATCCTTTATTAACTCTAACCATCTTCTTTGTCGGAGGTTGAGGTCTGATTGGGTGAAAATGTACTTGAGACTCTTGTGGTCTGTGTAGATATTACAGTGATTTCCAATCAAATAGTGTCGCCAAATTTTTAGGGCGTGCACTACTGCTGCTAACTCCAAATCATGGGTTGGATAATTGTCTTCGTGAGGACGGAGTTGTCTTGAAGCATAAGCTACTACCTTTCCTCCTTGCATGAGCACACAACCAAGACCTTGGCGCGATGCATCACGATGAGACTTCAAGTCTTGATGTATGTCGCGCAGATCAATCTTTGGTGGTTAACTTCTTCTTCAATTCTTGGAAACTCTTTTCACAAGCTTCTGTCCAATCATACTTCTTTTCCTTTTTAAGCAGATGGGTCATCGGTTTGGAAAGCTTAGAGAATCCTTCAATGAAGCGTCTGTAGTATCCGGCCAAGCCGAGAAAACTACGCACTTCCGTTACCGATGTGGGTTGTTTCCATTCCATTACAACTGCTACTTTGGATGGATCAGCTGCGATTCCTCCAATGGATACAATGTGTCCAGGAAGCGATTTCATGAAGCCAAAATTCACATTTACTGTACTTGGCATAAAGATGATTCTCTTTAAGCTTTTCTAAGACCAATTGCAAGTGTTCAGAATGTTCTTCATCGGTCTTTGAATAGATCAAGATGTCGTCTATGAACACGACAACAAACTTGTCTAAGTATTCCATGAACACTTTGTTCATGAGGTTCATGAAGTAAGTGCGCGTTGGTCAAGCCAAAGCGGCATGACGGTGAACTCATACAGGCCATACAGGTGGTAAAAGCCGTCTTAGGAATATCCTCATTCACGATCTTAAGTCGATGGTATCCTCGACCTCGGTCTATCTTGGAGAAAGCCGATGCTCTGTCAACCGATCGAGCAGGTCATCGATGCGAGGTAAGGGATACTTGTTCTTGATGGTCACATCATTGAGTGCTCTGTAGTCCACACACAACTGGCGGTGCCATCTTTCTTCTTCACAAAGAGAATCGCGAACCCGTGGAGAAGAACTAGGTCTAATGAAACCTTTGTCTTGCAAGTCTTCAATTTGTGTCTTAAGTTCTTCAAGTTCGTCAAGTGCCATTCGTATGGTCTCTTAGCAATTGGGGCTGTCACGGCTTCAAGTTGATGACAAACTCAACATCTCTGCTCGGTGGCATGCACAGTAATTCTTACGGGAAGACATCGGGTAAGCTTGAACTACAGCGTTGTCTCTAGGGACAACTCTTCAAGGTGGTGGATTGTTCTATTCAAAGGAGAGGAACGATCCACACTAACTCTTATTGTGGTTTCTGGGTTCTTGGTGAGCACCACTTTCCTGTTGGCACAATCTATCAATCCTTGATATTTGGCCAACCAATCCATCCCTAGGATGATATCCAGCGTTTGAGATTCTAGCACCAGAAGGTTTGCTAGGAATCCGGAATGTTCCATAGCAATTTCTACCAGGACCGTGTTGAGGTAGCACAAAGGGATCCCCCGGGTGAGCTAAGTACCACGGGTTTCTTTAACTTATAGGTTGGCAACTTAAGCCTTTCGACAAACTTTCTTGAAATAAAAGAGTGCGAAGCTCCAGAATCAAACAAAACTTGTGCGGTACTGATTAACTGGGAACGTACCCATTAGTACTCCTGAGGCACCTTGAGCTTCCTCGGCTGTGACGTGGTTCACACGGCCATGGCTTTGCGTTGGTGTAGACCTTGATGCCTGCGAAGTCTGGTGACTCTTGCTTGAGTGAGGTCACGCCTTGGCGGCGTTACTCGTGTTGAGTCTTGCCTGGAGCATTCGACGGTAGGACAACGGTTGGCGAAGTGTCCTTTTCTCCACAAGCGGCGTGGAGGTTGGCTCTGGGTTGATGCTGCTTTGGTTGCCGTGGGCGGAGAGCACCGAATCCACTTCCTTGGGGACGCGGGGTGGAAACTTGAGTTTTCTGAGAGGAGGCTGCAGATGATCTGAAAGATGAGCTGCCTTGGAATGTAGGCTTCTGGGGAAAGCTACCTTGTGGCCTCTGAAATGACATCTTCCTTTACGGCTAATCTCATGATCTTCTTCTCATTTTCACAAATGAGGGCTTTATTAACAAGCTGAAGCTAGAGTAATCATGGAGGATAAGCTGTCCTCTCATGTCCTCACGCATTCCTTCAACAAAGCGGTCGATTTTCTCTTCTTCATCAGCTACATCATTGGGGGCGTAGCGAGCAAGCTGGTTAAACTTGGTTAGATACTCATTTACTGACATCTGACCCTGCTTGAGAGCTCTGAATTCATTCTTCTTCAATCTCATTGTTCCACTGCACGGTTGGCCCCGAAGCGCCTTGAATTCCTCCGCAGAATCGGCCGCCATGCGGGTTCAACTTCGACTTGTTGTATTTCGCAACTTCTTCTATTGCGCGCGAGGCAGCGGGATCTTGTGGGGCTCCAATCGTAGATGCTACGACTTCCGCTATTCCGGCTTCTTCTTCCTCTAGATTCTCATCACCTCGGGCGGCGAGGTAATTCTCCCACCAGGCGGCGGCGGCGCCTTTCAGCTGATGGGTGGCGAAATCCACCTTGTCTTCATTTGAGCAGCGGGCAAGACGGAGTTTCTTCTCAGTGTCCCTGAGCCAGTCTTCAGCTTCTAGCGGTTCATTGGCCGCAGCAAAGGTGAGAGGTCTGGTCCTGAGAAAATCTGCCAGCTTGGAGTTGCATGGTAGTCGATCTGCGATTGTTTAATAACGCTGAAGAATCTGAATCTGCTGGAACATGACTTGGGTCATTGTCGGGTTTCTTTGGTGGTGGAGGCGGTTCTGTCCTCGGCCTTGGCGCGACCACGGCCACGGCCTCTTCCTCGGCTGCTGCCGCGAAGGCTCCACGGATCGGGCGGCTCTTCTTGGCGGCATCTGAAGAAACTCAAGCTTAGAACTAGAGGGAGTATATGAGGTTCACTAGCCCTCTAAGGCACACACAGACAAGAACAAAGCCAACAAAAGAACGAAGCAAGTACAATACAAAGCCTAGAGCGGCTATACTATAATAAGGGGTTTAAGTGTTACATGACTCTCGAACAAAGCTTATACACTAAGCTAAGTCATGACACCGAATACAAACACATCGTCTACAAAGAAAGAAACAAAAGTGCTTGCAACCCAAAAGATTTCAGCAGTAATCGCTAGCTAACCTAAACTAATCGGCGCAATGCTTACAGGGGGTGACCACAAGGCGATACGATTGTTCGGAGCGAACGAACGGCTCGATCAGGCTCGGCGAACGGGAGCGAGAACGTGAACGGCCGAGTGGCGTCCACGATCGGACTCGTCAAACCCGGGCGGTGGGTGGGGCTGCGTCCACGGTGGACTCTCTAGGCGACGGCCGACGGCGGCGCGCACCGCTGCGTCTTTGTGAGTCGGAGATGGGGTCCTTCGGGCGGGAACGTCGGCTCGGCACCGGAGGACGGGGCGGCGATAGGTGCGACGGGGTGGGGTAGGGACCGTAGCGCGGCTCGGCGTGCCAACTCGCAGAGCGGCGTCCTCTCTGCATCGCAAAGATCCTCTCTGCATCGCGATGGAGTGAGCTTCATCACTCGACCATGTTGCTCGAAGGGTGTCGGAGTGGGCATAGCTGCCGCCGAGGAGTGTCCGCAAATGCGATCTCATCCATGGCGGCGGTGATGGTGGCTATCATCGCTGCGTAAGTGCGGACTCGCTGCGTCAGCGAGGGTCGTCGTCTGGTGTCGAAAATTGCCGGGACGCTCCTCATCCGGGAATGCGGGTAGAAGCGGAAGGGTGACCTCGGCAAGAGATCCTCGTACTTCCAACACAGCGGTGGAAGCGACGCGCGCGGCGTCTGAATGGCGTCATGGCGGCTACGGCGGCGCCTCGGCCCCAAGAGGAAAGAAGTGAACTCGCCAACCCTGGCGGAGAGATACACCTCCATCGTCCAGGACTCGCGGGTCTCGATCCTCGTCATCCTACCACGGAACGTAGGGTGACGGGAAAACCAAGGTACTGACATCGGTGGCGTATGTCCATGAAGCCTCCTCGTTCTCTCCGTGAACGAGGAGATCCCACGAGCCATCCGGCGACGGGTAGCCATCTACAAATTTTGAAAACAAGAGGGGTCAAAGACAGGTAAAACTCAAGTGAAATAAAGATAAATACAGGACTAGGAGTGAAGAGTAGAAGCAATAAATACTCTATATTTTTAGCAAAGCTTTTTCTTAGTTTTAGAAAATAAGATCCAAGTCCTTAAGGCAACGACCAATCTAACTAAGACTCTGATGTCGTATGCTCGATACGGCACTGTCGGACCCGGATTTTCTAATCCGAAATCCTCTGAAAACGCCGTGCTATTCCTAGATCGATAGATAGCACTCACAGGCATTCTTGAATCATTCATACATGGCGTGAACTAAAGTATCATTATTACAATCAACGAGTGACATAGACCACGTCGGTCGAGTTTTACAACAGGCCGATCGGGCCAAATTGATTACAATACGAACACCGATTACGGTAGCGGAAGCAAAGGGTAGAGCTCATCTCTTCACGAGCAAGCGATCGGGCACTCAGTATGATCGATATTACCCAAGGACCGGGTAATATCGGTTTATGCAAGTACCAACGAGTCAACTTAGCTGCGTCGAGGCCTGAGACCACGATCTAGACTACTCTTCGTCGTTTCCTTGTCTATCAACTTACGGTTCCTCGTAGTAAGCATAGTCTCCTCCATCGTCATCCAAGGGTTTGGGGAGAGCGAGGATGAGCACAACTACCGTGCTCGCGAGCCAATACCCAATGCAATGATATACATGCAAGGCTTACAAGGATGGCTCGGTTCTTTTATTTGCGAAAGCAATACTTTAAAATATCATAAGTACAAATTCCTAGCACTTAGCATTTTTAACAAGTTTCATTTTAGTTAAAGAGAAATTGTGCAATATTTGTATCAGCAGAGGTTACCTCCACCTTCATGCTTAATTTTGATTGTGGTTACATCCACCACTAAACGGCACTGGGTACAAAGACCCAGGAATAACCAATCTCAGGGCTAGGTGAGCCCGCCACAATTTTCATACCACCCACAAAGGAAATTTTTAAATAGAACTAACTCAAGTTAAGTTCCCATGTCCGCTTTGACCGTAGGCACATTTGTTTAAACAGTTTATAACTCTGCAGAGATTGTACACTTTACCCACAAGAGACAATTAACTCGTTGCCCTACACGATTCCGTAGTCGTGTAGTCGAGAGGTTGTCACAATAACTTTTCTAAATATCTCGTCCTTTCCATCATCTCACCCATATGGGGTTGCGCCCATACGTTGCGCGGGATGTCCACCTCGGCACCGGCGTGGCGTGGCTACACCTCGTGGCGAACTTCACCCTTGACTCGGTGTCCCATCCAAGCCCGACATACCCGAGCTTGTGCCTCCTTTAACCCTCGGTGAGATGATTTTCAGATTTGATAAATGTACTAAGCCAAGTCGCGATTTGTTGCGAGACTTGTGGTTGTACTGTTATACACAGGAGGTCGTGACAAGATTAAGTCCTTAGGGTTGTGCGGGCGGCTCAACCACATTCCCACCATTCTCGTGCTACATCCGCACCCACCATCTTACCATCCGCCTGCACGGGTATTAGCGATTTAGGGTTTTGAGATGTAAATACAACAATTCAATCATCTCGTCATTTACCCATAATGACGCCCAAATCATTTTATGTTTGAAATGATGATGATTAGGACATTTTAATGTCCCGGTACTTAAGCAAGTCTAGCATGTCGCTTAAGTACAACCTATAGCTAGTATTACCATATAGTTACTAGGGTGACAATGGTTAAGGGATTCAAGTTGTCAAGGGTGGCATAATAATTAGTTAATCATCAAGTGGGTAATTAACTACCTTAAACTTTAACATACATTTGTTTAAAGAATTAAAGCATGCAATTTACTATTTTAAAAGACTATAATTTGCATAAAATGTAGGCTCAATATGATCAAAGTATTGACTCGCCTTGGTTGTAGGGGAGAGAGTCCGAGTAGTCTTGTCCTTGATCGACGTGGAGGTCTCCGGCGTCTCCGAAATCTACGCGGGCGAAGTACCGGAAAAATAAACGACAAGCAACAAGAGCAATTAAATACACAAGAATACCAAATGAACTCCAAATTGAACAAGACCTATGCCATTAGCAAGATCTTGATTTTAGAAATTTTTAGAAATTTACTTCATAATTTTTGGAGTTGAAATGAGGGAGATATTAATATTTAAAGCCTCTCTTTTAAATTAAAAAAAAAGAAAAAGAAAAAAAATCACAAAAAAAGAAAAACGCGCACGGCCCAAAATTAACTTTCGGCCCGGCCCAAGGCTGGGCTAAAAGCGCGTCTTGTGGCGTGGCCCTTGCCCACGGGAAGCAGGCGCGCCAGCGGCGTCGCCACAGAGCGAGAGCGCGGGCGAGGCGGGCGGGAAAGGACCGGCGGCGCGAGCGCGAAGGGAGGGGGGCTCGGCGCGCCAGCGCACCGGGAGGGAGAAAGAGGCGGCGGGAAGGAGAAGAGGCGGCGGAGATGGAGAAGAGGGCTCGGGCTCGGTGGCGGGGCTCACGAGCGGCGGCGACGGCGGCACCGAGGCGACGGCCGCGCGCAATCGAGAGGTAAGGGTCTTCTCCTTTCTCTCTTTTTCTTTGCTCTCTCCTCGGTTCTTGCTCTCCTTCCTCTCTTCTTCGTCGGAAGGAGGGGATGGGGCTCGGATTTAAAGCGCAGAGAGGAGGAGCGGGAGGCTCGGAGAGGGACCCGGCGAGCGTGCGGCGAGGTGATGATGGTGGCGAGGAGATAGCGTGTGCGCGGCGACGCGAGCTCGCGAGGAAGAGAGAGTCCGGCGGCCGGCGTGTGCGGCAAAAAGGAGGCGTGCGGCGCCGGGTCATCATGGCGGCGGGGAGGTGGCGTGTGAGGCAGAGGGTGCCAGGAGGAAGGAGCCAAGGGGAGGGGAGAACCGGCGGGGGTTGACCGGGAAGAAGGGGGGGTCCGGCGGGGTTGACGGGGGAGGAAACGAAGGGGGGGCCCGGTGAGGGTTGACTTCGGGGGAAAAACGGGGCATCACAGTTATCAATGTAGAGGTACGAGTCGTAGGGGCTACGAGACATGCGTTCGCATCCGCCTAGAAGGACCACAAACTCTGCCATGTTGGAAGCAATGGTTTCTAAATTATCCAATGTACTTTCAAGCTCATGATTACTGTAAGCGCTCTGTGCGGCATGAAAACGATAAGCAGAAATGGTAACTGACAAGGTATTCGAGCTACCAACCTCCTCTTCAACCCTTGAGCTGCAAAGGTTCCTATACTTGATGGTGTCTAGGACATGGTATCCGCGGTACATAGCCCCCAAAAGCTTCTTGAGCTGCAGTAGCATCTTGGAGTTGGTGATGTGCCGCCCCTCAGCCTCCTCGACGACCATGTGAACTCTAAGCAGGAGACGTTGCAATCTCTCCATCTTGTTCTCTAGATTGGCTTGACCCGCGTACTTGTTGATCAAGAAGGATATGAATCGATTAACTAGGTCGCCTGCAATTGCAGACACAACCAGCTCCATCCTCAAGCCTTTCTTCGCGTCTGTGTTTATCTTTCGTTGTTTGTGCGTGTGAGAGAGGAGAATAGGCGAGGAATGGAGAATGAGTTCTACAGTCTTAAACTTTCTTTTAATGACCCCGCTTCACGTGGACAAGAAGTCATGCTATTGCAGTCAATGAAAGAGATGGCCACCACTGAAACCATGCCACTTGTATTGCTCGACGTATAAGACTGAGACAACAACATGTACATGTATGACTATATATTCTGATCAGTGCAAACACAAAAGGCGTCGCAATTGCCGCCTCGCTTTCAGATACGAACGTGGCAAAATATAGCCAAAAGTTTTGGTCGGGTATGTTCCACTACAGTGAGTTCCAATCTGAATTGTCACAGTATAGGTTATACATGTCTTTCTGATTAAACCATATATTATTGATGTGCTGTTTGATTGTTATCTTTGGTTGGCTAAGTACCTCTGGTCAAGAAATCCCAATAGCTCATCGTCTCTGTATAGAAAGGAAGTGTATTTGCAAAGGGAGAACAACTTTTCTGGACAATAACCTACAGAATAATGCACCATTTAAGTCCTGGGATGACTATGGTACAAACAATTATTAGCTACAAAAAAATTCTCGACTTTCTTCCACACATATTTGTCTTTTCCACTCCCAACTCCCAGTTGTAGGATAAGCAGTGGATGGTGAAAAAAGTTTATGCTTAAGTGCATAAATACATGCATATGTATTATAGTATTTAAACTTTTTTTATCATCTCCTCTTAAGTTTTCTTGATTCTCATACTTCTGCAGATACGACAACATCAATCTCAAACTCTCCCTTTGTTTGTGTTCCTCAGTGAGTGTATGTGTGTGTGAGAGAGAGCTATAGGACCTTAGACTAATTCTTACAGTTTGCGTATGTTACGCGGAATGTGGCAGTCAATATGAAAGCGATTGATTGAAACCATTGACACATGAAGTGCCACAATTTGTTGGTTTCTCTTGCAGCATTTTTAGACAAAAGGAACAGAGTTTTCTAGCGGCATTTAGATAAACTGCAGTTGAATTTAATTAACTACATAGTGAGTACGGTACTAATATTTCCTTTTCCTTTTCGTGAGACTTGTGCCACTACCACCACATTCTCCCGGGCTAGCTGGAAGAAATGGAACCGTGGAAGTGGAGGAATGTTTTTTAAATGTATTTGCAAGACATTTGTACCGCTTCGGTCTAACACTGACCTTAAAATATCACCTAAACCATTTTCACTATTAATTTAAACCATAATTATCAATAATTCTAGCAAACAATATATGGAATAAAAACCTACAACGGGTCACCTTTCAACAATGAAAACAATATAAATACATAAAGGATTAACTTCATAACTTGGAACCACACACCCAAGAATGCTCGGGACAACGTGCCTGAGAACGCTCAGGGCCTCGCGCCTGAGAACGTCTAGAACCATGCGCCCGAAAACACCAGTTAGCAACAATTGATATAATCAAACCATAATTAAATAACCATGTCCCAATCATTAAGCTAATCATAACTAAGTCTACTAATCAATTCTAAATGAAAGCATCATGTCTCTAGATTTAGTGAAAGCAACTAAGTAAAGATGTTTATGTAATTGACGGCATGTGATGTATATGTGCTACTCTATCCCATGCATATTGCCTTCATTGATCATCTAAAAGTAACAACAAATCAAGAGTGGGTCCAAGACTCATCAAATACATAATAGAACAATAAACATACAACTTATCAATCATGAAGAATAATATCATCATTATACATGTGTTCAACTAATTAACATCATCACCTTTTGTAACGTCCCGAAATTTGGCTTTTCAAAAATCTTTTGAGTAGTTTAGGTCCCTGAAAAATTTCACCAATTTTATTTGAATTAATAAAGCTTAATTGGAATTTTCCTAAATTAAAAATATTTAATTTGACTAATATAAACGTTAATTAAATAAAAACCTGTGTTATTTGGCTTCCTTGTGTTTCAAGGAATTTTTGGGTATTTTCTGAGATTTTTTCGGATTTGTTTGCTATTTTATTTGACCTCCTTGATTTTTGGGATTTCTTTTAATTCCGAAAATCCAGATTTTCTCTCTCCTGCTGATGCTACAGTAATCGCGAGTACTGTTCATCTTCCCGAACGAGACCAGAACGCGTTCGTTTCGTGTACGTCTCCAACTGAAAAATTCAAACTTCCATATCTTCCTCCACGGTGCATATAAATGCGAGCCGTTTGCGCTCACGCGTCCGTGTTGATCCCCTCTTCCAATCCCCTGAATTGGTTTCCTCCAAACCAATCTATTTTCGCCGCAATCTCCAGAAAACCGAGCTCCAACCGAGGTTCTTCTCCGGCGAACTACGGCTTCATCCGACGTCCCCCGGTCGAACCGTCTGCGGCGTTGGCTTCGCGTCGTCGCGTTCTACGTCATGGTTCCTTCCTCTTCGCCCGAAGATCACCGGAGCACCGTCGACCATGTCAAGCCCTAAAGCCGAAACGTGTTCATCGCGTTCCTCGCTTCCTCGGTGAGTTTTTCCAAAATCCGATCGCGTCATCTTGTGCCCCTCGTCAATACCTATCTTTCCCCTCTTGTAGCTTCAAGTTTCATCCACCGTGCACCAAGAATTTGACGTTCTCTCGCCTCTTGTTCGTCGTCCTTCTCCGGTCAATTACTCCGCAACCGTTGATCCCCTGCCTTCAACTCCACCACCGTTGAGTTCGCGTCGCCGCGTTCTACGCGGTGCTCACCTTCCTTTTCGCAGATTGTCGCCGGAAGTGTTACGCGCCCGTGAGGCCGCCGTCGTCGGCTTTCTTCGCGTCGCTGTCGTCGCATGGAGCAAAATCTCGATGTCCGGACCGCGTCATCATCTCCGGCTCGTCGTTTCCTTTCTGTTTTGCCCCTTCGCCAAAGTTGGTTCGCCTCCGTTCACCATCACCACCTTGTTTACGAAATCAGCATGCAGCAGCTTCCCTGTTCTTTCTTCAACAACAGAACGTATGCTCTTTCTTCTATTCTATTGACTTGGTCAACGTGGTCAACACATTTTTTTTCTCCTATTCGGTCCCACTTGTCATCCAAATATATGTATATATATATGTATATATCTTACATGTGGTCCCCACATGTCATCCACCTAATTAAACACCATATTTATTTTCTCTCTCTTACATGCGGGTCCCGTATGTCAGTCAACCCTTGGTCAACCCTAGTTCATGAGCTTGGTCCACCGTGGACTAGCATATATCCGTGGACCCGGTCCATAGACCAGTGGCCCACATGTCAACCCCTAATTCTATTTTCGGGAATTAATTTAATTCTTGAAAATCCTTTTATCTTATTGGTCCCGCTTGTCACTCTCTCTACCTTATTTCTGGAATTATTTTAATTCTAGAAATTCATAAATACCAGTCGGCCCCACCTATCATACACTCTTTCTTTTTCTAATATTTTCGGAATAGAATATTCTGAGAATATTCCATAGAGTTTTTTCATCATTTCATGTGAATTCCAATCTTAGAGAGTCATATCTTCTTCATCCAATTCGATTGAACCCATTCAAGTTTCTAAATTCATATAAATTCAATATCTACCTTCCAGTACCATTCAATTTCAATTTGGAGTTTATTTGATTTGTCTTTTGAATTTAGTTTGTTTTGCGCTTTCTTTTCGTTAGGACGAAGTCCGGAATCGTCCAAAGGAGTGAAGATCAAGCAAGTAGAAGATTGAAGATAAAATAAGATCATCATTGTTATAGCAAGGCAAGTTATACCTTTGATCATATTGAACCAGTTTTCAAAATTACTTTGATTTAAATTATTGCATTTACTTTAAGTAATTATTTAAATGCTTTGGGTTTAGATATTAATCCAATTTGTTATATCCACTTTGTCTATTGTATGTCATAATCTTTTGTCACCTAGATTGGTTCATATTTAGTTGGTGCTATGGTATTACCAACGTGGGTTGGTTAGTACGAGTAGATTGTAGCCATGCTACGAGTCTCACATCTCATGAAAGTTGCAATTATTAAATGTGACTAAGTGACTATGGAACTTTGTGTAAAAGCGTGTGCTATGTGTTATTACGTGATGGCATGTGTTGCACTAAAACGCCCCAGGTGGTAAAGGATTTGGGTGGGGCAAGTGGTGGAAGGCGTGTGATATGGTGGACTTTGTGATGGGAATGATAATCTTTGTGATCTAGTTAGAAAATGGAAGTCTTGCCTTGGTCAATTAAGGACTTAACTTTGTGCGCCATTGAATCGAGCCTTCATGCGACCACATGTCGGTATGGGACGGCCTAACTTAGTAAGTTATGGATTCTCGGCATTGATGTTCGTGGATAGGTTAGGGTGTGTGATAGGGTGGAGGTGTGTACCCTTGTGTTTGGGTGCACATCGCGGGGCGATCGTCGCTTCCACGTCGTGAGTGTGTGTTATACCAATTCTATGTGAGTGGTATAGCGGTTTGTAAGCACACTGGGAATGTCAATGTTTGAGATGAAGTTTCTGAAAGGTTTTGTTGTGATCGGCTCGATCCGATTGATTGCATCTTGTGGGTAAAGTGTACAACCTCTACAGAGTGTTAAACAATCTATTCGAATAGCGCGTCATGATCATGGACATGCTCGGGGATTTCACACGAGGGTAGTTTTCATAAAACAATTGGGAAGGGACAATTGTGATTTAAGTCATATGGGTGTGAAAGAATTTGATTAGGCTATGTGTCTTTGTGAAAACAACTGTTAAATTAATATTGTCTATTTGTTTTGAATTATGCTTTCAATCTATTATTTGTATTCAATTGCAAATGTTGCATTTCTGCAAAATAACCACAGAAACCATTTCCTTTGGAATAAGCCTGCATCTATACATTGCATTCTGTGGTATGACTTGCGAGTACGGTTGTGTACTCACGCTTGTTGTAAAACTTGCGCCCAAACCTCTGAGTGAAGGAATCGTCGGTCAACATGGTCTACTTCAAGGATCGAGAAGAACTAAGTCGCACTGGTACCGATTGCCCGTGGGCATATGGATGGGCTTCATGAGTTATTCTTTTTCGTTCAGCTGCAGACTTCTTGAGCTATTAAGCCTTTCGAGGCATTAATTGTAATCTTTGACCTTAAGGTCTTTACTCGATATTTATTGTTATTTGCCTATTTATTAGTCATCTTTGTATATGGAAATGATATTTCATCGATGTTGCCACTGTGTGCACTAGTGTGATCCTGGACTAGTGCAGTATACACAGAGGGTCCAGAATTGTAATTTTGGGTCCCGACACCTTTCCATTAATGCAATGCATATCTACACTGCGTGCTCATTTGCCAATCTCATAACTTATATCGGTATAGCATGAGTAAACACCCGTCGGTGTTCAGCCCATCATCAGCTAGTCCTACAGAGATTAGGGATCTCTCCACTCCTGTAGAGGCCTACCAAAGTAGGTCTTACATGCCCACCCGAGGTGGGTCTTACTCTTTCATGATATGATTGTGCACATGATGCAAGAATGCAATTTATTTCATTATCCATTAACATGATCTATTATTATCATATCACCATCATTACTATGTCATCATCATGGCCATATCATCATCATTATCATATCATCATCATTATGCCATCATCATTATCATGTCATTTAAATAAGCATAAATAAATATCAGGGCAGATTAAGTGTAAAGACAAGTGGCATACAAACCAGTGTTTACTGCTCTACCATACACTTGTCTTTTAGCCACAAAAACTAGAATGATGCAAATACAGCACTAAACTCGAAGCAACACTCACCGGACAAAACCAATAATCCACCTCAAAATCATGCAATAATAGTACATGAACATCAAACAACTCAACATCACTCCTACGCTCAAACCTGACACAATTAACCCCTCTTCACCTGACAACCCACCCACTGTCTTGGTGATCAAACACCTATAACTCTTACTCCTCGAATCCAAACATAGCAAAATCTATGTTTTATAGAATCTACACAAAATTTTATACATTTTCCTAGTTATGCAAATTCTCTGATTATGCCATTTAAATCTCTATTTTTGACACCGAAGGTCAATCTAGAACATTACAGAACAATATACTTCACAATTTTATATCTACTTTTATACTTCTGGTAGCTAAGCATTGCTAAGCATCATATCGTAAAGACAATAAAAATACCATAAATCATTCACCGGGCTCTAATTCACCAGTGAGGATAATAACCTATGGCAGTGGTAGGGGTGAACAATTTTCAAGGTGTTGAACCGAAAAGGCGACTAGAGGGGGGGTGAATAGGAGCACGATCTCTTTTTCTCCCAAATCGGATTCAATAAGAATCTCACTCTAATAGCTATGAAGATCAATTAATCAAGCACAGCGGAAGACTTATGTTGAATCTAATCAAACCCCAAAGCAAAAGCAACAAAAACTCAAAATACCACACTGATGAACAGTACCAGTGGTCAGACCAGTGAACAGTAAAATCAGACAGATGAATAGTAAACAGCCTGAAAACAAAAACAAAAATTGATGTAACTTTTGATCCGTAACTCCAAACTTCACGAAACTTGAAACACACCTTCCTAAGGATATCAGGAACATATTCCATGTGATGATCATGAAGATCCTTGCCAAAGTTCTTATCTTTTTTAGTTTGAACGAAGGGTGCTCTAAAACCGAGTCAAAAACGAAATATGATCTAAAGACTTGCTCGTGGGTGATTGATGATCAAGATGATCCTAGATGGGTTCCCACATGTTGCAGCAAGTTAGATCACAGCAAGAAACCAACCAAAAACTCACGGATCAAAGAAAGACCATAAATCATCAAATAGAGAGAAAGAAAGCAAATAGACTCATCTTTGAGAGAACTTTCTTTGGATTGATTTGATATGGTATTGGTTTACAGCCACTCCATCAATGAAGGACAAAGACTCAATACATGAGCACGAAATCAAATCCAACTCTCTAGAACCCTAACCTCCAACTATCCTCTCCCTAAGCACACTAGGGTTTCAAAACAAAAATGAAAGGGTTGAGGGGGTGCAACCACCTCCCTCCTCTATTTATAGTGGAGACCTAGAGCTTCTAGAAGAGTAAGCCTAATAGGCTCCCATTAAGGCCCAACACAAAAGGGTCACACACGCATGCATTTTAAAGCGTCGTCTTCATCTTCTCTTGACCTAAACCACTTCTCCACACGCCGACCCGCGCCGTGGTTTAGCCAAAAGGTCACTAAGGCGGTATTTGGTAAGATTACCAAAATACCCCTTCTCGGCCCTTCTTTAAAGACCGAGTCCAATCTTCGCGAAGCAGTCGCATGCTCCGCCATGTGTAGGTTGATCCAACGACTCTCATCATGTTGGCAAGTCTCTCCCATCCGGCTCCCACCGAAACCACCATGACACTTGCACCGACCCCGCGCCGCAGTCCAAACCATCGCACCGGCGCGGTTCGGTCACCTTTGTCCATCTTGCACCATGCTTGAGTCCATTGACCTCACCCGGCATCGTCGATCGTTCTGAACCTCAGCTCTTCAAGCCTAGTCCCGATCATCCTCACCGTTGACCGTCGTTGACCACCAAGCAACCTGCATAACAATAGACAATCAAATCGAAACCGAGAACAAGTTCTTCACAACTTGACCCACGTTAGTCAAAACATGCATCATGCAACACATATGCCATGAAACCCATGAACTTGACCTAACAAGCAAACATCGCTACCACACGGGCCGATGAATAAGTTAAAACCGGTCAGACCGCCACCATTGGCGGTCGGCCCGTAACAAATGGCGATCGACCGCCACCAAGGGACTTAGCCAAAATCCCAACTCTGAAATCCGAACCTTCTCTGGAAATTGCAAACCAATAGAACTTTTGCCTTGAAGCTCTAAAAATTATGGGACCAAGAGGAGTAGAACCTCCTCTCTTGCCTACACCCTCTATTTTTGGCCCAGCCTCAAACTCCAAAACAACTTACATGACCGGTCGACGCTCGGTGGTAGCTGATCGGACGGCGCCACGACCGGTCGGACCGCCAGCTAGTTCACACGATAAACTACCCGAGGCACGGCCGGTCTGACCGCCACTATGGCCGGTCTGACCGCCTGAGGCCTGACAGAACCTGAACTTTGTCGAAAACGCGTGTTTCCGCAAACCTTCAACGCCATTGCCAATTGTCTCATCATCCTAAGATCGTGCGCATATCCCCATGATATCCACAATCCCCCCTGGATGAACACATTGGCAATTATCTAGAAAATGTAATATAGAGGTTTGAAAACGAAAAAACTCGCAGTTTTCGCACAAAGCACAACTTGGTCCAAATGCAAGAGAAAGCAATGGAAATGACCAAGTTGGCTTCAGAATAGCAAAGGCAAGTGAGATAAGACAAAAGAAAGCAAGAAAGCTTCAATTTCCAGAGACGAGTCAAAAATCTCATTTAAGGTCCATATGAAAGAACAATTGTTCAATGTGACCTTCGATCATTGTGAGGTTCCAAGGATTGCACTCCAAGTTCAGAAATGACAATAAGGTCATAAGAATGCAAATATGATACTCCCCCTCACTATGATCATCAAGGCACAGAAGAACGATGTGTCTCAATACTGGGGTTAGTTAAACAAGACTTGGGAACCCAGTATTGAGACACACGTCTGCGAGTAGTATGTAAAGCAGAAATGCTATCCTTGATTCTATTTGAAGTTCTGTTATGAGCAATGGTTACTCTAACATGAGAGTTATCCTGTCTAGGAGCATGATGATGATTAGCATGTGAAACAAATCCTAGTCCAGATTTCTTCTTCTCTAAATGACCATTTCTCATAAAAGCTCTAGGTTGATGAGATGACATTCTAGCAAGATTTCTCCTAGCATTTTTCAATCTACGCCAACAGAACTCAACCAAATGCCTATCCTTCTTGCAATAGGTGCAATGATACTTGGTACCACTAGGAGAAGCACCTTTTGACTGAACAGATGGTTGGGCAAAACCTACAGATTTGAAAGTGATCTTTGCAGGTTAGGTATCAAATTCAACTAAGCTATTTTTCAAAATTTGAATATCATTAGATTTGTCCTGGGCAAAGTTGTATCCTAACCCTTGCTTCTTATAAGGAGTTTTTGACTTGTCAAGAATCATGTTTAACTGTTTCTTACCTTTAGATAATTTTTCTAATGTGTCCTTAAGGTAAGCAATTTCTTTTCCAAAGTCAACACATGAATCACAAGTTTTAGCGTTAAGCCTTTTCTTATAAAGAGCAACTTCAAGCTTAAGAGCTTCACATGAAGCACAAGTAGTGAATTAATCTGTCCTTAAGCTTGGCATATTTAGCTCTAGGCTGCTTCTACAACATCATGTACTTCACGTTCACGTTCTAAGCAGACAGAGCAAAAGTTAGATTCAACCACATCAGAAACAACCAACTTGCTAGACTCTAAGCATTTTTTTTGCAAGGAGCAGATTTAACTTCAACTAGCTCAGTCCTAGCATTTTCAAGTTGTTACAAAGCAATATTATGAACAGATTGCAGTTTAGCTAGTTCAGAATGTAAAGCATGACAGGATGAACATTCATCAGATTGAAGACTTTTAGCATTCACAAGTTCTAATTTGAGATTATCTACTTGTGACTCTAATTCCTCATTCCTAGTCATGAGGAATTTTAAGGCTTTATCCTGACCTAGCATTTGCTCATAGACAGTTTCGCATCTAGCAAAGAGAATATCATAGGAGGGAGATACCTCATCGTTGTCATTGATGTCGTCGGAGTCGGCCATGAAGCACATGCCGGTGAAGTCTTTGGCATTTCCCTTCTTGTCTTGAGGGAGCTCCTCCTCCTTGTCCTCCTCGCTCCCCGAGTCCACATCGCTCATGGATCGATCTCCAAGAGCGGCAAGAACCCGGTGAGCAGCCTTCCTGAGCTTGACCTCATCAAACTTGGACTTGCGTCCTTGAGGCTTCTTCCAAGCTGGCTTTTCATCCTTGTGGTTGCTCTTCCCTTTCAGCTTGGGACAATTTGCCCGGATGTGATTAAGCTCTCCACACTCATAACAAGTCACAGGGCCACCTCTCTTTTTGTTTCTCATATTGTTGTAGGCCCGTGTGAACTTCTTAATCGAGAGTGCCATCTCGGGCTCAGGAATACTTTCAAAATCCTCTTCTTGGATTGCAGATAAAGAAGCAAGAGAAACTCCAGAAGAAGACTCAAACGACCCATCAGAGGTTCTCTTGAGCGGGTCTGCTACCAAAGCCATGTTATCCTTCTTGGAATGATCACCCTTCTTAATCTCATGAGTCTTGAGCTTGCTATAGAGCAGCTCCAAAGTGAGATCAGAGAAGTTGACATTTTCCTGAATGGCGGTAGCCTTTATCTCCCACTCCCTGGTGTTGATTGCAGCCAGGAGATGGGTGGCATTTTCAGATTGGGTATATTCAATACCAACAGCCTTCATCTGATTTATCAATTTGTTAAAGTGACTGAAAATGTCATCGATGCTCTCTACAGGACGCATCTCGAATCTAGGATCTAGGAAAATTATTTCCAGAGGATGATCACCAGATTTGACAAGGGTTGGAAAAGAAGGGTCATGACTTTATTCAATTTGGAGGTTTGGGTTTTTGATTTCCCACAATTCTTTTACAAGAATGACAGAAAAGCTCAAAAACTTCAAGATGCAAGAATTTTTTTTTAATTTCTACTCATTTTCTTACATTTGAAACACAAACCCAGATTGAGGTACATTCTGGAGGGTGTTTGGGTTTGGGTTTAGGGTTGGTTCCCGCCCCTCCTCTCCTTTTAAAGGTGGTAGCCCCCATGCCGAGTCAATGGTGGGCCTTTTGCTCTGATCTAGCTTGTCAAGACTTATGAGATCTGATCTAAGATTAACTTCACCATCTTTCACCAATGAGCAAGCTCTTGGCTCAAGTTTTGGTTTTCCCTGGGTTTTTAGCCTTCTTGATCTCATTCAAGAAATTTGTGGAATCTTGGCTTCGATTATCTCGATCGTTAATTGGAATAGGTTCTTGGCCTTCTTGATGAGCTATGTCTGAAATCTCAGGGGATTTTGATCATGAGATCAAAAGTTATATCGTTTTGTGAATCTTTGGACTCTTTGCTCTTGTAGCTAGTGATCGAACAGATCGCTTAGCGGTCGGTGGCCACCGGTCGAACCGGGCGGTCGGATCGGCGGATCGACGGTTAGACCATTCGAGAGGCCGTAACCACAGGTTTTTCGGTTTCAACACAAGACTTCCGCTGTAATTTTGTGCCTTCGATCTTCATAGCTTTCCTAGCTATTAGAGTAAAAAAGAAGTTGAATACCGCAGGAGGCGAAAAATAGTTGGCACCTATTCACCCCTCTATTCGCTTTTTTCGGTTCAACACCTAGACTAATTCTTGCTGTTTGTGCGTTTCACCTGAATAAGAAGGTGTGATGTTGCATTAACTCAACGAAAGTCGAAAGCAACGAATCGAAACGTCCACCTAAACCATGGTTGATTTCTCTAGTGGCCAGCACACTTAAGTAAGAATTACAGTTCCAGCTTTTTATCTAAGCAGTAACTATGGTAATATCTTTTGTTCTTTCATGCAACTAAGAACAAATCTAGCTCATCTCCTACTCGCTCTCCAAACTGAAAGATGACATGAAGGTGTAAATTTATATGTATTGTTTTTTCTGGGGTATGTTCCACTGGATTCCGTACCACGTTGTAATTTTCACAGTATAGGTTATGTATATCTTCCTAATTCAACTATTTTAGATGCGCTGTTTGTTTGGTGCATATCTTCGGTTGGCCAATTAATTCTTGTCAATAAATCACAATAGCAATCTTGTTTTATAGAGGAAGTACATATAGGAAACAAATCTTCTTGAACAATAGCTCAAAAATAAATTCTTGTCAAGAAATCCAACAGCTCACCATCTTCTTTTAGATTGGACAACAACTTTTCTTGGACAATAACTTAAAAATTTGTACACCATTTAAGTTTCTAACCATCTAATTTTTGACGCTTTTTGCCGTTTAAAGCTGTATATTGAACCTTCTCTTCAACACAAGTCGCAACAAACTTTTGTAAAGGAGGTATCCGTGATTCCACACCATAATCTGATACTTGTCCCCAGGTAGAACAGCACAAGAACCTGCCACTATGTCCCCAAATGTCACACTGGACAGTTCCTTCTACATATGTCAGTTTCACTGCACGGAGACATGATACGCAGTGGAGAAGACATCGTCGACACAAATTTGGTGATGTCTACCGGATGATCTTTGTCATGAAGAGTTCTTGGATGCGCACCAAACACAGAGAAATTATTCTCTACCACTTTCCTGAACCTTCTGAATATGTGGAGCCAAAACTGAAGATCCAAATTCTTTCTTAACATGTCAGCAAGAACGTTTGCAGACAGTAGTAGCCCTCCCAACAAAGTCCCTAACTCCTGCCCTATTATCGCCAATTGAGGGTTATCTTCTGGATTTGCGCTTCCAAATGCGAGCACCTTGAAGAGAGTAAATGTACTCGTCGGGTGACATGCTACTGAGATGAATTGGCTTTACTGTTCCAAACCTTGCAAACTTCTCAGATCTACTTATAATTATGATCTTGCTTCCTTTACCCATCCATGCCGTGGATGAATAGAAATTGCCCAATCCTCGTCAGTTATATCTGAAATAAACTCGATAACAACAAAAGTCTTCATACAACTAAACATTCCGAGATTCATTCTCCAAATCTCATCTCCTTTGATGTGCAAAATTGAAGAGTAGCAGGAACGGATCTTATTATCATTGCAAGCGCACCCAACTAGTGTTTTCTTACCGACTCGACAACCGCCGATAATTGGAAGCACAACTGGATCAACATTTGGAGGATTGTCTTGCAGTAAGACGTTTATGATCTTTTGCTTTTCGACAACACGGCCAAACATGAAATTGTCAATGTAAAGATAGGTGTCATAGGGTCTCTGGCACATGCGTTCGCATCCCCCAAGAAGGATGACAAATTCTTTTATATTATCAAGAGTAGTCTCCAAATCCACCAATATGCTTCGTATGTCTTGACTAATGATTATGTTCTCAGTTGTACGAAAACGTTTTGTAGGGGTAGAAAACCAGGAATATGAACTGCTCACCTGCTCTTCTGCCTGAATCTGCTGAAAGGGTTTGTACTTGAAGTTGTCCAGCACATGGTAACCTCTGTACATGGCTTCGATGATCATTCTAAGCTGAACTAGCATCTTGGAGTTGGTGATGTATCGCCCATCGGCCTCCTCTACCACTGTGTGAAGTCGTAGTAGGAGATGCTGCAACCTTTCTAATTCTAGCTTCTCTTCAGGAGATGACCTATCTGTGCACTTCTTGACTAGAAAGGAGATGAATCGGCTAAGTAGATCACCTGTGATTGCAGATAGCAAATACTCCATCCTAGGTTCTTTCCTCCAAGAGAGTAAGCACAGTATTTGCGAGTGTGTGTGTATGTGTGTGTGTGCGCGTGCGGGTGGGTGGAGGGTGCTAAAAGCCTAAAATACATGGAAAATGTTTCGCTAACCACTGCATTTAACTTGGAGAAGCTGCAGGTCACAAGAATTTGTACTGATCAGGTTGACTTTGAACTTGGACTTTCTAGAATGACAGTGACAATTGACTACAATTCCACAAGTCATGATTATTACTTTTCACACACCTGTTACTCAAAACTGAACTGAAAAAAAAAAGGAGAGGATAGGAACAAAGTTTCTGCTGTATCACTGCAGCACGTCCCAGTTGAAGGGCTGAACGGCAGATGGAACGATGGGGAGAAGAATCGTTTCAGATTTGCTGATTTCTGCTTAGCCAGACGTCAAGGTACAGTAGTGAATTTGGCTTAGGGTACACTAGTGAATTTGGCTTAAGGTACACTACTGAAATCTGAAAACATGATGATATTTGGCTTAGGGTCGCCTTTCTTAAAATTCTTTACAAACAATTTCGTTCTTAGCACACTAGTGAATCAGCCAATTTATTATGAAAACTAGAAATGAATTATGTTCATGATGATGTCTATGTTGATGGAATTAATCTTGTTAATAGTTTTCGTTTTGTTTTCTATTTAAGTTTGCCATATTCGAGTCAGTTTCATACGGCCGAGTCGGACGTTGAGTCCGTATACAGTAGTTGAACTCAGCCTTTGTAATGCTTGTAAGTTGTAACCGTGTACAGAAACTGAGAGTTGAGAAGAAACAGAAAAAACAAAAAGACCATCCAGTGGACATCCCCAAAGAAATCGTTTGGTGTTCTCTGTTTTCGTTGTCTCGGTGCTTCTTTCCTGCAGGAAGCAAGGACCAGAAGGGTGCGCCGCTTTTCTCCATGACGGTCATCACGTGAAGTCAAAGGAGAAAGTTCAGGCGCTGCTCACGTGTCGTGAGGACAAACCGGAGAGGTGCTGCGGAGAGGCTCTATTCCCCTAAACGTCGAAGCATCACCACGTGAAGAAAGAAGTCAAGCAGCTTTGCTTGGTGCAAATCACCTCGGGAGGACACGACATCGGGTCCCACGAAGAAAAAGCTGATTGTTTCTCTGTCTGGACGAAGCAGTAACCACTAACCAGCGACTAGGACCAGGCGGATTTTCGTTGTTTCTCTGGAAAAACCGAAGCAAAGTCTGAACAAGGACAAAGACAAATTCCAACATATGTTATTCAAACATCCATGGTCGCACGGAGAAACTAGGGTCCGTTTGGTTAGGTGAATAGGAGTGAACGAGATGATTTCGTTCGAGAAATGGAGTGGTTCACATGTTTGGTTCAGAGAATAGAATCAAATAGTTTAGTACCAACTCATTCCATTTAGGGGGATATTTTGCTTAGATGCTGTACCGAAGCTTTCCATCAAAAATCCCGAACCACACGGTCCACCGTCTCCTCCTGCCATTCCCCTCCTCTCCCCATGCACTGCCGCTCCCATGGCGTCTACCTTCCTCCCCCGACTACTCGTCCCTTCCTTGCCCCTCCTCCCCCTTTTCTTCTTTCTCCTTCCAGGCGCCCTCTTTCTCGATTTTCCTCCCCCGGTGGTTCTTGCTCTTGGCTGACCGAAGCTCTTGAGTGTAGAGACTGAGAGATATGACGCAAGCACCGCACAAGCCAATAAGGCCGAGGTGGCATTTTATATATATAACCGAGCAAGTCGAGATTTACAGGAACCTCAATTAGAGGAGCTAAATATGGTAGAGGTAGCGCTATACAAGGCTATACAATGGATTAGGATATGCCTGAATATATTTCTAATACCACCATGATCGACAGGAGGATTCGGGACGCAAAGCTGGATGAAACTCTGGAAAAGGCGCCGCGGGCCTTTAGTCATTATGTCATGGCCGGTGGGAGGAGGGCACATGGAGCACTCGAACCTCTCCAGAGACACCTTTCGTGGACAAAGTGGATGTCGATCTCAATGTGCCGTGCGGCGATGTTGAGCTGGATTGGTCGACATGTAGACAGCACTGACATTGTCGTAGCAGACAACGGTCGCCGAAGCAACAAGAATGTGAAGCTCCTGCAAGAGTTGCCGTAGCCAGCAGCACTCGGCTACAGTGTGGGCAACGGCACGATACTCAGCCTCTGCGTTCGAGCGTGACACCGTGGTCTGTCTCTTGGATGACCAGGAGACGAGGTTGTCGTCGAGGTAGATGCAGTAACCGGAGGTGGAACGCCGAGAGTCAGGGCATCCTGCCCAGTCAACGTCGGAGTAGGCGGTGAGGGATGTCACTAGGGAGACACCGAGGTGAAGGCCGGAGTTGATGGTGCCCTTGACGTATCTCAGTATGCGCTTGATCAACACGAGATGGGGCTCACGCAGATCATGCATAAAAAGACAGACCTGCTGAATAGGATACGCCAGGTCAGGGCGGGTGAGCGTCAGGTATTGGAGAGCGCCGCAAGGCTGCGGTACTTTGACGGCTTAGCCACCGGTGCGCCGTCATGGCCGGAGAGCTTGGCATGAGTGTCCACCGGTGTCACAGTGGGGTGGCACTCAGCCATGCCGCCACGATGCAGGAGGTTGGAGGCGTACTGGTGTTGTGAGAGGAAGAGCTCGTCGGAGGAGCGCGTGACGGAGATGCTGAGGAAGAGGTGAAGATCACCAAGATCTATCATCACGAACTCCGAGTGAACCATGTTGATGAGGCACCGGAGCAAGTCGCTCGAGGAGGCGGTGAGCACGATGTCGTTGACGTAGAGGAGCAAGTAAGCCAGGTGGGCGCCGTCTCAGAGAACAAAGAGAGACGTGTCGGATGTAGAGGCGACGAATGTACGTGGCGAACCACTGGTACCATGCTTGGGGAGCCTGCTTCAGACCATAGAGAGACTTCTGTAAAAGACACACATAGTCAGAGTGAGTAGGGTTGATGAAGCCGGAGGGCTGCTGGCAGTAGACGGTCTCATCAAGAGTGCCATGCAAGAAGGCATTATTGACGTCAAGCTGATGTATGGGCCAGGAGCGAGACACAGCAATGGAGAGAACAGTCTGAATGGTATCCGGTTTGACCACCTGGCTGAATGTCTCATTGTTGTCGGCCGTGTTCTTTGTAGTACCACGAAGCGACCAGTGAGCTTGTGGCGTGCAAGACTACCGTCGGAATGGTACTTGTGCGAAGATCCACTTGCGGTGAAGATGTTGGCGCCCGATGGGCCCGCGATGCGGCGCCAAGTGTCATTGTCGAGAAGGGCCTTATACTCCTCGGCCATCACGGCGCGCCAATTCAGATCGGCGAGGGTGCTGCGATAGTTCGCCGGTATGGCAGAGACCGAGGAGTGGACAGCGGAGAGCATCAGGCGATCGAGCGGTTTCACAATACCAGCATGAGCTTGTGTGACCATTGGATGAGGCCCGGCGGAGGGCCACGACACAGGCCCACCAGCGGCTGCGCGAGGGTTGCTGGTGGAGCTGCCGGCACCGTTGCAGCTTGCGTGGCCTGCGGGACCGGCTGGGGAGAAGTTGGAGATGCACCGTCGGGGGCCGCAGAGGTCAGTGCCACGCGTGGCCGTCGGGAGTAGACCAGGGGCTTGAGCGGGTGGTGTGGAGTCAGGGTAGGCGTGCTGCTGGGTAGCACAGCCTGGGCCGTCGCGAGCACGCCGTGATCAACGTCGTCGAGGGGTGGAGCTATCGCACTAGGAACCTGCAGGGATGCAATTGCAGCAGTGCTAGGCACCGGCATGGTAGGATCATCGAGGTGAAACAGAAGGAGGTCGGTCACTACTGGCGAACGAAAACATGCTCTCATCAAAGATAATGTGGCGGGAGATGATGACACGTTTGGTGGTGAGGTCGAGACAACAATATCCTTTGTGAGAGGAAGGATAGCCGAGAAAAACACAGGCCGCGGAACGTGGAGCAAGTTTGTTGGGAGCAATGGCGGATATGTTGGGATAGCAAAGACAGCCGAAGACACGGAGGTGGCTATACTGGGGCAGGGAGCGATGGAGCAGCTTGTAGGGGGTGGAGTTATGGACGGACGAGGACGGACATCGGTTCAGGAGATAGGTGGCTGTGGCAAGCGCCTCGGCCCAATACTTGGGCGGCATGTGCGCATGCAACAGGAGTGTGCGAACTGCATTGTTGAGAGTGCAGATGACTCGCTCGGCCTTGCCGTTTTGCGGCAAGGTGTATGGACAAGAGAGGAGCAGGACGATGTCGTGGGAAGAGAAAAAGGTGGTGGATGTGTGGTTTACGAATTCGGCACCGTTGTCCGCCTGAATGGATTTTAGAGGGGTGCCAAACTATGTGCTAGCAAAGGTGGCAAAATCAACAATGTGTTGGTGTATGTCCGACTTCTTTTTGAGGGGAAAGGTCCAACAAAAATAAGAGAAATCATCTAGAATCAACAAACAATAAAGATTGCTGGATATACTAACAGCCGGTGATGTCCACACATCACAATGAACAAGCTCAAAAGGAGCGAGAGGTGCATGAGGTGGAACTAGTAAAGGGTAGATGCACATGTTTGCCGAGTTGACATGAGTGGCATAAGGGCGATCTACTTTATCACAAGAAATGAGCGAGTTTTTATTAAGAGTATCAGGGCGGCATGGCCGGGGTGACCGAGGCAGGTGCCAGCGAAGACAAGGTGGTGAGGTGGGCGTTGGCAGCAGTGGGGCCGGCGGCCGGCAGGGTGTAGAGATCGCCCGCACTATCGCAGCGAAGAGTAACTCGTCGGGTTCGGGGCTCCTTGACAGAAAAACCAAACGCGTCAAATTCTATAGAATAGTTATTATCACGAGTAAACTATCAAACGAAAGAAGGTTGCGGATTAGAGAGGAGCGACTAGGACATCGTTGAGCACAATTTAGAAGAAGGTGTGTTGAGGAACAAGTGGCCACGGGAGGTGATAGGGATGTGAGCCGTTACCATGGTGGCGACGAATGACGGGGTTTAGGGGAGAGAATTATACCGTCGTTCGGCGCCATGTGGGAGGTGGCGCGTGTCCATCACCAGTGTCATTTCCCTAGGCGACAAGCGGTTCATGGCGGTGATGAGACCTGTTGATCCCAAGGCGGGCAGAGTGCGGAGACACGAGGAGCGTGAAGATGGTGTGCGCTGAGGCGCTGGCCGAGAGATGCTAGGGCCATACGGCGGCGCAACTGCGCAACTTTGGCGCGCCACAGGTTGAAACAAACCCGGGGCGATCGGTGAGAGCGCGCCGCACGGTGGGTGGGGTGCGGCTGCGGCGTGTTCTTGCCACGGCGATTCACGACGCCCGCGCGATTGAGTCGTGGCGCCATGCGCGACGAGTAGCGTCGTTAGGTGGCAGTGGCCCGATTCTTGAGTGGAATAGCACCCACCCCGGCATAGGAGGCGGCGAGGCGGTATTGGTGGCGTTCTTCACTTCGTTGGCAAGGCACAGTTCTTTGAGGGAGATCATGGAATGCGCCTTGGCAAAAGAAAGGAATGGAGTCGTGTTGGTGATGTCGTCGGCAGTGTTGGAGTAGCAGGGGTTAAGGTCACGCAAGAGGTTGAGGGCGGCGTGAGTCGGAGATGGGTGGCCAATGTTGCGGAGTCGCTCGATTTTGATGCACTAACAATGTCTGCAATAGATAGATCACCTTGCGATGGAGTGGGGCGGTTCTTGAGAAGATCACGCGAGACTCCCTGTTGTTGCGGAACAGCATCTCGATCACGACCTAGAGGGCATGGGCGGTCTGATCCGGTTCCATGGCGGCGTCGAGGATGTCGTCGGACGAGTCAGTACAACGGTGAAACAGCGTAATCGGCTTGTTCGATTCGTGTTGTCGAGTACATTGGCGCGAATCCATCGATGTGCGACATGAGGCGAACTTCCTACACATGGACTTGAAGAAGGGCGACCACTTGGTGTAGTTCGGAGAGTTCAGTTAAAAGCACCGGGACATGGGACTTGGCGGCGATGGTGCAAAATGAGTTGAGCGGCGTTCACGGGGTGTTCGGCGCGGCGAGAGCAGCCGGCGGTGGCAAGTAGAGGAGTTATCGCCGGTGGCGACCACAATAGACATGACGGAGGAGGAGGCAGCGGTGCTTGGCAGCGGTGGCATGGCGCGGTAGCGGCGATTAAGCGTGAAGGAGCCAAGAAAGAATCTATTACCATGTAGAGAATGAGAGATATGGCGCAAGCACCGCACAAGCCAATAAGGCCGGGGTGGCATTTTATATATATAACCGAGCAAGCTGAGATTTATAGGAACCTCAATTAGAGGAGCTAAATATGGTAGAGGTAGTGCTATACAAGGCTATATAATGGATTGCCGGATATGCACAGATATATTCCTAATATTGAGGCTCCCTCCCTCTCTCGGTTTTCCTCCCATGGTGCTGCCTCCTCCCACCGGTACGCCGCGCCCTACGCCCTAGTCCTGCTCGTCCGGCTTGGCCCCCTCCTACTACAGACGCTACCTCGGCTAAGCCATGCCACTCTTGCGCCCTCGTTCGCCTCCAGCTCCCATCGGCTTGCCTGTGCGCTCGGCCCTCATGGCTCCCCGCGCTACCTCGACTCAGCCGCCTCTCTGCGACGCCCGGCCGACTTGGCCTCCGGCCGTCGGCGCCTCATCTCGGCCTGCTTGGTTACCACCCCATGATTTGATCCCCCCTTTTCTTTTCTACTGATATTTTGGTTTTTGGATTGATGAATGTTGATTCTTGCGGGAGACGTGCTCCAATGCCTCAGCTCCGACCGTCGGTGCCTCAGTTCGGCCTCCTCGACGTCCTCTGCATCGCCATCGAGTACTGGCGCCGTCGGCAAGACCTCCACGGCGAGGCCAGGGTGGAGCACGAGGGTGCGGGTGTTTGTGTGACTCGATGACAGGTGGGCCCAGATGGAGGTAGATGGAGCTGGGAGACCGAGTTGGTTCATCCAACCAAACAAATTCACGTATCGTATCATCCCACCAACTAAACACAGTACCTAGACCATCCTATCCAGGATGGTTCCATCCATCCTGCATCATCCCATTCCATTCACTTTGGATCAACCAACCAAATGCACCCTAATGCAATCCCTGTAAAGCACACTGAATTTAAGAAATCCTATATGACGAGGATTAAAACCTCTATGTATTATTTTTAATACATAATAGACCATACGTCTTCATGGTCGTAACCCACGAGTGTGCGACCTCCTTTGGTCGTAGAGATTCGGAGGTTACATAATGGGTACCTTGGTGGACGAAGGCCTAAGCCAAACTCCGACCGGAGAAGCTGCTCGTAAAGGTATGAAGCGATGCTTGGAACCGATTCCAAGTATATTCTTTCCGTATGATAAATGGAGCACGTGCATATTCCATACCATCGACGTTGCTTATCTAGAAGCAGCGGCGAACAACCACCATGCGGTTATATGTCTCATAGACATATAACCGCGAGCGTGATTCTTTATCAATTGTCACTTGACTCAGACCAGGCATAGCGCTTCACATCGAGCGTCTTCTCCGGAAGTAACTGCCACCTCTTCAAGGGCTCTTTAAAGATGGAGCCTGGACGGATCAAGAAAGGGGGGGGGGAGAAGATAGAGCCATCAGACTAAAGCACAAGCCTTAGATTCGTGTTGTAGGTCTGACATTGTAAAGGAACAAGCAGTGTTCTCAGAGCATACCCTGTAAAACCCAGTTCATACTAATAAAAGAGCAGCCCCATTATTTCCCTAGATTTCCCACGTCACTTTCTCCCTTTCTTTTCGTAAGATCGACGTCTTGATCGTCGACAGCTGGCGCCGACCGTGGGGATCGCGGCGTGGAATCTTGAAAGAATTTCTCTGCTCATCAAATCTTTGTCCATTCTCCGTTTGTGATCGCTGATGCGGTTATGGCGGGAAGTTGGGATGAAGAAAACTGGTTCGACCTAGCGGACTACGCCAACCTCGACATGGACGCATGTATGCACGCCATGGAGGAAAACGAAATCTCTTCATCATCCTCCTCCGCCAGTTCGCCCATCGCATAAATCGGCGAAGTCGACCGGATGGATGAGGATACACCGCTACGATCAGTGGCGGTTTCAGAGGAAGTGCTTCCGACCAGTTCGGAACACCCTAAAGCCTCAGCAAGCCCGGTCCTTTCGACCGGCAAAAAAGGTGAAGAAAATTCAACACCACAATTCGAGGTTCAATATTCCTTTGAAGCGATCATGGTTGATAGGTACTCACCGACGGCTTCTGGCAATTCCAGGAGCCAATCGACACCTGGTGACGGTGTCAATGAAACCTCCATTGGTCATAAACCAAGTGGGGATGATAAGGCTCAGCATTCGATCGGCAACTCGCCGAATCAGGGTGAGGCCCTTCCAAAAACCTCGAAAGTGCGATCTTGGCGCTCTCGTCGTGAAAGCTTCTCGCGAGAAGCTCGAAAGGCTCTCCATCGATTACGGCGGAAGCTCATCGGAGGATCATTCTTTGGAAGCACGAGGTCAATGCGATCGGAGATCTGAGATCAAAATGCGGTATACGGTCCTCCATCGTTGCCTCGCCACCACGTAATAATGGATTTGAGTGCGGACGGTCAAGCACCAAATGCCGGAGTAGCAGGCCCGATGGACATCCATCGGTTAATTCGCTGATCCTTCCCAACCAATGTAAGGGACCGGCAAGATCGACCGGAAGATCGGGATTCAAGCCATCGGACATCTTCTTACGGCGAAATCGCCGAGACCGGTAACAATACAAAACTGCGGCGAGTTAGAGATATATTAATACCCGACCTGCTGCGGCGAGAACTCGAGTTTTGCCCAACTTGGAGTCAAGTATGAGATTATCAACGACGATGCGGCACACGAAGCATATCGAGAGCGAAGGCACCGCAAAGTCGGACCATGACCGTCTTAGCATTCCTCCCAAAGCGAGTGTGTATGGTCGTGTTGAAGATCGATTGACACTCGACCACCTCGGCGATTCCGACCAACAAGTCGCGGGAGAGACTATTCAAGAATCTCGCCCTCGCTTTGTCGAGGAGGAGCAATCGCTCGGACACGGTGATCTTCGACATCACCTAAAGCGGGCAGCGATGGAGGCATTCTAATGCGTCCACGACCGAATCGGGATATTGGAGCACCGACAATCGGTCCTAGAAATCGGTCTCCAACCGATTACAATCGGCACCTTTTCAAAGAAGGCGCCACGAAACTATCACGAGCTATCGAGCCTTCTCGTACGGCTCGGACATGCGTTGGCCAAATAGGTTCAACCAGGCCAATATGGATAAATTCAATGGGACCCAAAATCCTTTGGAATTTCTCCGGATATATACCACTATTAGAGCCATGGTGGTGATAAAAATGTAATGACAAACTATCTTCCTACGGTATTAGAAGGATCGGCCCGATCGTGGTTGTAACCTTAAATTCGAGTCCGTGTATACTTGGGAGCAACTCTGCGACCTTTTAATTACAAATTTTAGAGTGCGTCGATCGCCTTGGAAAAGAAGACGATCTCCATAGAATACGGAAAAAATCTAACGAGACTCTCCGGCAGTACATTAAAAGATTTAGCCAAGTTCGTAACTCAATACCGGAGGTTGCAGAATCTTCCGTTATCCAAGCCTTCAAAGCGGGATTAAGAAATCGAAGGTTTACGGAGGATTTAGCTATACATCCCCCACGAACATGTAGGGATACGGGTAGGCTACGCTAGCCACAAATCAAAATTTCTACCACGTAAACCGGGATGCCAAGCAAGAGATATGATCACGGATCATTACCACTAGGCGCGCGATGCTGCGATGATAAGTCGGAGTAGCCTAGTCCGGCGATGAGCGCGCCGATGTAGTGGTCGTAGATGATCGTCCAACGTTCGTAGTCGATCGCCTCCTCGGCGGCTTCCACGGTTCCTTGTGAAGATCACGGATCGTCCTCGGCGCAGCAGCGGATCGCGATGCGCGCCTCTCGGTATCCACACGTCGAGAAGGAACAACCGTGCGGCGGTGTGCTAGCACGTGCATCGCGGGAAGGCTCTCTCAAGAAGATGGCGGTTTAGGGTTTTGGTGGAAGCAACTCACGTGTCTCTCTCCTGCTTTAAAAAACTAGCCTCAAGCATCTCCTTATATAGTGCCACGTGTCGGATCCTATCGAACACTTTTAACGAATCGTATTCGTTACGGTTTGTTCCATCCCATTAAGTGTGTGACCCGTTAGGTTTATGTATGTCGGTTGTGACTCGAAAAACCTTTCCGATCCGAGTCGTAGCGGTCCCTAGCGAGGACATAACGATTCGAATGCACACAAATTATATCGGACGAACCTTAATGCAATATGATCTATGACTAGGTCCTCATCACTTACGACCGAGTCTTATCTTTATCGACCAGTTCGTGCTCAGTCACGACGATTCGTAAACCCTTACGACCAGTTTCGACCACTCTGTGATTTCGTTCGATCGATCTACGACTTGCTCGTATCACCATCACGACTTATGCGGATCGATCGAACTAAGCGACTTCTCGGTATTCTCCTTTTGCCTCACGATATACGGTTTGAACTCCGGTGAGATATTGTGTCATCCATGGACTGTTCAATACTTTCTCGATCGAGTTGTCGGATAACCTTACGTGGTCGAACTCTTCGACCACTAGTGGCACGACCATGCACTTTCTTTATCCGAGCTACTTGAGGGCGAGACATCTCTCGTTATGTTAGGAGGGCAAATCCATATCCGACTAGTCACATCCCTCCGCATGTTTCATAGCATGCCCAGCTACCTTTATAACTACCCAATTACGAGTAGCGTTTGGCAACCCCTAAGAGTGCTATTACACATGTGGGAACCATCTTGATCTCAGGTCTAAGGTTATACATCATCATTGCTTGAGACCAACTAATGACACATAGAATCATAACAATCTCTATAGTGTCTCAAGGTGGGTCATTCCAACCCCATGTTCTCTAACATGTGTTTACATTATTGATTTGATATCCCCATATCCATGACCGGTGAAACATGATCATCAATCAATACATGTCTTGATCGTAGAGTCGCGGTGTTCCGATCAATGACATTCGACCGGGGATACTTTTAAACGACATCATATAAGTTGAAGTGTTTCACCAACAAGTCACATACTCGTTGATCTTGAACTAATGATTCATTCAAGGAGCAGAATAACATTTATTCAAGAACTCATAAACATAGGCGTGATACAATCATCTCCATGATTGCCTCTAGGGCATATCACCAACAATCTCCACTTGCACTAGAGTCAATCGTATGGGTATCGAATACCCATGGCTCTTGTGTGCGCCTCATGCTTAGGTTGCGGGAGGCTTTGTCAATGGATCGACAATATTCAAATCCGTGTGCACTTTGCATATTTCACATCACCTCTCTCAACGATCTCACGAATAATGTGGTATCGCGAAGTATGTGCTTGGACTTTGATGCGATCTAGGCTCCTTAGCTTGTGCAATGGCTCCACTATTATCACAATAGAGATCCATTGGACGAAGCACTCGAAACCACACCCAGTTCACTAATGAACCTTTTAATCCATACGGCCTCTTCGCGACTTCCGAAGCGCAATGTATTCGACCTGCAGTCGTGGAATCGACAACCGTTCCTTGCTTGGAACTTTTCGACTTATTGCTCCTCCATTTAAACAAAACACAAACCACGATTGCGATCTGAAATCATCCTTGTCGGTTTGGAAACTAGCATCGGTGTAACCATTTCGACCAGCTCTTCCTCACCACCATTTACAAGGAATGCATCCTTAGTCCTTCTTAAGTACTTAAGGATGTTCTTGATCGCTATCCGATGACATTCACTGGATATGATGATATCTGCTCGTAACACTTAGAGCATACGACACATCACGGTGCGTGTGCACGACATGGCATACATGATAGATCCGATAGCGAAGCATATGGAATTCTACTCATTTTGTCTTACTCATCGATGGTCGAAGAACTTTGAGTCTTACTAAGATTAATACCATGTGACATGGGCAAGAAACCTCTTTTGGAATCTTGCAAGTTGAACCGTTTCAACACCTTGTCAATGTACATTTCTTGGCTTAATCAATTAGCCTCTTAGATCTATCTCTATAGATTCTTATACCAAGAATATATCTTGCATCTCCTAAATCTTTCATTGAGAAACTATTTCTTAATGAAGTTTTAACAGATTCAAGCATTGGAATATCATTTTCGACCAGTAGTATGTCATCCACATACAAGATTAGAAACACAAGCTTGCCCCCACTAACCTTCTTGTAAACACAAGGTTCTTCTTCATTCTTAACGAAGTCAAACCCTTTGACCACCTCATCAAAACGAATGTTCCAACTCCGAGATGCTTGCTTTAATCCATAGATGGACTTCTTAAGTTTGCATACCTTTCTAGCTTCCTTTGGATCGACAAAACCCTCGGTGTGTCATGTACACATCCTCGCCAGGTTTCCATTTAGGAAAGCCGTTTTGACATCCATCGCCATATCTCATAATCGAAATATGCGACAATAGCTAGAATGATCGGATAGACTTAAGCATAGCGACGGAGAGAAGGTTTCATCATAATCAACACCTTGAATTTGTTTGAAACCCTTCGCAACTTGATCGTGCCTTATGAATGTGAACCTTTCCATCCATATCTATCTTTTCTTAAAATCCACTTGCACTCAATGGTTTTAACATCATCAGTGCATCAACCAAGTTCCAAACTTGATTGTCATGCATGGACTTTATTTGGATTTCATGGCCTCAAGCCATGACTCGGAGTTTAGGTGTACCATCGCTTAGAATAAGTATTAGGCTCATCATTATTCATTAATAAACGTCATGCCCATACCTTATAGGCAATTGGCGTGGCCTTTTAGATCTACGTGGGGTGATGCTTCATCTCTGAGTTTAACAACATTTTGTTCATCTGTAGAGACTCGATAGGAGTTGAAACATTTCGGATGTTTCCGAATTTCTTCGAGTTGCACCTTACTCCCGACTCCTTTGGAAAAAACTCTTTCTCCAAGAAGACACCATTACGGGCAACAAACACTTTGTTTTCTTCCGCTTGTAAAAGTAATATCCTTTAGTTTCCTTAGGATACCCCACAAAAGCACTTATCGGACTTGGGTGTGAGTTTGTCGGGCGTCAAGCGTTTGACATCGCCTCACAACCCCATACCTTGAAAAGACAAGCGGGACACTTCGGTCCATATCTCATATGGTGTCTTCTCTCTTTTTTTTGATGGAACCCTATTTAATGTGAAAATTGCGGTTTCTAGGCGTATCCCAAGTGCAATGGAAGATCAGATTGGCTCATCATTGACCGAACCATGTCCAACAATGTTCGGTTCCGTCGTTCAGACACCCCATTCCATTGAGGCGTTCCCGGGGGAGTGAGTTGTGGAACAATTCCACATTTCTTTAGATGATCACCAAACTCATGGCTCAAATATTCACCTCCACGATCGATCGTAGACATTTGATTGTCTTGCCAAGTTGATTTTGTACCTCATTTTGAAATTCCTTGAACATTTCAAAGGATTCCGACTTATGTCTCATCAAGTAGACATAGCCATATCTGCTGAAATCATCAGTAAAAGTTATGAAATCTGAAAACCACCTCTGTGAAGTGCTCATAGGTCCACATACATCCAGAATGTACAAGGGCCAACAAGTCACTCGCCCTTTCACCTCAGTGCGTGAAAGGTGCCTTTGTCATCTTGCCAAGTAAACAAGATTCACATGTTTCAAATGATTCAAAATCAAATGAGGTTAGAAGACCATCTTTATGGAGCTTCATCGTAAACCCGATTTATATGACCAAGTCGACAATGCCGGATAAAAGTGGGATTCATTTCATTGGGTGAAGTCTCTTAGCATTAACGTTATAGATAGGCATATCCTCAAGATTCAAAACATACAATCCATTTATCAATGGAGCATGACCATAAAGCATATCTTCAAAATAGATTGAACAACAATTGTTCTTTATTCTGAATTCATAACATACGCTCCTAAACATGAAGCGAGAAATAATGTTTTGCTTAAAAATTTGGAACATAATAACAATTATTTAGTTCCATAACTAATCTGAAGGTAAAGTTAATGGTAAAGTTCCAATAGCTAATGCGGCAACTCTTGCTCCATTGCCTCTGCGAAGATCAACATCTCCTCTTGTCAAAATTCTACTCCTTATTAGTCCCTGCATCGAATTGCAAATATGAGCAACCGATCCGGTATCAAATACCCAAGAACTGGTCGGAGAAGTGGCAAGATTAATTTGTATAACATTTATACCTGAACTGGAAGTCATACTTCCTTTGTTCTTTTCTGCCAAGTACTTCTTGCAATTTCTCTTCCAATGCCAGTCTCATGACAATGGTAACATTCTGTATCAGGCTTAGGACCCAGTTTAAGCTTCTTAAGCTTAGCCTTGAGACTCTCGATCTCATCTTTAGTCTTTCCTTTGCCTTTTCCCTTTCCCGACTTACCCTTCTTCTTGAAGGCTGTAGTCTTTTGAACCATCATCACATGATTGGAACTTTTCTTGATGCTCTCCTCAGCACCCTTAAGCATACCATGTAACTCGGTCATTGATTTCTCCATGCCATTCATATGAAAATTCAGTATAGCGGGCTCAAAGCTCGCGAGGAGCGATTGGAGAATCACATCGATGCCAACTCTTGACTAAGGGAAAACCAAGTTTTCGGGCTCTCAATGAGACCAATCATTTTGATCACATGAGGGTACGGGTTACCTTACGATAGCTGCAAGAAAACAATGCCTTAGAGGTGTTGAACCTCTACGCCCTTGCTTGATCTGAAACATACCCTTGGACTCACAATCATATTGTAAGCATCAGTGGTCTCATATTGCTTACGAAGCTCGAGTTCATGGTTGCAAGCATTGAGGCGATGTACATCATTGCGTCGTTGTAATGCTTCTCATAAGCATTCTTTTGATTCGAGTAGCATCAACACTCGGTTCCTCGGGATAGGGATTCTCTAGAACATATTCCTTCTTTTCTTGTTTGAGAACAATTCTCGGATTACTGAAAACGATCAATAAAATTTGAACCATTCAACTTTTCCTTTTCAAGAATAGATCGCAAATTAAAGGTAGGTGCGAAGAAGTAGTAGGTGCCATGATCTACAACAGAAAATATATGCAAAGATTCAACCTTGTGTTTATGAAAGATCTTCTATTAATCATATATGTCGGTGGTTATGTTCGACCAGTCTACGACTGCTTTCGTATCACCATCGACATGTGCGGACTGAGTCGTATCACTATCGACCAGTGGTGAATTTTAACTTAACAATAGATAACAGAAGATACTCCCACTATAAACCATGTTTCCTCAAACAACATATAGTGAGTCCAAGATCCATAAGTCATTAAGTTCTAGTGAGCTTTGGCATCACTCCTAGAAACCTAGTGATTTATGGTAGGCAACCTCTTGCCAATCATATCGTATATGACTCTTGTTTGTTGGATGGAATCATGATGCCTCGGCTTCCAACACCATGCCTCAAGGCCCAAAACTATTTTGATAGCCTTGTCAAGTTAAACCAACACTATGCATGTAGGTGTCAGACACCCACCCCATCTTATTAAGATGAGTTAATGACACCTACTTTGGTAGACACTTGATTGCGATCAAAATCGTGATAGGTGCAGCAATTGGGAAGGCATCAATTTTACTTAATTTTCTCGAGGAGACTATTCTATCATGTCAAAAACATCTAATGATAAAATAGCATAACGAGGAATAAACATAAATATTCACGAGATAATCAAATTAAAGCTGTGAAATAGTATGGCCCTTAACATGTCGATCTCCATCATCATGCTCCTGTTCTCCGACCACCATGCTTGAAGTTTCGATCGCATTCATCTACTAAGCATTTACTCCTAAAAACTAGTAAAGAATTACATAGGATAATTTCAAGCATCACAAGTCGATCTGTGAGCCGTTATACAATAATATGATGGCTATCTCAAAGCATGACATGCAGGCCATGAAAATCCATTCATGCATCACATACACAATGGGCCATACTATTCACATCAAACCCTACAAAAACAAGTTATGCAAAGAATCCAATTCTATCAGGCGACATGAACACATACTATCTATAGCACGCTGTACGTAAAACCAGCACGGCGGTCCTGCTAGCCGATTAGCGGGCTGGGCTCGAAGGGGCAGCGCCCCTCATTGAGTCGAAGCGGCACTCTCGGAAAAATTTCAGAGACATGAATCTCATTCATATATCAGAGCCTTGGAAATCATCGGATTAATCATATTAAGCTATATGACCCTAACTTAGGGTTTGTATTTCAAATGTAAAATTTTGGGAGAAATAAAAACTTTTGTTGTCTCTTCAAATCATTTGAAAGTTTCTACAATTTTCTAGCAATTTCCAATTTGTAGAATTTAATTAGTGATTGGAAATTGTTGTTATCAGATTCTTAGCCTTCAAATTTGTGATCATCCTCTGAAACTATTTTTCCTATCATCTTGATCATCCTATCTACCTCCTGAATTATTTCACAATTTTTAGATTTTGTTTGCTATTTCAAATGGCCAAGTCAACTCTGTTTGAAATCTGGTCAAACTCCTGGACAGCAGCTTGTGAATTTTCTCTAGAACCATGCAGTGCATAAAAGTTCTGGAAAAATTATACAAGGTTGTCCTCTGTCTCTCATAGCTACCATAAAAATTTCGAAATTTTTGGAGCTCTGGAGCTACCTCTAAAAATTTCCCAAACCTTCTCTGTCTTTTAAATCAAAAACTAAAATCCTTTGTTCCTCGGGCTCGGACCCAACCTCGGGCTCGAGTCCGACTTCGCTACCGCTTGGCTCGGTCGCACCGCCTGGCTGCACCATGTGTGAAGTCAATCGATCGTAACCGTCAGATGAAGATCGAGCGATCCACGTCGCGTATGCAGCGAAACTGTCCGAATGCATACACCAATCCCGGCCGTCCGTTTGGATCCAGCGGTCGGTGTGTTCTTGATCAAATCAAACCACCGGTTCGCACCGCTTCGTCGCATCGTGACATATGGGTCCCACTGTCGGCATCAACCTCGTCTTCTCGCACCTCGCGGAGCTCGCGGCGTGCGTGCATGTTTGCCACGTACCTCGTCGCGCCACCTTTATGCCCTAGGTGTCGGTGGAGAGCATCGCCGTGACTTCATAAAAGCCACTGAGCTCATCCACTTCTTCTCCTTTGCGTTCTCGTGTTATCTCGCCCGATTTCTTGTTTGTGGGAGAAGAAGCGAAGAGTAGCCTGCCGCGTTGGAGAAGCCCTTGAGCCGCAACCTCACCATCGTGAACCACACTCGGTACGCATCCATTTTTCCCATCCAGAGCTCGTGGCATCCGGTGAATAAATCGGAGCCGCTAACCGTCCCAACTCCGTTGGTCTCGGCTCTGCGAGCTTGCTAGTGCTCGGTGAGTTTCGGCCGACACTTGGTCGCCGGATCGCATTGATGCGAAGTTAATGATGGCTTCATTTTTGTCTTTGGTGCATCGTTGGCTGCGCAACCTTTCTTCCCCAATCACGGTGTTCGCGCGTGGCAATTCCGGCGCCTCGGACCTTCTTCTTCGGCGTTATCTTGTGCTTATCGCTCCTAAGTGGCGATTCCGTGGCGCACCTTCTCGGCGCTCGAAGTGCATGGCGCCTTCTGCGAGCCGTAGCTTCTTCTCGCCTCTCGTGTCGTGAGCCCATCTCCGGCGACCATTGGACTCCGCGTCACCGGCACGGGTTCGTGAGGTCTTTGCGAACCTTAAGGTACCACTCACTGCGTCTTGAAACTCAGCGGTTTGCTAGATCACTGCGCGCGCGCCGCCGTCCCGTCGCGTCTTGAAGCGAGCAGCGGCGAAGCAGTTATCGCTAAACACCAGTTACTGTTAGATCAGCGACTTGTGGGCCCTACGTATTAAGCTGTTTAGGATTCAAATCTAATCGTTTTAATTCTACGAGTCTCGTTATGTGGGCCGGAATGTCGGTTAGGGATTGTGTAGTTTTGTTGTCGTTTTCTCTTTCATGAAGCGTATTTTCTTTGGGCATATGTGTTAGGATTACGTTACGTTAAGCGAAGGCGTATTCTTTGAATACGCCTTGGCGTCACCTTATCTTGAGCGATCCGCACAGTCAGCGCTCTCGCGATCCCTTTGTCGATGTTGGGGCTAGCCGTGCGTCGGTAGAAGAAGTATTAAGTGCTTTAGTATTTCTGAAATGCTTTTCTGTTGTACTGTTAAATCAATTAAACTTGTAAAATGCATAACTAATTCAATTTTTATCCAAATTGCATGAATCCAGTGCTGTTTATTTTCATTTCAAATGTATTGTTTACTAAAATTAGTTTCATCCATGTCTCTGTAGCAAAAATCATTAGCTAATAAAATGATGTTTTATGTATCTTCTAGATTAGAAAATGCATATCTCTTTCAATATTTGTCCAAATCCAGTGAAACCAATTTTGTAATTTGTCATTTTAATGTACTAATTAGTAGGATAGGTTTTATACACTGGTTCTGTTTATGAAAATTTGTTAAGTAATTAACTAGTGACTTGTTGTGTTTTTAGCTTAGAAAATTCATAGAAAATTACTAATAACTTAAAATGATTTGTTCTCTGTTTCTAAAATTTTGTTATATCATGCTTAGGCTGCTGTGTGAGTTTTGGCTTGTTTTGATGTTGTTGTATGTTTGAGTTTTGTCGGTGTTATTCGTTTCTTATTTACTTTGTTATGTTCGATCGTTAGGCTTGATATTTGCGGCAACCACGAGGACGATCCTCGCAACAACGAGCAACAGCGACAAGGCAAGCAGTTTGATCATGTTTAATCCCGAGTATTTTAAAGATTAATATTTTGTTTTGGTGTATGTATGCATTGCTTAATTTGTGTTAAATTGATTAGTTAAATCGTATTTGCATATCCTGTAGCCAAAATATTGATCTCTACTACAGAGCCTAGGTTATTTCTGTGATTAGAGGTGTTTGGATGATCTCTTGTCACTTAGTAGATACGATTTCAACTTGCTTAGACATGTAGCTATCGGTAGAAGCGGGCGGTTATCGACTTTAGTCGGTAACCTTGATCACCTAAAATTTACTACAACTTTATGTTTGACATTTACGCTTTGTTTAATTGCAAAACTAAAAATGAAAACAAAAATGATTTGGGCCTTGGGCACAATGGTAAGATTGGTGTGATCTTTTGGGTGTGTTGGAAAGGTGCAGGGTCAGTGGGACCGAACATCTTGTGAGTGAATTTTTATCGAGCATTTCGGCGTGCTAACCACACTAGAGTATATGGGACCTCTCTTGACCTAGTACTTTGGCGTGTATTGGCTCAGGGTCGCGGGAGGGACGGAGGTGGGAGCATGGTAGTTGTCAAAAGCTTTATCTGAGTGGGTAGTTGTCTTTTCGGCTTTACCATGTAGCGTATGGTGTTTCTACCCATACGGCGGCTCGGGGTTGATACACAATATTGGAAACAGTCTCGTAGGACTTAGGTGTGCGGCATACCTTGGAGTGTGCTTTGGCTTAAAGGCGATGCGAGGTGTGGGTGCAGTGGTACACCCTGCGAGGTTAAAACTATTGAATAGCCTCGTCTAGGTGATGGACACGCTTGGGTAAGCTTTTCAAGAGTTAGACTACAACATTTAAATTAAAACTTGATGGGTGAGTACGAATCGGGATTCGTGCTATTGTTAATAGTGACTATTGGGATAGTCACTTCTAGGTTGTTTATCTTTCGCTTTTGTTATTAATATACGTCTTTGTTATTTCAATCTTAAAAATGAATTGCAAACTTGCTTTTAAGCTGTATTACATTATTGCAAATGAAAATTGGCTTTGTGCAAATAAAACATATGGCCTCCACTAAACAAGCTTTGCATGTAGCATATGAGCAGTGCGCTGGATTCACACGTCGATCTTGCGGGTACAAAGACAATCTTTGTACTGGTGCTTTGCTTAATGTTTTTGTTGCGAGAGGAAGAAGGTGAGCCTCGGGGTCCTCACTTACGTGATTTGTCTTTGTCGCCGTGGGTGGCGACTAGACTTGGCGGTCGGTCGGATGCCTTGTGGGTTGAAGGCGCGATTGGCTTTGTTTATAGCCATCTTATGGCACTTTTGCTTCATTTGTCTTTCTGTTGTTATTTGTGTATCTTGTGGCGATCGACCATTATGCGTAATACCTTTACTATTTGTTTATCTTCCGTTTGGAAGTGTGGTGTTTGGACTCTATGTGTGGAATGGAGTTGATGTCTAATTTTATGCAGGGTGTGTATCTTTGCTTTAGGAAGTATACATATCTCGAGATCGATTTATTTGATTTGTGATGCTAGGGCGGTGGTTGGTTAAGCATTACAAACCAAATAAATTGGGAATCCTCACATTAACCACGTCCCGAACCAATCGATCCACGCCTTGATACGACAACACCTGCGACGAACCCGATGGCGGAACTCGGCGGTAGGAGTATCACGCGAGATAGTCGAAAAACAAGTCGGCGAATCATATGGTGCTCTTAATATGTGCCTCCTCGAAAAACCCATCTTCTATCGCGAACAACGATCGATCCTATCGACCGATTGCCTGAACCGTTTCATACATATGAACCAATCTAGGTTATCGGACCAAACGATAATAGATCCAATCTACTCGCCACATATACAATAATACGCGACCGATCTAGATCAAAAACTATGCAAGATGGCTCGATACCCTTTGTAGGGATACGGGTAGGCTACGCTAGCCACAAATCAAAATTTCTACCACATAAACCGGGATGCCAAGCAAGATAAATGATCACAGATCATTACCACTAAGCGCGTGATCGGCGGAAGTAAGTCGGAGTAGCCTAGTCCGGCGATGAGCGCGCCGATGTAGTGGTCGTAGATGATAGTCCAACGTTCTCGTAGTCGATCGTCTCCTCCGAGCTTCCACGGTTCCTTGTGAAGATCACGGATCGTCCTCGGTAGCAATAGCGACGCGATGGCGCCTCTACGGTATCCACGTCGGAGAAGGAACAACCGTGCGCGCGGTGTGCTAGCACCAAATCGCACGGAAGGCTCTCTCAAGAAGATGGCGGTTTAGGGTTTTGGTGGAAGCAACTCACGTGTCTCTCTCCTCACCCCCAAAACTAGCCTCAAGCATCTCCTTATATAGTGCCCATGCCGGATCCTATCAGAACACTTTTAACGAATCGTATTCGTTACGGTTTGTTCCATCCCATTAAGTGTGTGACCCGTTAGGTTTATGTATGTCGGTTGTGACTCGAAAAACCTTTCCGATCACGAGTCGTAGCGGTCCCTAGCGAGGACATAACGATTCCCGAATGCACACAAATTATATCGGACGAACCTTAATGCAATATGATCTATGACTAGGTCCTCATCACTTACGACGAGTCTTATCTTTATCACGACGATTCGTACTCGGTCCGCGACCGGTTCGTAAACCCTTACGACCGGTTTCGACCACTCTGTGATTTCGTTCGATCGGTCTCGACTTGCTCGTATCACCATCGACTTATGCGGATCACGATCGAACTAAGCGACTTACTCGGTATTCTCCTTTTGCCTCACGATATCGGTTTGAACTCCGGTGAGATATTGTGTCATCCATGGACTGTTCAATACTTTCTCGATCGAGTTGTCGGATAACCTTACGTGGTGAACTCTTGACCACTAGTGGCGCTGACCATGCACTTTCTTTATCCGACTACTTGAGGGCGAGACATCTCTCCGTTATGTTAGGAGGGGCAAATCCATATCAGACTAGTCACATCCCTCGCATGTTTCATAGCATACCCAAAGCTACCTTTATAACTACCCAATTACGAGTAGCGTTTGGCAACCCCTAAGAGTGCTATTACACATGTAGGGAACCATGCTGATCTCGAGTCTAAGGATTATACATCATCATTGCTTGAGACCAACTAATGACACATAGAATCATAACAATCTCTATAGTGTCTCAAGGTGGGTCATTCCAACCCCATGTTCTCTAACATGTGTTTACATTATTGATTTGATATCCCCATATCCATGGCCAGGTGAAACATGATCATCAATCAATACATGTATCTTGATCGTAGAGTCCTTTGGTGTTCGATCAATGACATTCGACCGAGGATACTTTTAAACGACATCATATAAGTTGAAGTGTTTCACCAACAAGTCACATACTCGTTGATCTTGAACTAATGATTCATTCAAGGAGCGAATAACATTTATTCAGAACTCATAAACATAGGCGTGATACAATCATCTCCATGATTGCCTCTAGGGCATATCACCAACAATCTCCACTTGCACTAGAGTCAATCGTATAGGTATCGAATACCCATAGCTCTTGTGTGCGCCTCATGCTTAGGTTGCGGGAGGCTTTGTCAATGGATCAGCAATATTCAAATCCGTGTGCACTTTGCATATTTTCACATCACCTCTCTCAGCGATCTCACGAATAATGTGGTATCGCGAAGTATGTGCTTGGACTTTTGATGCGATCTAGGCTCCTTAGCTTGTGCAATGGCTCCACTATTATCACAATAGAGATCCATTGGGCGAAGCACTCGAAACCACACCGGTTCACTAATGAACCTTTTAATCCATCACGGCCTCTTCGCGACTTCCGAAGCGCAATGTATTCGACCTACGTCGTGGAATCGACAACCGTTCCTGCTTGGAACTTTTCCGACTTATTGCTCCTCCATTTAAACAAAACACAAACCACGATTGCGATCTGAAATCATCCTTGTCGGTTTGGAAACTAGCATCGGTGTAACCATTTCGACCAGCTCTTCCTCACCACCATTTACAAGGAATGCATCCTTAGTCCTTCTTAAGTACTTAGGATGTTCTTGGTGCTATCGATGACATTCACTGGATATGGTGATATCTGCTCGTAACACTTAGAGCATCGACACATCGGTCGTGTGCCGACATAGCATACATGATAGATCCGATAGCGAAGCATATGGAATTCTACTCATTTTGTCTTACTCATCGATGGTCGAAGAACCTTTGAGTCTTGCTAAGATTAATACCATGTGACATGGGCAAGAAACCTCTTTTGGAATCTTGCAAGTTGAACCGTTTCAACACCTTGTCAATGTACATTTCTTGGCTTAATCCAATTAGCCTCTTAGATCTATCTCTATAGATTCTTATACCAAGAATATATGCTGCATCTCCTAAATCTTTCATTGAGAAACTATTTCTTAATGAAGTTTTAGCAATTCAAGCATTGGAATATCATTTTCGACCAGTAGTATGTCATCCACATACAAGATCGAAACACAAGCTTGCCCCACTAACCTTCTTGTAAACACAAGGTTCTTCTTCATTCTTAACGAAGTCAAACCCTTTGACCACCTCATCAAAGCGAATGTTCCAACTCAGAGATGCTTGCTTTAATCCATAGATGGACTTCTTAAGTTTGCATACCTTTCTAGCTTCCTTTGGATCGACAAAACCCTCGGTGTGTCATGTACATCCTCACTTAGGTTTCCATTTAGGAAAGCCGTTTTGACATCCATCGCCATATCTCATAATCGAAATATGCGGCAATAGCTAGAATGATCGGATAGACTTAAGCATAGCGACGGAGAGAAGGTTTCATCATAATCAACACCTTGAATTTGTTTGAAACCCTTCTGGCTTGATCGTGCCTTATGAATGTGAACCTTTCCATCCATATCTATCTTTTCTTAAAAATCCACTTGCACTCAATGGTTTAACATCATCAGTGCATCAACCAAGTTCAAACTTGATTGTCATGCATGGACTTTATTTGATTTCATGGCCTCAAGCCATGACTCGAAATCTGGGTGTACCATCGCTTAGAATAAGTATTAGGCTCATCATTATTCATTAATAAACGTCATGCCCATACCTTATAGGCAATTGGCGTGGCCTTTTAGATCTACGTGGTGATGCTTCATCTCTGAGTTTAACAACATTTTGTTCATCTGTAGAGACTCGATAGGAGTTGAAACATTTTGGATGTTTCCGAATTTCTTGAGTTGCACCTTACTCCCGGCTCCTTTGGAAAGAAACTCTTTCTCCAAGAAGACACCATTACGGGCAACAAACACTTTGTTTTCTTCCGCTTGTAAAGTAATATCCTTTAGTTTCCTTAGGATACCCCACAAAGAAGCACTTATCGGACTTGGGTGTGAGTTTGTCGGGCGTCAAGCGTTTGACATCGCCTCACAACCCCATACCTTGAAAAGACAAGCGGGACACTTCCGGTCCATATCTCATATGGTGTCTTCTCTCATTTTTGATGGAACCCTATTTAATGTGAAAGCTGCGGTTTCTAGGCGTATCCCAATTGCAATGGAAGATCGATTGGCTCATCATTGGCCGAACCATGTCCAACAATGTTGGTTCCGTCGTTCGAACACCCCATTCCATTGAGGCGTTCGGTGGGTGAGTTGTGGAACAATTCCACATTTCTTTAGATGATCACCAAACTCATGGCTCAAATATTCACCTCCACGATCGATCGTAGACATTTGATTGTCTTGCCAAGTTGATTTTGTACCTCATTTTGAAATTCCTTGAACATTTCAAAGGATTCCGACTTATGTCTCATCAAGTAGACATAGCCATATCTCTGAAATCATCGATAAAAGTTATGAAATCTGAAAACCACCTCTGCGAAGTGCTCATAGGTCCACATACATCCAGAATGTACAAGGGCCAACAAGTCACTCGCCCTTTCACCTCAGTGCGTGAAAGGTGCCTTTGTCATCTTGCCAAGTAAACAAGATTCACATGTTTCAAATGATTCAAAATCAAATGAGGTTAGAAGACCATCTTTATGGAGCTTCATCATGCGCCGATTTATATGACCAAGTCGACAATGCCGGATAAAGTGGGATTCATTTCATTGGGTCGAAGTCTCTTAGCATTAACGTTATAGATAGGCATATCCTCAAGATTCAAAACATACAATCCATTTATCAATGGAGCATGGCCATAAAGCATATCTTCAAAATAGATTGAACAACAATTGTTCTTTATTCTGAATTCATAACATACGCTCCTAAACATGAAGCGAAATAATGTTTTTGCAAGGTGGAACATAATAACAATTATTTAGTTCCATAACTAATCTTGAAGGTAAAGTTAATGGTAAAGTTCAATAGCTAATCGACAACTCTTGCTCCATTGCCTCTGTGAAGATCAACATCTCCTCTTGTCAAAATTCTACTCCTTATTAGTCCTGCATCGAATTGCAAATATGAGCAACCGATCAGGTATCAAATACCCAGGCTGGTGGAGAAGTGGCAAGATTAATTTGTATAACATTTATACCTGAACTGGAAGTCATACTTCCTTTGTTCTTTTCTGCCAAGTACTTCTTGCAATTTCTCTTCCAATGCCCAGTCTCATGACAATGGTAACATTCTGTGTCAGGCTTAGGACCTAGTTTAAGCTTCTTAAGCTTAGCCTTGAGACTCTCGATCTCATCTTTAGTCTTTCCTTTGCCTTTTCCCTTTCCCGACTTACCCTTCTTCTTGAAGGCTGTAGTCTTTTGAACCATCATCACATGATTGGAACTTTTCTTGATGCTCTCCTCAGCACCCTTAAGCATACCATGTAACTCGGTCATTGATTTCTCCATGCCATTCATATGAAAATTCAGTATGACAGGCTCAAAGCTCGCGAGGAGCGATTGGAGAATCACATCGATAGCCAACTCTTGACTAAGGGAAAACCAAGTTTTCGGGCTCTCAATGAGACCAATCATTTTGATCACATGAGGATTGGCGGGTTACCTTCGATAGCTTTGCAAGAAAACAATGCCTTAGAGTGTTGAACCTCTACGCCCTTGCTTGATCTGAAACATACCCTTGGACTCACAATCATATTGTAAGCATCCGTGGTCTCATATTGCCACAAGCTCGAGTTCATGGTTGCAAGCATTAGGCAGTGTACATCATTGCGTCGTTGTAATGCTTCTCATAAGCATTCTTTTGATTCGAGTAGCATCAACACTCGGTTCCTCGGGATAGGATTCTCTAGAACATATTCCTTCTTTTCTTGTTTGAGAACAATTCTCGATTCTGAAACCAGTCAATAAAATTTGAACCATTCAACTTTTCCTTTTCAAGAATAGATCGCAAATTAAAGGTAGGTGCGAGAAGAAGTAGTAGGTGCCATGATCTACAACGAAAATATATGCAAAGATTCAACCTTGTGTTTATGAAAGATCTTCTATTAATCATATATGTCGGTGGTTATGTTCGACCGATCTCGACTGCTCGTATCACCATCACGACATGTCTGGACACAGTCGTATCACTATCGACCGATGGTCGAATTTTAACTTAACAATAGATAATGAGAAGATACTCCACTATAAACCATGTTTCCTCAAACAACATATAGTGAGTCCAAGATCCATAAGTCATTAAGTTCTAGTGAGCTTTGGCATCACTCCTAGAAACCTAGTGATTTATGGTAGGCAACCTCTTGCCAATCATATCGTATATGACTCTTGTTTGTTGGATGGCATCATGATGCCTCGGCTTCCAACACCATGCCTCAAGGCCCAAAACTATTTTGATAGCCTTGTCAAGTTAAACCAACACTATGCATGTAGGTGTCAGACACCCACCCCATCTTATTAAGATAGTTAATGACACCCTACTTTGGTAGACACGCCAGTGCGATCAAAATCGTGATAGGTGCGCAATTGGGAAGGCATCAATTTTACTTAATTTTCTCGAGGAGACTATTCTATCATGTCAAAAACATCTAATGATAAAATAGCATAACGAGGAATAAACATAAATATTCACAGATAATCAAATTAAGCGTGAAATAGTATGGCCCTTAACATGTCGATCTCCATCATCATGCTCCCTGTTCTCCGACCACCATGCTTGAAGTTTCCGATCGCATTCATCTACTAAGCATTTACTCCTAAAAACTAGTAAAGAATTACATAGGATAATTTCAAGCATCACAAGTCGATCTGTGAGCCGTTATACAATAATATGATGGCTATCTCAAAGCATGACATGCAGGCCATGAAAATCCATTCATGCATCACATACACAATGGGCCATACTATTCACATTAAACCCTACAAAAACAAGTTATGCAAAGAATCCAATTCTATCGGGCGACATGAACACATACTATCTATAACGCGCGATGCGTAAAACCGACACGGCGGTCCTGCTAGCCGATTAGCGGGTGGGCTCGAAGGCGGCGCCCTCATCAGTCGAGGCGGCACTCTCGGAAAAATTTCGAGACATGAATCTCATTCATATATCCGAGCCTTGAAATCATCGGATTAATCATATTAACCTGTCCCGAACCAATCGATCCACGCCTTGATCGACAACACCGCTGCGGCGAACCGATGGCGGAACTCCGACCGGTAGGAGTATCACGCGAGATAGTCGAAAAACAAGTCGGCGAATCATATGGTGCTCTTAATATGTGCCTCCTCGAAAAACCCATCTTCTATCGCGAACAACGATCGATCCTATCGACCGATTGCCTGAACCGTTTCATACATATGAACCAATCTAGGTTATCGGACCAAACCGATAATAGATCCAATCTACTCGCCACATATACAATAATACGCGACCGATCTAGATCAAAACTATGCAAGATGGCTGCGATACCGCTGTAGGGATACGGGTAGGCTACGCTAGCCACAAATCAAAATTTCTACCACATAAACCAGGATGCCAAGCAAGATATATGATCACGGATCATTACCACTAGCGCGTGATGCGTGAAGTAAGTCGGAGTAGCCTAGTCAGGCGATGAGCAACGCCGATGTGGTGGTCGTAGATGATAGTCCAACGTTCTCGTGATCGATCGTCTCCTCGGCGACTTCCACGGTTCCTTGTGAAGATCACGGATCGTCCTCGGCGCAATAGCGACCGCGATGGCGCCTCTACGGTATCCACCGTCCGGAGAAGGAACAACGTGCGCGGTGTGCTAGCACCAAGTCGCACGGAAGGCTCTCTCAAGAAGATGGCGGTTTAGGGTTTTGGTGGAAGCAACTCACGTGTCTCTCTCTCACCCCAAAACTAGCCTCAAGCATCTCCTTATATAGTGCCACGTGCCGGATCCTATCCGAACACTTTTAACGAATCGTATTCGTTACGGTTTGTTCCATCCCATTAAGTGTGTGACCCGTTAGGTTTATGTGTGTCGGTTGTGACTCGAAAAACCTTTCCGATCACGAGTCGTAGCGGTCCCTAGCGGGGACATAACGATTCGAATGCACACAAATTATATCGGACGAACCTTAATGCAATATGATCTATGACTAGGTCCTCATCACTTACGACGGTCTTATCTTTATCGACGATTCGTACTCGGTCACGACCAGTTCGTAAACCCTTACGACCAGTTTCGACCACTCTGTGATTTCGTTCGATCGGTCTCACGACTTGCTCGTATCACCATACGACTTATGCGGATCGATCGAACTAAGCGACTTACTCGATATTCTCCTTTTGCCTCACGATATCGGTTTGAACTCGGTGAGATATTGTGTCATCCATGGGTGTTCAATACTTTCTCGATCGAGTTGTCGGATAACCTTACGTGGTCGAACTCTTCGACCACTAGTGGCACTGACCATGCACTTTCTTTATCCGACTACTTGAGGGCCGAGACATCTCTCCGTTATGTTAGGAGGGCAAATCCCATATCCGACTAGTCACATCCCTCGCATGTTTCATAGCATGCCGAAAGCTACCTTTATAACTGCAATTCTGAGTAGCGTTTGGCAACCCCTAAAGTGCTATTACACATGTAGGGAACCATCTTGATCTCGAGTCTAAGGATTATACATCATCATTGCTTGAGACCAACTAATGACACATAGAATCATAACAATCTATATAGTGTCTCAATGTGGGTCATTCCAACCCCATGTTCTCTAACATGTGTTTACATTATTGATTTGATATCCCCATATCCATGGCCGGTGAAACATGATCATCAATCAATACATGTCTTGGTCGTAGAGTCACGGTGTTAGATCAATGACATTCGACGGGGATACTTTTAGAACGACATCATATAAGTTGAAGTGTTTCACCAACAAGTCACATACTCGTTGATCTTGAACTAATGATTCATTCAAGGAGCGAATAACATTTATTCAAGAACTCATAAACATAGGCGTGATACAATCATCTCCATGATTGCCTCTAGGGCATATCACCAGCAGAACAACCATCGAGCTCTTCGACATGGTGACAAATGCATAGCGGCCGATGAAGCGGTCGAGTGGAGCAAGCTATTGATGGAAAGATAAAATTCCCCAACTTTGGTTTAGATAGGGTAGAAAAGAAGCAAAGAAGACTCGAAGAAAAGAAGCATGGCAAAGCCAACAACAAGGAGGTTCTTTTGTTCTTGAAAAATTTACCAAAGGAAGAAAGGATTATTACGGTGGTAGCAAGGCTAAGGCTCCGACCAATGATTACAAGAAAAATAAAAAGTGGTGTTCTCTCCACAGCAAGCAGGACACGACCTACGCAATTATCGCGCTTGGGAAAAGAAGCTGGAAGATTATTATGCAGGTAAAGGTCCACTCCCGTCGATACAAGAGCTCGGAGAAACAAGCTCCAAGAAGGACAAAGATGGTGACGAAGAAATAGAGTACCAAGAACCTCGACACCGTCGATGTTATCTTGGTGGATCTTCTTCGTCTGAGTCGGGCGTCACACGAAAGCCATGGGCGAGAAGTCAACCTTCTTGAACCCGATCGCGTTAAACCTTCAAGGTGGTCGTAGACGATAATCTCCTTTAGCAAAAAAGACTACCCCATTCCTTCAACTCGACCAGGTAGGTTTCCAATTGTCGTTGAGCCTACTATTAATAACTGCAGGGTTAATCGGGTCTTGATAGATAGGGGTGGTTCTCTAAATATTTTATTTGCAAGTGCTTTGGAAGACATGCAGATTCCCAAATCCAAGGTAAAACACGTGAAATATGCCTTCCACGGCATAGTTCCTAGATCTACCGCTAAGCCAATAGGGCACTTGTCCCTCACGGTTACGTTGGAAAGCCGACAACTTCGGACGAGAAAAATTTCATTTGATGTGGTAAATTTCGAAACTACATACAATGCAATTCTTGGTCGTCCAGCTTTAGCAAAGTTCCTGATAGCCACGCATTACAGTTATCAGAGTTTGAAAATACCGGGACCAAATGGTGTAATCACGGTCGAGCGATCGAGAAAATAGCCTCGCATGCGATCGAAAATGTTTAGGCGGTCGATGAACTTCAGGCGGGGAACTAACACCATTAACGTGTAGGTCAAACACTCGAGGCCAAAGATGACACCAAAACCTTTCGACCGGATAAAGAGGTACAACTCGGCGGAAGTGCTTCTCAGGAGGGTGCCAAGATCTTGGTGGAGCGAGGACTCAACCTTAAATAGGAAGAGTCGCTCGTCTCCTTCCTCGAGCTAACGAGGACATATTCTTTGGCGGCGTCGATATGCCGAGTCCCGGGGAGGTGATCGAGCATAGGCTAGCTTCTGACCTAACAAAAAACCGGTCAGCGAAGCTACGGCGTTTCGCATCGATCGGAAAGAAGCAATCGATCGGAGATTGACAAGCTTCTCAAAGTGGGTTCATTTGTGAGTCGACCACGAGTGGCTCGTCAATCCTGTAATGATTAGAAAAGCCAATGGGAAATGGCGAATGTGTATTGACTTTCTGAGATCTTAATAAAGCTTATGCGAAGGATGACTTTCCCCTTCCTGCATCGATCAACTTGTAGACTCTACTTAGGGTGTGAGTTGTTAAGTTTTTAGATGCTTACTCGAGTACCACGGATCAATATGAGTAAAGAAGATGAAGAAAACTTTCTTCATCACTCCATATGGTACTTCTGTTATGTAAAGATGTCATTTGGTCTCAAAATGCTGGTGCAACATTCCAAAGTTAATGCAAAAACCTTTAGTCCCAGATAGGTCGAATCTTGAAGCCTCGTCGATGATCTAGTCGTAAAGAGCATCAACGCGGTGATCATATTCTAGATCTACAGAGACTTTCAATCACTTAAGGCGTCATAACCTTAAGTTAAATCCGGAGAAATGTGTGTTGGAGTTTAGTCGGAAAACTTCGGATTCCTAGTTTGGCTAGGGACATGAAGCAAACCAGTAAAATCGCGCCATCGATCGAGATCTGGTGGTCGACCACAAAGAAGGAAGTTTAGAAACTAGCGGTGTATGACAGCGCTAAGTCGTTTCATAGCAGTTAGGCGAAAAGGACTACCTTTCTTTAAGCTTCTCGCAAACATGGAAGTTTGAATGGACTAAAGAGGCAAGCGGCGCCTTGAAGAACTAAAGCAGTACCTTACGAGTCCCCAATCTTAGTCTCTCCAAGATTGGGAGAAACATTGCTAATTTGCGTGGTTGCAGCGCCACAAGCGATTAGTCTTTATCTTGGTGGTAAACGAGACCATATTCAACGGCGATATATTCGTGCGAAGTCTTGCATGGACCAAAAGAAAGGTATCGCAGGTACAAAAGTTGCTCTATGGTCTCCTTATGGCTTCAAGAAACTAAGGCATTATTTTTAGGCCCACAAAGTGGTCGTACCCACTGGATATCCTCTTGGTCATCAGGACGAAAAGCAAAATGGGCGGTTGAGCTTGGGCGTTCGATCTCCATTTTATCCACGACGACAATCAAGTCGAGCAATAGCGAAATTCATTGCGAATGGACAAACCCGAACCACCCAAGGGCGATGCGAGCACCACGATGAGTGGACAATGTACTTGCGGTTCCTTGATGCTACCGGCGCTCGGAGTTGGGTCGTCTTGATTTTCCCTCTTGGCGAACAAATAAAGTCGCCATTCGGTTTAACTTTCTGCTACTAACAATGTGGCGGAATACGAAGGTTTACTAGCGGGACTTGGCGGGTCGTTCGCTCGGGATTAGCGATTGCTAGTGGCGATTCTCAACTAGTAGTAGAAATTTGAAAAGCGGCGGCGAGCGGGCTCGGCTCGCTCGCTTCGAGCTCGTTTGTATAAGAGGCTCGGCTCGGCTCGGCTCGACTCGGCTCGGTTTAGAAACAAGCCAAAAAGAGGGCTCGGCTCAGCTCGAGATGTGGCTCGAGCTGGCTCGGTGGGCTCGCGAGCCATGAATGAACAGCAGTTCATCAATCAAACGAAATTGCAAAATCTATCAGTTCATCAATCATAATTCATTAGTACAAACGAAATCGCAAAATCTATCAATCTATCATCGTCCATCAGTAGTTCAGTACAAATGAAATCGCAAAATCTATCATTAGTTCATCAATCGTAAAATTGCAACCACACAGAAACAACCAAGAACACGCATCCTGTTCCTAGCCCTAGTGCTGGCACCCATCGTCCATCGTCGACGACAGCCAAAGGCTAAAGCGGTGCCGGCGGCCGGAGGCCAAGCCGGTCGGCACACGGCCAGGGAGGTAGAGGTCCAGAGGCGCAGCGCGAGGTTAAAGCAGACTGCCGGGCGCTGGACTGGTGGCGCTTAGCGGTGGCGGGCCAAGCTAGAGTGACAGCGTAGGAGGCTGCAGGCGGGAGAGGCGAGGGGTAGGCGGGCGGGCGGGCGAGCGAGGGCGGGGCGGGGCGAGGAAGCCGCGAGCTAGCGGGAGGCGAGGCGGCAGCGGGGTGGGGGCAAGCGGCGAGGCGAGGAGGCGGGCGGGCGGCCGGCGAGAAGGCGGAAGAGGGTGGGAGGCGGAGGCGCGGCGGGCGAGAAGGTGGAAGAGGCGGGGCGGCGGGGCTGCGGAGTTTGTGGGCGTGGGGAGGAGGAGGAGAGGAGTCCGGGGAGAAAGGATAAAGCGGCGGCGGCGGCGGTCGCGATCGCGAGCGAAGGTTCAAGAGGAATAAATGGCTCGTTTGGCTTGCGGCGGCTCAAGCTCGGCTCGGGCTCGGCTCGAATTTTCATCGAGCCAAAGGTGGGCTCGGCTCGAAAATTCACGGCCGAGCCAGGCAACTGGCCAGAGCCGTGGCGAGCGAGTCGAGCTCACGAGCCTCGAGCTATTTTCGACCCTAACTAGTAGCGAATCAAGTAGGGAAAGAGTATCAATGCTTTAGTACCAAGATGTCATCATATCACGGCGAATGCGAAAACTCAAAAATCATTTCTTGGTTTCGGATCCAACACATTCCTAGAAAGGAAAACTTTCGCGGACTAGTTGACCGGATGGCTTCCACAAGGACAACCGTTCGCGGAGTTTTTCTTGAGAAACGATTCACCCTCGGTAGTCGAGCCTTCCGAAAACATAGATGGTTGCACACCTTGATTCTGCAAACATGGATGCTCCACGGTCGATGATGGTTGGCGCTATCACGATCACGGTAGAGATTGGATGACATCGATCTACAATTATCTTGACATGACCTAATTCCGGAAGATGATGTAGAGGCGATCGTATATACGAAAAGCCAAATCATACACTCTAATTGAGCGTACCTTGTACAAGCGAGAATCTCACGGGTGTTGATGAGATGCATATCTCACTCGGATGGCATTAAATTGCTAACGAAATTCATGGAGAGTGCAGTGGAGCTCATCATTCCACAGAACTTTGGTTGGTAAAGCCTTTAGGCAAGGATACTCTTGGCCAAGCGCCCTTCATGATGCAAAAGAGCTCGTGACGAAGTGCGTACAATGTCGATTTCATGGCCGACAAGTACATCGGCCGTCTCAAGCTTTGCAAACAATTCCTCTTTCTTGGCCTTTTGCAGCACAGGGACTAGACGTGCAGGACCTTTCCCAAGAGCACCAGGGCTTTGAGTTCCTTTCGTCATGATTGACACGTTCACTAAATGGATCGAAGCCGAGCGGTTGTAAAATTACAATGAAGCGCCAGAGGTTTCTCACAAAAAGCGTGCTTACGACTTGGTGTACCGATCGTATAATCACCGATAACGGTACCTGATTCTCGGCGGCAATTTCGAAGTGCAGCGAAGACCTAGGTATCAAGATACATTTAAACCATTTGCTCATCAGTAGGCGATGGAAGCGATTGAGCGAGCCAATGGTATCATAATGCAAGGAATCAAGCGGCGAGTTTCGACGGTTACTTCAGCGGTCGGGGCTTGGGTTCAAGAACTTCCATACGTATTATGGGTTTGTTTGTACCACAACTAGTCGTGCATTGGTGAAACACCATTTTTATGGTTTGTGGGTGAAGCCATGCTTCCTCGAACTCAAAATTGGTTACTGCTCAGGCGATTGCTTTTCGAAAGTGATCGGTGTGAATGACGACTTAGCGACATCAATTTCCTTGAAGAACAACGAAATCAAGCTTTGCTACGATCGGCTATCTACCCGACCAAGCCATGCGTCGGTACCACGATCGTAAGGTGCAACGCGCTGACCTAGTGTAGGTGATTTGGTTCTTAGAAAATCCGAGAACCAAGCGGGTGCAACAAACTTTCACCTAAATGGGAAGGTCCATACTGCGTGGTCGAAGTCACCAGACCGGGATCGGTGCGATTAGCTATGTCGGATGGGCAAATTTTGTCTAATTCTTGGAATATTGATCAATTGCGTAAGTTCTTTGTTTAATTTCTTGTATTTATTTTCATTTCATATTTCAATAAAGATGCATTTCCTTTTTCAACGATAAGTATGGTTGTTTATACTTATTATTAAATAGCATCTGGTCATATGCCTTTTGTTGTTGGTTGGTGGAGAAGACACTCATTCTCTCAGATATTCCTTTCAAAGGGATCTCAAATACTCATGGGTCTTGACTTAAGTGTCACATACCACCTTTGGTTTTAGTCGTGATCATTACTTCAATGATACACATGCACAACCAAATACTCTTTTCTTAAAGAAACATATGAGTATAAGGAGTACCAACTCGGACAATTTATATGGTTTCGTTATTTCTCGAATTTGAAAATTATTATTTTTTTTCAACATTACATTTCTACTCGAGTTTGGCTATTGGTGGGACACGAAAAGCCTCTGGTGAAGTCTCTCCTCTGCGCGTGGTCCTACCCCTGGAAGGAGCTTCCTAGTGACGGTCCTTTTCCTCGATCCTCATTGCGATCGGATTTGAGCATGAGCACGTCTCGCGATATATTTTACAAATCTTCAATTCTTGGGATTCGTTACGACCAGATCCGAATACTTTATAAACAAAAGTACTTATCTTCTTATTTCCTTTTTTGCATACATTCTTCATGCATATCTTCTTATCATCAAAGCCAGTCTTTGTTATATCTTCAGACGACAAGTGGTATTTCACAGTGATTCGATAATGGACAAGATCTTGACTAGTCGAAATCATCAGCCGGTTCAGACCACATGATTTCCTAGTATTCACTGGATCGCTGTCATAAACATTATCAGCACTTCTACCATGGTCATTGTTATTACTCAATTTCTTAGTCTCTGCTTTTTAGTAAGGTTCATCTACTAATATAAGCGATCGAGAACTAGGAGATATATGAGTATTTAATAACATTGATAAGACAAGCGGGATCTTCATTGATGATAAAGGTAAGTTTCATTTTACATAGTCTAAATATTACATCTATTTACTTGTTGGGACCACTAGGTAGTCATTGCGTGATGGAATCAGACTTTTATTTCTCGGCAACTTTCTCTCAGAGAGGTCTAACTTCCTCGAGAAGTTTTGTTACTTCATTTTGAGCGATCGAAGTCTTCTTCATGACTCTAAGACTATGAGAGGGTCGGAAGCCTTGGTTTGCTAGGGCAACACTAACTCCATTTGCGATAGCTTTCTTCATTGTCTTAGCATGGTTCTCTCGAAAGAGTGTTATTACCTCCTTGAGATCTTCAAGTTGATGGCAGAAAATTGATTCTCTCGCGAGTCTCTTAGAATGGGCGGTTGTGTTCCAGGCCAGTCGAAGAGCATCTTGTTGAGCCTTGACTTTGTCTTCAAGACTCCGTCGAGTTAGCCCTTTGTCTTCAAGACTTGAGGTTTTAAGCTCGTTCAAGTGCTTGATTTTTACGCGGGTGGATAAAAAGAGAGTCAACACACACTTTAACAATTGGAATTATGGAATCTTTGGTTAGGTCTCGACCAATTACCTTTGATTTTCTTCTCACAAGAGTGAAAACCTCCTTTTGCTGGTCATCGCATGCTCGATCGTAGGTCTTTACTATGATTTTCTTCCTAAGTTTTGTTATTATGGCTTCCTTAGCCACGACCTCTTCTTTAATTTTCTCTAAATCTATCAAATATGATAGGAAGAGAGGATTAAGTTATAAGAGAGAAACAAGATGATAAAATTTAGGAAGTCGAGCTAAAAGAAAAGTTCTTACTTCTCAAATCGAATGTACGCTCCGAGTTTTTATTATTTGAGTGGGTCCTCAGACCTGACATATTTCTCGACCATATCTTTGTAAAAATAAAATCCTTTCTTTGGCAAGTTTTCAAAGAAACTTCAAAAGAAAGAGTTGTGAGATAGTCGTAGAGCACTTACAGTGCCATGTCATTGTATTCACAAAAATCATATCTGGACCTATCTCGACAGCGGTGCGATATCTTTCCCGAGCCTCGTCAAGTTCCTTATCCTCGATAAATGGGGAGAAACTTGTTAACACAGAGGTATTTCCAAGAGGAGGTGGAACTGTTGAGGATCTTTGGAGATGACTACCTCAGGAGAAGGGTAAGGATTACTAGAGGATCTGAGCGGATGTTGAAACACCTGCTCGGGGCTTCTTTCCACTTCATCCTCGCGGTCTTAGCTTTAGGAGTATCGATCGGGGAACCTCCACGATCACCTCTTCCGGAATCTTTTCTGAAGGGTGCTCTGCAGTCGGACATTGGAACACGAGAAGATCATTCAAGATTAACTTTCTATAGTTAAGAGGATGTTTTCCCTTTTACCATTCTTCTCATAATCTTTAAGCTACTCATTGGATCGGATAATGAGAGTGTCGTTTATTTGGATTATTTTTCTATATCGGATGCATGCCCACTAGAAAAATATTCATCATTCGACTTAACCTCATTCCTTATTACAAAGATATGAACAAAATGAAGCTTTATTTCATTAAGATCCAAATATTACAAAACAAAATCCCCTGGTTACATTTCTTCTATAACCTTCTAAGAAAAAATCCTTGATTGGCTCTTGAAGAATATCTTGATTGATCGAAGTTGATTTCTAGCGAAGGAGGCGGAGAAGTACAACCAAGTAAGCATTGGTTTCGCACTTTTTCTTGACATAAACTTGATCTTGACGGAGATGATACATCAAAGATGATGAAGTGTTCACTCGATCTTCAAGGCCATATTCACCTTAAAAACAAAACTCATAGACCAAATTGACTTCTAGACCACCTTAAGGTCACTCTCCATGGATCTTGGTCACGAAATGGTGGTCTAAAGTCAATTTGTCCCATGATTTTGTCTTATCGAGAAGACATAAGGTGTTATGAACTCAGGATTTTGAATCCCATCCTTGAGAAGGTTTGAGAAGAAACTTTCTAACCTGACGCGAAGCTAAGAAAGTGGGGATTTTCTAAATTTCCTCTTCAAAGATCTACCTTTTGAGGTTATTTATAGCCTTTAGATTGTGATAGAATTAAAGAAGAAGATAAGTAGAAGTCCAGCGGACGAAATCTTTTAGTCCAACGGACACAAAAACTCTTCGATTCCCAAGGCAAGTTCTCAACTTTAAAGTGAATACAAACTACTTCAAATGCCTTTTGCATTTAATAGCGTCGACCGATACGACTTCATCGGAAGAAAAGTGTTCACGACCTATTCATTTAAAGTTCGGGGCTGGTGGCGAGGATTAAAACCTCTATGTATTATTTTAATACATAATAAACCATCACGTCTTCATAGTCGTAACCCTTGAGGTGCACGACCTCCTTTGGTCGTAGAGATTCGGAGGTTACATAATGGGTACCTGGTGGACGAAGGCCTAAGCCAAACTCAGACCGGGAGAGCGCTCGTAAAGGTATGAGCGATACTTGGGCGATTCCAAGTATATTCTTTCTGTATGATAAATGGAGCACGTGCATATTCCATACCATCGGCGTTTCTTATCCAAAAGCACTAACGAATAACCACCATGCGGTTATATGTCTCATAGACATATAACTTGGCGAGCAATTGATTCTTTATCAACCGTCACTTGACTCGACCAGACGCAACACTTCACATCGGACATCTTCTCGGAAGTGCGCCACCTCTTCAAGGGCTATTTAAAGATGGAGCACAGACGGATCAAGAAAAGGGGAGAAGATAGAGCCATCGGACTAAAGTACAAGCCTTAGATTCGTGTTGTAGGTTTGACATTGTAAAGGAACAAGCGGTGTTCTCGAGCATACCTGTAAAACCAGTTCATACTAATAAAAAGCAGCCCCATTATTTCCCTAGATTTTCCACATCACTTTCTCCTTTTCTTTTAGTAAGATCAACGTCTTGATAAATCGACACTATCTAACCACGAGACCTTCGTATGGGCGTGACTTTGAACATGGACTTCCTAGAATGATGGTGACCACCAACTTGCGGGAAGTGCAAGTGAATTAATGGGACTCTGAAAACTAATTCATATCACAAATTACTATTAACTCACAAAGGAAATATATTAGCCTCGTGAGAACTACTTTGCTAAGGCAAATTATACATTGTATATAGGCATCATCACACTTGAATTTTACATATCAAATCCTTGGCGCTTCTTGCTTGAGGAAATATATTGAGGCTTTTGTTCAGCATAAGGGGTGCAGTGATTCCCACATCACTTTCTCATACTCCTCTTTTGGCAAAAGTAGTACTACTCGAACCAGCTACTAGGTCCTCAAATGTCACCTTGGATAGTTTCACTTTGTCCCCAGCCTTTTACCATGAGGAGGCATGAGGTGAGGTGATGCAAACTGGTGATGTCTTGTTATGATCCTTAGATTATATGGGTAAACATCATCGGGAGGATAGCGGGGTGACGTCGGTACTTACTACGGGAGAGAAGACTATAAATTGAGGAGGCGAAGGGATTGAGACTTAGACTATTGTATTCTCATTGTTTAATGCCAGCGATTACAATAGGCATCCTTATATAGAGCTCTTCTAACAATTATAGGTAAAATCAATCTAAATGATGACCTTCTAACTCAATCTAAATGATGACCTTCTAACTAATAGATGGCATTCCTAACTAATATATAACTTTCTTAACTAATATATAACATTTTGATTAACTAATCCCTATACAAGGAAACTAATCAACTATCTAGGAAATAGATATTCTTATTGGGAAATGTAATCCTTTCATAATCACGGTGCTCACGATGCACGAGTGCTGTTCACTCATGTGAGCGATAGCCACCCATGAAGGTCGGACGTGACCTTATGCACTTGCACCTAGCCCCCTTGCTACGATCTGTGCACATAACAACTTCACTTTGGACGTCGGATCAACGGCTTTACGGGGAGGTTGTGGCGATGGCGATGTTGAGAAGATGCTAGTGCCATGGGGAACCGATGAGGACAACAACGTCATTTATTCCCATCACAGAACACAAGCGTGGCGGTTGAAACACGACAACGTCGCTACCCCGCCGACCACCGTCATGCTCCACGCGCCATTGCGCGGCTTTGGCGGCGGCGAGCAGATCTCATGATGGCACGGCGTGAAGGTTATTGCGGCATCGTTGCCACCTTGAGATCGGCGGCGGAAGGCGGCGGCAAGACCAACGATGGTGCTAGTTTGGGCGGAGGTGATGATCGGTGGTGATGCCGACACGGTGGTAGCAGGTGGCTCGACGGCGCACCTTTGATGTTGGTTGTTGTTGTGCGAACAACCTTCACTCTAGTTGGCATACCGAACATCACATTCTCCAAGCGTGCAAGCAACACATCGCGGTTGTTAAGGCGGTTGTTCATGGTGACCAATTGTGCCAGGATGTAATCCAACTTGGCGCTGATCATCATGGAATCGAAACCCCCACTGCTGGTCATGGATGGCGGACAACGATTGGCTCGATACCAAATTGTTATGGTCGTTGGTTGGAGTGCGGGTCAGGGGGTGAGGTGGGCACTCGCCCTCATCTAACTACCGACAGAGCTCTTCCCTGTCAAGGTAGCGATGCTCTAAGTCTTAGTTGAACTCTTGATTTCTTATTGCTTAATGCCAATGATTACAATAGACCTCCTTATATATATGGTTCTTTTAACGATTATGGATAAAATCAATCTAATAGATAACCTTCCTAACTAATAGATGACCTTCCCAACTAATAGATAATATTCCTAACTAATAGATAACATTTTCAATTACCTAATCCCTATACAAGGAAACTAATCAAATATTTAAGGAAACAAATATTCTTATTGGGGAACGTAATCCCTTCCTAATCTCGGTGTTATAGTACCCAGCCCATGACACTAAGATATTTTCCTAATCATTAATTGGAGTGCATTCCTTGATGCCGAAGGTTCTAATTAGCTGCTGCTGCCTTGGATGTGTGCTTGTCCTTTGCTGTGTCGGCTGACCGGTGGGACGCAACCTTGTGCACTTGCACCTAGCCCCTTGCTCTGATGTCGTGCACATAAAAACTTCACCACCCTTTGCAAGGCAGCTCGTCCTCGGCTTGTTAGGTGGCGACCATGGATGAAACCCATCATGATCCACGTCGAAGGCAAGTGCGCATCGTCGATCTTTGCATCGATCGTAGGATCAATGGCTTTAGCGAGGAGGTTGTGGCACTAGCCGATGTTGAGAAGATGCCGTGCTATGGGGAGCGATGAGGAACGCTGCTGTTGCCACTCGCATCCGAAATTTCTAAGCGTGGTAGTTGAAACATGACAGCGTCATTTGTCCCCACCCGGCCGCCGTCATGCTCCACGCGCCATTGGAGCGGCGGTTTGCTCACGATACCAAATTGTTATGATCCTTAGATCATAGGGTAAACATCTGAAGGATCGCGGCAAGGCTACGATAGCACAAACAAAATTTTACCGCGCAACAAGGAACCACGCAAGTAATAGATCACGAGATTACCACTAGGCGGCAGGCTCGTGGCGAGTAAGTCGATGTAGCGAGTTGATGCGATCGTGATCGTACTTGCTGCGCGTCTTCTCCTCCTACTCGGCGAGCGTCATAAGTTCTCCTCCGGCTCACGAGGTCGCCGTGAGTTGCGGATCGTCGCTTAGTCTTTGATGCCGCAACAACACCTCCAAGGTATCCACACGTGCAGGCGGGGACACCACGCGCGGGGAGTTCTAGCGCCCGATGGCGTGGTTGAGAGGCGTGGCTATTAGGGTTCGGGATTTTTGATCGATCACTTCACCCCATGCCACCACCTCTCTAAATATAGGCATCCATAATGGGTTCGAGCAGAAGGCCCATTAGGAACTCTGGCCTATAAATTGGATCTCCATCCAAATAAAATCCTTGCCCTTTAAGTGTGTGGCGCTATAGGTTAGTGTGTATGTCGGTTGTGACTCGGAAACTCTTTCCGATCACAAGTCGTTAGCGGTACCTAGCAGCACATAACGATTCGAACACACGAGAATATATCGGACGAACCTTAATGCAATATGATCTCGACCAGGTCCTTATCACTTACGACCAGCTCGTACTTTGCCGGGACCGAGTACGATTACGGAACCCTGCGTATATCTTGCACTAGTCGAGGATCACGCTGGTACACGAGGGGTTACTGCGGTAAATGTCGATCCACTGGCGATAATTAAAGTAAGCGATTAGTTTGAATAACAAATAAGGGTTTTGACCTTATGGTCGAGTTTACACTTATTAAGCCACGCGAGCTAATGAGAGAAATAAAGCGGCGGAGCGGAAAACTCGGCGTAGATCCACCAATTCACCACGGGCAACCAGCGGGATCCGGACCTTAACGACGATCAGCCTTCAGCGAACTCCTCCTCAAGCGGCGTAGACTCCTCCACTTACGTAGGTTTGGGCGCAAGTTTTACAACAAGCGTGAGTACACAACACGTGCTAGCAAATCATACCACGAATGCAATGTATAGATGCGAGCTTATTCCAAAGAAAAGGCTTACGTGGTTCTTTTGCATAAAAGCAACATTTGCAATTGAATCGATAATAGATTGAAAGCATAATTCAAACAAATAGACAATATTAATTTATGATTGTTTCCACAAGACACACACTTCAGCAGATTATTTCACATAGCCATATGATTGAGATCACCAGCTCCCATTCCCACATTTTATAAAAACTACCCCTGGTGTGAAAGCACGAGCATGTCCATGACAGCGGACGACCCTATTCGAATAGTTTATTTAACACTCTGCGGAGGTTGTACACTTTACCCACACGATATAACCCGATGTAGCTAGCACCAATCATAACAAAGCAGTTCGAAACTTCATCTCCAACATTGACATTCCCGGTGTGCTTACAAGCCGTTATACATATCACATAGCCCATGCATAACACTGCAGTTGGAGCGGGGCAGCGAATCCTCCGTGATGCAACCACCAAGTAGTCACACCTCCACCTATCACATAGCCTAACCTACCACACGAACATCAATGCGAGAATCCATAACTTACTAAGTTAGGCCGTCCCATACCGGGCATGTGGTGCGTGCAGTGAGCTCGGTTCAATGGCGCACAAGTTAAGTCCTTAATTGACCAAGGCAAGACTTCCATGTTCTAACTAAGCCCACAGATTATCAAACCCATCACATAGTCCACCATGTCACGGTCTCCACCACTTGCCTCGGTCTAAATCCTTTACCACGGTTGATTTTAGTGCAACACATGCCATCACGCAGTAATAACACATAGCACGGTTTTACACAGTTCCATAGACACTTAGTCATATTTAATATTTGCGACTCACATGAGATGATGATTCGTAGCATGGCTAAGCAATTATACTCGCATCTAACCAACCCACGTTGGTGCTACAATAATACCAACTCATAACCATTCTAGGGTGACAAGGATATATGACATACAAGGCCAAGGTGTGATAACAATTTGGATAATAACTATGCCCAAAGCATTTAAATAAATAATTAAAATAGAATGCAATAATTTAACACAAAGTAATTTGAAAACTGGGTTCAAGATGATCAAAGGTATGACTTGCCTTGGAAAGGTCTATGTACTGATCTTGGTCTTGGGGTGCTCCTTCTTCCACAAAATTTCGGCGAATCGGCGTCTACTCGCAAAGCGAAACAAAAACAAACAAAACAAATAAATAACAGAGGCAAAACAAACTCCAAAAATTAAATAAAAATCTCAGATAGCTAGATCTTGAATTTAGACAAATTTAGAAATTTGAATGGGCTCAATCGGAGTTAGGATGCAAAGTTATGAGCTTTGGAAGATTGGAAATCTAAAAGAAACCCTAATTTGGATTTTGGAATTTCCGAATTATTTCTTAGAGAAAAATCGGATTATTGCGCAATCTTTGGCGTCGTGAAGGAATTTCGGAAAAAGAGAATTAGCGAAAATCGACATGTGGGACCCACATGTCGGGGACACGGCTCACGGTAGATCGGGTCTCTGAGCCTCGTTCGAGGCCGGTGGACTACCCACGGCGCTGCGTGAGCAATGGCGGGCGCCACGCGACGCGACACGTGGCGGCGTCTTGACATGGAGGCAAGGTGGCGATGGCGTGGATGACAACGACGCGGTGGCGCTCGGAGCCGACGACAACGGCGACGGCGATCCACCGGCGGTGAGTGGTGCCGCGTGTAGTAGGCGTTGTGCGAACCTGCGGTGCAACACCGGATGCTCGGGGTGGGCGGTGGCGGTCGCGGCGAGCAAAGCGGCGGAGGGCTTGGGCTTGGCGGCAGCGCTCGGTGGCGCTCCGGCGAGCGAAGGCCACCGGGAGGTAGAGGAGCTCCGTGCGATGCGGCGGTGTAGACCACGACACTCGGCGGCAAGCGGCGGCGGCGAACGAACTCGTCGGAGTTGGCGCGCGGTCGATCTTTGAGCTCCTGCGGCTAGGGTTAGGGTTAGCGGCGGTGCGCTGGTTGGAGTCACGGAGACCGAGGGCTTGCCCTCCTTATATAAGCGGCTCGGGAAGGTCTAGAACACGGGCGCCCAAAGCGGGCGCGCGGCGCGCGAAATCGAACGAGTCCGCCTCGGAGCAGCGATGGCGTGGCGGTGGGTCCCACACGTCGAGAACACGGCTCACGTGGTCGCGTGCGAAAGCGGCGGTTGTAAAAGCGGACTCGAGATCGGCCGTTGGATCTTGATCGAGCGGTCCACAATCAATAGGACATTCGGACAACTCCGGTTGCCTTGCGGCGCATCTAGCCGTTCATCCTTGATCGGACGGTGGAGATCGGCGGCGCTGAGAGAGAGAGAGAGAGCGGCATGCGGGCCCGCATGTCGTCGGCAGCAGCATTGAGCGGGTGGCAGCGTAGTGAAGTGGTGGCGGGGAGAATGGGCGGAGGTTTGGATTTCGACCGAAGGATTTAGAGATTTTAAATAGTTTTCTATTTTATAAATTACGAGAAATTCAAATAGGCAATAGAAAATAGCAAATGAACTCGAAAAATTCTAGAAAAATCTAGAAAATATATCGAGCACATAGAACCAAATAAAATAGTTTTGGCTAATGTTCAAGTTGGGATTATTCACATTAAATGTTTTTGATTGTAAAGTCCAATATTAAGCTTTTGAAATTAAATTCAAATAAAATTCAAATGGTGAACTTTTCCTACTAACTATTTAAAAGATTTTTAAAGCTCGGAAAATTGGGATGTTACAAACCTCCCCCTTAAAGGAATCTCGACCCGAGATTCGGGTTAGCTAGAGAAAAGGCTAGGAACTGGCCTTCAAACTCTTCTTCACGTTCCCACGTTGCTTCTCCTTCAGTGGTTGCTCCTTTGGACCTTGCAAAACGAGCAGTCTTGCTTACGGTGGCGTTCTGCGACATCAAAATCTGACTGTTTGCTCCTTGTAGGTAGATCCTCCTTGAGATCAATTGATTCAAGCGGGGCTTGCTCTTACGCACACGAAGACACTTCTTCAATGCGAGACATGAAAGACGTCATGTACTCACGCTAACGATAGCTGCGGTAGCTCAAGCGTAAGCAACTTCTCCACGGCGTTCCAAAATCTTGAGCGGACCAACATACCTGGGGCAAGCTTCCTTTGGCATGAAACCTTTTGACACCTCGGGAGTCACTCGAAGATAAACGAAATCTTGGGTTCAAAAGCGAGATCACGGCGGCGATTATCGGCGTAGCTCTTACGCTCGGGTGAGCTATCTTTAATCTTTCTCGATCATGGCCACTTGCTCTTACGCTTCTGAATGATGCGGACCGAATGCGATCGTTCGGTGTCTCTCGACCAATTCAACGGGTTACTGCGGGCATGGCCATACAAAGCTTCAAATGGTGACATTTGCGGTGGCTTGATAACTATTGTTGTACGAAAATTACGCATACGGTAAACTTTTATCCCATCGGTAGCATTAGCTAGAGCACAAGCTCGGCATATCCTCCAATATCGATTGACTCTTTGATCGCCCATGCATGCGTGGATGATACGCGATCGAAATTGAGATGGTACCCAATGCTTCATGCAAACTCGCCAAAACGAGGTGAATCGAGATCCACGATCGACACTATCTTTTGGGCACACCATGCAAAGCCGACAATCCTTGCCATGTACAATTCCGCAAGGCGATCTCCGAGTACGTGGTTTTGGTGGCGCAGAAATGGCGACCTGGTTAGACGATCGACTATTACCCAGTTGAATCGTAACCGATTGGGTCTTGGGTAAACCGGTGATGAAATCCATACCGATTTCTTCCCACTTCCACTCTGGAATCTTCACGTTGCGGCAAACCCGCTGGTCTCTCGTGTTCTGCCTTCACTTTCGACGTAGTGTCGCACAAGGCAACGAACTCGTGACTTCTCTTCAAATTTGGCCACCAAAATTTAGTTTTCACATCTGGTACATCTTGGTACTTCGGGGTGAATCGAATACTTTGAGTCATGGGCTTCCTTTAAGATTAACGTCTCGGACCATCTATATCGGTACCAGATTCGACCATTAATCGTAGTATGTCTTGATCATCCCTGGTGAAATCTTTGAATTTGCATTGCCATTTTGACCTTGATGTCGACAACACGGGATCCTTTGGTTGTGCTTCACGAATCGCTTCTCGGGGTGGTAGTACTTCCAAATTGGCTACAAATCCTTCAGACACAACTTCTAGCTTTAGCTTTTGAAATTCTTCATAAAGTTAGGCAACTTTCCTTTACTCCCAAAGTATTGCGAGTAACTCTTACGACTTAAAGCGTGCTGCAACTCGTTGGCTTTTAAGGATGGTAGTGGATTCCAAGATTATAATCCTTGATCAATTCCAACCATCTTCTCTGTCTCATATTCAAATCATTTGGTGAAAATGTACTTGAGACTCTTATGATCTGTGTAGACTTCACGCGGATTCTGGATGAGGTAATGACGCCAAATCTTTAGAGCATGTACTCGGCGGCTAATTCCAGATCATGAGTAGGGTAATTCTCTTCGTGAGGTCTCAATTGCCTTGATGCATAGCGGCAGCTCTTCCTTCTTGCATCGGGGCGCATCCTAATCCTTGACGTGAAGCATCACAATAGATATCGAAATCCTTGCGAATATCGGCAAAATCGAGACGTGAAGTTAAGCGCTTCTTTAACTCTTGGAAGCTTTCCTCACAGTGAGTCAAGTGAACTTTTTCTCCTTCTTCAACAATTGCGTAAGAGGCTTAGCAATTGATGAGAATCCTTCGATAAAGCAGCGGTAATAACTTCGCCATTCCCAAGAAATCGAACTCGAGTTCTGATTACGAAATTGCTCCCAATGTAGCACTTGCTTTAACTTTACCGGGGTCAATTGCTACTCCTTGGTGTCATAACATGACCAAGGAAATCCACTTCCTTCTTCCAAAAGTCACACTTACGAACTTGGCATACAATGATGCTCTCGAGTTTTTCCAATATTATCCTTAAATGCTCGGCGTGTTCTTCCTCAGACTTGAGTACACGAATATCATCGATGAATACAACTCGAACTTGTCCAAATATTCCATGAATACTTTATTCATCATGTTCATGAAATAGGCGGGGCATTAGTTAGACCAAAGGACATGACTAAGAACTCATAATGTCAGTACTGCGTTGAAAGCGGTCTTGGTATATCCTTAGGACAAATTTTTAGTGGTGGTAACCGATCGCGGTCGATCTTGAGAATAATCGGCTCCTTTCATCGATCAAGCAGATCATCTATCCGGTAGTGGGTACTTGTTCTTGATGGTAACCTCGTTGAGAGAAGCGGTAATCAATACACATCCTCATACTTCCATCCTTCTTCTTGACAAACAACACTGGCGCTCCCCACGGCGCGAACTAGGTCTCACGAAACCTTTCTCAAGAAGGTCTTCTATCTGTTTCTTCATCTCTACCAATTCATCGGTGGCATCCGATAAGGTCTCTTTGAAATTGGTGCTGTCCACAGTACTAGGTCGATGACAAACTCAATGTCACGATCGGTGGCATTCTGGTAATTCTTAGGAAACACATCCGGATATTCAACGACCACTTGGTACTTCTTCTAAGGCAAGGGTCTTGCATTGTTTACTAGCAAATGTCCATCACGAATCGAGGTGGCTAGAAACTCTACCTTGTTTCCTTTGGCGTCCTCTCTTTATTCGGCTCTTCGCCACAATCTAGCACGGCTTTGTGCTTGGATAACCAATCCATGCCAAGAATGACATCTAGGGTTTGGGTATCTAGGACTATTAGGTTGGCTAGAAACTCAACTCGGCTATGAGTAACTTAGCTCCTAAACATCCACTCTAGTACTTAGCTCGCTCCAGCGATGGACTAACAGTATGCTTAAGTTGCATAACTTCCAAATTATTCTTGGTTGCAAACATTCGAGAAACAAGCGAATGCGAAGCTCGTAATCAAACAAAGCGATGCAGTCTTCGAGTTAACGAAACTTACCCGATTACAACGTCCGGTGATTCACGGCTCCTTCAAGAGTGACGTGGTTGACACGGCCTCGATCACGCACTGTGGTGCTCCCGGCTTGACCCGGCAACTTGTGAAGCTCCTTGGTTGATGCTCGCGCTGGTGTCTTGGATGGCGTAGCTCCAAGGTTGAAGCGCATCTTTGAGTGATTGTTCCCTTGCGACACGATTGGCAAGTGTCCCGGTGACGACAGCGAATGGACCTTTGGTACGCTCATTTGGTTGCTTCTGGATTGGGGTTGACAGTGCGGGGTTGCGGAAGTTACGGCGGTGGGCGGGGTGTTGAAGTTGGTGCGGTGCTCAACGGTCAGGGTGGAAACTCGTTGAACCGCGGCCGCACTGTTCTTGCCCTCTGTTGTGATTGATGGTTCCTTGTTGAGCCATCCGCGCGTTTGCGGCTATCTTCCGGCTCCTTGCGTTTGTCTTCTAGAACAAAGGCTTTGTTGACCAACTCCCGGAAATCGGGAAAGTATGGCGATCAAACCGACTTGCGATCCGATGTTTAGTCCCTTCAAAAGCGACTCGCGAGCCTTGTCCGTGGCTACATCTTCTCGCTGCGTGCGAGCTAGCCGAGAAAACTTGTTGAGGTAGTCGGACAACGACATAGCTCCTTGCTTGAGAGCGGAATTCATCCTTCTTCGATCGATAATTCCTTCGGTACATGATCTTGGCGCGCGAGAATTCCTCCCAAGTGATATCCGTGGCGCCTCATGCGGCGCAGAAGTTCTCCCACCATTCGGCGGTGCCTCCATCCGTGAGTGGCATACGAAGAACCTTTTCACGGCCATTTGACCGAGTGATCGCAGCTTTCTTTCGATAACACGCAGCCAATCGCCCGCTTCCACCGAGAGAGCGTGTCCGAGAAAATGTTGGTGGACGAGTCCTCGCGAATTCTGCAAGTTTGGATGGTCCATGGTGACCATGAGCGGTGGGGCTCCATCTTTGGTGATTGTTGTTGTTATTGTTCGGTTGTGCATGGCTTGCATCCGAGCCATCATGGTATTCATCACCGAGTCTGTGCTGCCATGAAAGCTCCAAAGTTTTGCAAGTCAATTGGGGGTGCTGCGGTGGGCGCTCCTGCACTGGTTGCTCATTGCCTCCAGTTTGGGGTACCGAACCACTTGCGGCATCGACGAGTTTGAACCATCTCGCGAAGCTCCATGGGTTAGATAAGGTAGCAAGCACGAGATGAGATAAGAACTAAGGGGTAGGTTAAACCCAACAAAACACAGATCAAGAAACTCAAATGAAATACCTTTATTACTTAGGGTCTTAGCATGGTCGCAACAGATGCCTAAGGGCCTTGCAGACTCATACTCGCACACAAAAAGGAACAACGACCTAAGCACACAAAACTACCGCCTAAAGGCGACTCACTAAATCGAAGCGCTAAGCTCAAAACTGAAACTAAGACCAACTACTCAGAAAGCCTCCACAACCGCGGCGACGCTCCCGTGGGCTCGAGACTCTGGTGAGCCGGCATCTTGGCAACCGATCTCGATGCCTCGAATGGTGCGGCGAGGCAGGCGCCTCTGCAATCGCTCCTCCGCTCCTGGCTCGCATCATCCTCTCGCTTCCATCGACCTTCCTCCGGATCTTCTTCAGATCCTCCTGGTCTTCCTCTTCTTCGGGAACTTGGTCGTAGAGGATCTCTTGCAGAGTGGCGACCTTTTCTTCGCCTCTGCAAGGCTTCATAGACATGGTCCAACTCGTGATAGTTCTCTCCAAAGCTTCCTCTGGCGGCCACGAATCGGGCGAGGTGTACGATCAGTAGCGTTGCTCTCCTACGTGGACGGGTAGCGTCTTTGGCAAGTCCACACCGCAGCCTGGTGGTAACGAAGACGGTGTCTTGAAGCTCCGTGCGTGCGATGTTGCGTATACGTAGCATGGCCAAGCGCGACGACTCTCGGATACCTTCGGCCAAGTGATCTTCCTCACGAGGCGCGGCGAAGGTTGGCTCGCTTTGTCGTTTCTCTGGCGCGATCGTCAGCGACAAATCACTCCACGGTTCGACCATTCTTTGCCCGCTTGTTGCCGGCGTCGTGGACGATCAAAACCTCCAAGAACACGGAGCAACTTCCAAAGTTCTGGCACGAACCTCCACAACGCTCACCATAGCTCGAAGGCGAGGCATCGTCAAGGCAGCACGAAAGGTAAGAGCAACTTTAAAACAAATGGGAGAGAAGAGATTATAGCAAAAGTTGAGGCGAGAGATATGAGAAGAGTTAAGCAATCAATTAACCTTGCAAGTTAATTTTCCTTTAGAAAATAGTTTGGACACTCTAAAGACGGCCAATCTAACTAAGGTCAAGACCTCTGACCAACTCCGCTCGATACCACCTCTGCCGGGACCTGCATCACGATTCGAACCCTCTCGTATATCTTGCACTAGTCCAGATCACGCTAGTGCACAGAGGGGTTAACACAGTAAATATCGATCCACACTGGCGATAATTAAAGTAAACGATTAGTTTGAATAACAAATAAGGGTTTTGACCTTATGGTGAGTTTACACTTATTAAGCCACGCAGGCTAATAGAGAAATAAAGCAAAGAATGAACGGAAAACTCCAGCGTAGATCCCACCAATTCACCACAGGCAACCAACTGGGATCCAGACCTTAACGAACGATCAGCCTTCAACGAACTCCTCCTCAAAGCAAAGTAGACTCCTCCACTACGTAGGTTTGGGCGCAAGTTTTACAACAAGCGTGAGTACACAACCGTACTCGCAAATCATACCACAGAATGCAATGTATAGATGCAGGCTTATTCCAAAGAAAAGGCTTCTGTGGTTCTTTTGCATAAAAGCAACATTTGCAATTGAATACGATAATAGATTGAAAGCATAATTCAAACAAATAGACAATATTAATTTAACAGCTTGTTTCCACAAAGACACACAAATAAACAGATTATTTCACATAGCCATATGATTGAGATCACTGACTCCCATTCCCACATTTTATAAAAACTACCCCTCGTGTGAAAGCACCGAGCATGTCCATGACATGGACGCGGCTATTCGAATAGTTTATTTAACACTCTGCAGAGGTTGTACACTTTACCCACACGATATAACGGTGTAGCTAGCACCAATCATAACAAAACAGTTGTAAACTTCATCTCCAACATTGACATTCCCGATTGTGCTTACAAACCGTTATACATATCACATAGCCCATGCATAACACACACCGCTGGGCGAGGACGACGAATCCTCCGTGATGCAACCACCAAGTAGTCACACCTCCACCCTATCACATAGCCTAACCTACCACCGAACATCAATGCGAGAATCCATAACTTACTAAGTTAGGCCCGCCCCATACTGCATGTGGTCGCATGAAGGCTCGGATTCAATGGCGCACAAAGTTAAGTCCTTAATTGACCAAGGCAAGACTTCCATGTTCTAACTAAGCCACACAGATTATCAAACCCATCACATAGTCCACCATGTCACACGTCTCCACCACTTGCCTCGGTCTAAATCCTTTACCACCCGCTTGATTTTAGTGCAACACATGCCATCACGAAGTAATAACACATAGCACACGCTTTACACACAGTTCCATAGACACTTAGTCATATTTAATATTTGCGACTCACATGAGATGATGATTCGTAGCATGGCTAAGCAATTATACTCGCATCTAACCAACCCACGTTGGTGCTACAATATTACCAACTCATAACCATTCTAGGTGACAAGGATATATGACATACAAGGCCAAGGTGTGATAACAATTTGGATAATAACTATGCCCAAAGCATTTAAATAAATAATTAAAATAGAATGCAATAATTTAACACAAAGTAATTTGAAAACTGGGTTCAAGATGATCAAAGGTATGACTTGCCTTGGAAAAGGTCTATGTACTGATCTTGGTCTTGGGGTGCTCCTTCTTCCACAAAATTTCCGATTAATCGACGTCTACTCATAAAACTAAACAAAAACAAACAAAACAAATAAATAACAGAGGCAAAACAAACTCCAAAAATTAAATAAAAATCTCAGATAGCTAGATCTTGAATTTAGACAAATTTAGAAATTTGAATGGGCTCAATCGGAGTTAGATGCAAAAGTTATGAGCTTTGGAAGATTGGAAATCTAAAAGAAACCCTAATTTGGATTTTTCGAATTTCCGAATTATTTCTTAACGTAAAAATCGGATTATTGCGCACGTCTTGGCGCCGCGAAGGAATTTCGGAAAAAGAGAATTAAGCGAAAATCCCGACATGTGGGACCCACATGTCGTGACACGGCCACGGTAGATCGTGCTCACCGAGCCTCGGTTCCGAGACGGTGGACTACCCACGCGCGCACACGCGAGCAATGATCGACGCCACGCACGCGACACGAGGCGCGAGCGCCGACATGGAGGCAAGGTGGCGATGACGTGGATGACAACAGACGCGCGGCGCTCGAAACCGACGACAACGGCGAACGGCGCGATCCACCGGCGGTGAGTGGTACGGCGTGTAGAGGGCGTTATTGCGAACCTCATCGTGCAACACCGGATGCTCTGGTGGACGGTGGCGGTCGGCGGCGAGCAAAGAGCGCGAGGGGCCGGGCTTGACGGCACGGCGCTCGGTGACGCCCGGCGAGACGACGGCCACCAGAGGTAGAGGAGCTCCGTGCGATGCCGACGTGTAGACCACGACACTCCGGCGGCATCGACGGCGCACGAACGAACTCGTCGGAGTTGGCGCGCGCAGGTCGATCTTTGAGCTCCGCGCGCTAGGTTAGGGTTTCGAGCGGCGCCGCGCTGGTTGGAGGCGAGACCGAGGGCTTGCCCTCCTTATATAGGCGCGCTCGGGAAGGTCTAGGCACGGACGCCCAAACGCGGCGAGCGCGCGCGCGAGGAAATCGGAACCGAGTCCGCCGAGACGGCGATGACGTGGCGGGGTGGGTCCCACACGCCGAGACACACCACGTGAGTCCGCTGCGGCGAAACGCGCGTTGCAAACGGACTCGATCTCGACCGTTGGATCTTGATCGAACGGTCCACAATCAATAGGACATTCGGACAACTCCGCTGCCTTGCGCGCATCTAGCCGCTCATCCTTGATCGGACGGTGGAGATCGAGCGAGGCGCCAGAGAGAGAGAGAGATCGCATGCGGCCCGATGTCGTCGAGGCGGCGCATGGCGAGCTGGGCCGCTAAGTCGGGTGTGGCGTAAGGGAGAATGGGCCGAGGTTTGGATTTCGACCGAAGGATTTCGAGATTTTAAATAGTTTTTCTATTTTATAAATTACGTAAATTCAAATAGGCAATAGAAAATAGCAAATGAACTTAAAAATTCTAGAAAATCTAGAAAATATATCTCGAGCACATAGAACCCAAATAAAATAGTTTTGGCTAATGTTCAAGTTGGGATTATTCACATTAAATGTTTTTGATTGTAAAGTCCAATATTAAGCTTTTGAAATTAAATTCAAATAAAATTCAAATGGTGAACTTTTCCTACTAACTATTTAAAAGATTTTTAAAGCTCGTAAAATTGGGATGTTACATACTTAGTCACGACTCATTCATAATCGATTACAACCATTCAGAACTCTCACGACCGATTAGTATCTAACTACGCACTTTGTTGCAACCTCCACACCGGTTGGTGATTATGTCCGAGTAGTCTTCGATCAGGTTGTATCTCCATACACGACTTCGACCAATCTACGACCTCGGCAACCGAATCGACCTACTTGTGTATTCTCCTTTGCCTCACGACATCCGGTTGAACTCCGGTGAGATAATATGTCATCCATGGATTGTTCAATACTTTCTCGATCAAGTGTCGAATAACTTCATGTGGTCGACACTTCGACCACTAGTGGCATGGTCATGCACTTTCTTTATTCGACCACAACGAGGGCCCGAGACATCTCTCCCGTTATGTTAGGAGGGGCAAATCCATATCCGATCGGTCACATTCCTCCACATGTTTCATAGCATACCCAAAGCTACCTTTATAAGTACCCGCCATTTGAGTAGCGTTTGGCAACCCCTAAGAGTGCTATTACACATGTAGGAAACCATCGTCGATCTCGTGTCTAAGGATTATACATCATCATTGCTTGAGACCAACTAACGACACATAGAATCATACAATCTCAATAGTGTCTCAAGGTGGGTCTTATCCAACACTATGTTCTCTAACATATGTCCACATTATTGATTTGATATCTCTATATCTATGACCGTGAAACATGGTCATCAATCAATACATGTACTAGTGGAGTCACCGTGTTCCACCAAAGGACATTCGACTAGGGATACTTTTAGAACGACATCATATAAGATAAAGAGTTTCACCAACAAGTCACATACTCATTGATCTATATAATGATGATTCATTCAAGGAACAAGATAACATATTATCAAAAGTTATGAACATAATGAAATACAATCATCTCTATGATTGCCTCTAGGCATATTTCCAACAGCCTCCCACTTGCACTAGAGTCAATCATTTAAGTATCTAATACCGATAGCTCTTGTGTGCGCCTCATGCTTTGGTCATGTGAGAGGCTTAGTCAACGGATCAAGAACATTTAAATCTGTATGAATTTTGCATATCTTAACATCTCCTCTATCCACCAATTCACGAATAAGGTGGTAACGCCGAGTATATGCTTGGACGATGGGATCTAGGCTCCTTAGCCATTGGGCCCAAGGCACTCTGAACCATACCCAATTCAAGAATGAAATTCCTTATCCAAACACCTTCCTTCGCAGCCTCTGAGCCGCAATGTACTCGGCCTCCGTCGTGAGAATCAACAACCGCCCCTTGCTTGGAACTTTTCCACCATCGCTCCTCCATTCAAAATGAACACATAACCAGATTGCGAACGATAATCATCTTTGTCGGTTTGGAAGCTTGCATCGTGTAACCATTTACAACGAGCTCTTCATTACCGCCATAAACTAGGAACGATCCTTAGTCCTTCTCAAGTACTTAAGAATGTTTTTCACACCGTTGTCTAGTGACCTTCACCGGATCACTTGGTATCTACTCGTAACACTTAGAGCATATGATACATCCGGTCAAGTACATATCATGGCGTGCATGATGGATCCAATAGTCAAGCATATGGAATACCATTCATACGGTCTCGCCATCGCTTGTCGAAGGACACCGACTCTTGCTAAGACTTATGCCATGTGACATAGGCAAGAACCCTTTCTGGCATCCCGCATGCCGAACCGAATCAACATCTTGTCAATATAAGTACTTTGGCATAATCCAATTAGCCTTCTTGACCTATCTCTATAGATCTTTATCCCTAAGATATATGCTGCCTCTCCTAGGTCCTTCATAGAAAAACTATTTTTCAATGATACCTTAACAGATTCCAGCATTGGAATGTCATTCCCGATCAATAATATGTCATCTACATATAGAATCAGAATAACGAGTGCGCTCCCACTAACCTTCATGTAAACACAAGGTTCTTCTTTGTTCTTGACGAAACCAAACCTTTTGATCTCCTCATCAAAACGTATATTCCAACTCCGAGATGCTTGCTTCAACCCATAAATGGACTTTTAAAGTTTGCATACTTTACTAGCATTCTTTGGATCGACAAAACCTTCAAAGTTGTGTCATGTACACATCCTCACTTAGGTTTCCATTTAGGAAAGCCGTTTTGACATCCATTTGCCATATCTCATAGTCGAAATATGCAAAGAATAGCTAGAATGATCCGTATAGATTTAAGCATCGCATCGTGAGAAAGTCTCATCAGAGTCAACCCCTTGAACTTGTCGAAACCCTTTTGCGATCAAATGAGCTTTATGAATGTGAACATTTCCATCCATATCAATCTTTTCTTGTAGATCCATATGCACTCAATGGTTTTAACACCATCAAGAGGATCGACTGTGTTCCAAACCCGATTGTCACTCATGGAGTCTATCTCGGATTTCATGGCTCCAAGCCATTTCTCGTAGTCCGGGTCCATCATCGCTTCCTCATAAGACTTAGGCTCATCATTATTCAACAATAATACGTCATGCCCATACCTTACGGTGCAATTGACGGGCCTTTAGATCTCACGTGGGGTGATGCCTCATCCACGTTTCAACAACAATTTGTTCATCCCGTAGAGGTTCAAGAGGAGTTGAAACATTTTCGATGTTTCTAATTTCTTCGAGTTGCACCTTTCTCCCATCGACTTCTTTTGAAAGAAACTCTTTCTCCAAAAGACACCATTTCGGGCAACAAAACTTTGCCCTCTTCCCTGTTGTAGAAGTAGTATCCTTTGGTTTCCTAGGATATCCTATAAAGAAGCATTTATCGACTTGGGTGTGAGTTTATCGACGCCAAACGCTTAACATAGACATCACATCCCCAAATCCTTAGAAAAGACAAACTAGGACTCTTCCCACCACATCTCATATGGTGTCTTATCTACTGATTTTGATGGTAATTTATTTAAAGTGAAAGCGGCAGCCAAGAGCGTAACCCCAAAAATACAATGGCAGATCAGATTGGCTCATCATCGATCGAACCATGTCCAACAAAGTCCGACATTACGCCGCTCGACACCCCATTCCATTGTGGAGTGCCCGTGGTAAGTCGTGGAACAATTCCACATTGTTTCAAATGATCACCAAATTCATGGCTCAAAATTCACCTCCACGATCGGATCGTAGGGATTTGATTGTCTTGCCAAGTTGATTCTCAGACTCACTCTGAACTCCTTGAACTTTTCAAAGGATTCCGACTTGTGCCTCATTAAGTAGACATATCCATATCTACTATAGTCATCGTGAAGGTAATGAAGCACCGAAACCACCTCTAGTCGTCGCGTGCTCATTGGTCCACACACATCGCATGTACGAGTGCCAACTGGCCTGACGCCTCTCAACTCGACCGGTGAAAGGGGTCTTGGTCATTTTTCCGAGTAGGCAAGATTCGCACGCTTCAAATGATTCCAAATCAAATGAGTTTAGAATTCCATCATCATGGAGCTTCTTCATACGCTTTCTCACTTATGTGACCCAAACGACAATGCCAAATAAAAGTGGAATTCATGTTATTAGGCCTAAGCCTTTCGCATTAATATTATAGACAGTGCAACATCAAGATTCAAAATAAACAACCCATTCAAAACAGGTGCATAGCCATAAAACACTTCATTCAAAAATATAGAACAACCATTGTTCTCAATAATGAATTTATAACCTTCGCCATCAAACATGATGCGTAGATAATGTTTCTACTCATGGTCGAACGTAATAACAATTATTTAATTCCATAATAAATCATGAAGGCAAAAGTAATGGCAAGGTCCCGACGGCTAATGCAAAGAACCCTGCTTTATTCCCGACGCGAAGATCCATCTCGCCTCTTGCAACTCTCCTAATCCTTGTTAGACTCGATCGAATTGCAAATATGAGCAACCGATCCAAAGATCAAATACCCATGAGTTAATGTAAGAATCAGCAAGAAAACATCTATAACATTAATACCAAGTGGAAGGTTTAGTCCTACCATTCTTTTTTCGGATCGCCTGTATTTCTTGCGCGCCTCTTCCAATGTCCTAGCTCTTTGCAAGAAAAGCATTCATTCTCTTGAGTCGGGCCGCACTTAGTCTTGGGCTTAGGCTTATTGGTTTGGATCTTATCCAAGCTTTAGCCTTTCCCTTGACTTTAGTCTTAGCTTCTTCTTGAAGCTCGTACTCTTTTGCACCATCATCACATGATCGTTGCTTTTCTTAATGTCTGTCTTCTGCAGCCTTGAGCATCATATGCGATTCGGTGAGATTCTTGTCTAAACTATTCATATGGAAGTTCGTAATGAACGCCCATAGCTTGCAGTGAAGCGAAGCAAGAATCAAATCAGAGCCAACTCTTGACTAAGTGAAAACCAAGTTTTTCTAAGCTCTGTGTAACCAACCATCTTGATCACATGTGGGCTCACCTGACTACCTCGCCTAGCTTACACCCAAACAAGTTCTTTGAGATCTCATATCTCCGGTTCTTGCTTGTGTCTCAAACATGCCTTTGAGCGCCACGATCATATCATAGGCCTCAATGTTCTCAAACCGCTTCAAGGTCCGAGTTCAAAGCAAGCAAGCATGAGATGCCTAACATCAAGGGACTCATCACATGCCTTTTATAGGCGCTTTTAAGAGTAGCAAGCAGATTTTCAGCAGTACATCTCGGAATTGGTCCTCTAGAACATGTTCCTTTTATCTTTCCTAAGAACAATTTTAGGTTATGGACCAATCGCAAAATTTGTTCCATTCAGTTTTTCCTTATCAAGTATCGAACGCAAAGCAAAACCGGATGTAGGTACAACAGCTTGGTGCCATGATCTACAACATAAAATATGCAAAACTAAGACATATGTTCAAAAGTAACTTGTATTAAACAATTTAATAAAGATACTCCCACTAAATACCATATCCTCTTATGACATTCTAGTGATTCAAGACCTATAATTAATTAATCTCCTAGTGAGCTTTGGCATCATCGCTAGAAGATTAGTGAATATGGTAAGCAACCCTTTGCTAATCATATCTCTATATGACTCTTGTTGTTGGGCAAAGATCTCTATGCTCCAGATCCAACCCTATGCCCCAAGGTCCACAACCGCTATGATGACCTTGTCAAGTTAGACCAATGCTAAGCGTGTAAGTGTCCACACAAACCCATCTAGTCAAGGAGAGTTAATGGCACTCTACTTTGGCAAGACCTACCATTAAAATACAAGACTTTGATGGTGCAGAAATTGGGAGGGCATCAATTTTAACTCAATATTAAGTAAGGGAATTTTACTTCTACCATGTTAAGAGCATACAAAGCAATTAAATAACATGCATAGAAATAAATAAACAAAAGAAAAGCATCCACAAACATTCATATTGTATTGTGATATAGTATGACCCTTCCATAAGGTGATCTCCATCGCCATGCTTCCTGTGGCGCCATGTTCCAAGTACTCCCACTAAACCATTACTACTAATAGTACTAGTGAGAAAATACAAAGGGTGAAAAGGCATCACAAGTCCACACGCAGCCGTTATACAAATATAGACAGCCTTGGCTGCAATAAGCATGACACGCAGGTCATGAACATTACACACATACATGCATCTCATACATTACGAGTCATACTATTCACAAAATCCCGCAAAACAAGTTAGGCATAGAATCGCATTCTATCTAACGATGGCATGAATTAGCAAAACCAAAAACCAAGTTAAGGTCCTAATCCACAGGAGTGGCAACCCGCACTCAAAAGGACGGAAGCCCTATCTATATTCTAAGGTCTCGCTGGCGTTCCACACGGTGAGCGAGCGGGTCACAGGTGGCAGCCCCTCAGATGCGAAAAATTTTCGACAATGTAGATCCAATCTATCGATCCGCCCATGTAAATCGCATTGGATCAATCACATTAACCCTTTCCGATCGCAACTCGATTCGATCAACCAGATTGATCGCGCGCTCCATGGATTTACGATCACCACCGCCTGATGGCGAAACCCGACCGCAGAGGCAAGTCGTGATACCACCATGAACGCATCGATCACGTAATAACGATCATCAATCACCTTACGACCACCGCGCTTGGATGATCATATCGACCATCGCCAAGAACGATCTATCACATAGAACAACCAACCGAAATAGAAATAGATCACATCTATGACTTCGCATATCACCATATGCATCTAATCGAATCTAAAACTAAGCGGCCGGCTCGATACCACCAAGGATCGCGCAAGGCTACGATAGCACAAACAAAATTTTTACCGCGCAACCAAGGAACCACCGCAAGTAATAGATCACGAGATTACCATCAGACGCCGCCGACTGTAGCGGAAGTAGAGTCGATGTAGCGAAGTTGATGCGCCATAGTCGCATTGCTGCGCTGCCTTCTCCTCCTACTCCGACTAACGCCGCAAGTTCTCCTCCAGCTCCCGAGGTCGCCGTGAGTTGCGGATCGCCCCAGTGCCGATGCTCGCAACAACACCTCCAAGGTATCCACACGCACGGCAGGGACACCACGCCAGAGTTCTAGCGCCGACGGCGTGGTTGAGGAGAGCGTGGCTATTAGGGTTCCGGATTTTCCGATCGATCACTTCACCCCATGCCACCACCTCTCTAAATATAGGCATCCATAATGGGTTCCAAATGTAAGGCCCATTAGGAACTCGTGGCCTATAAGAATTCGGATCTCCATCCAAATCAAATCCTTGCCCTTTAAGTGTGTGACGCTATAGGTTCGTAGGTAATCAGCCAGACTCGAAACTCTTTCCCGATCACAAGTCGTTATGTACCTAGCAGCACATAACGATTCCCGAACACACACGTATATATCGGACGAACCTTAATGCAATATGATCTACGACTGTGTCCTTATCACTACGACCAGCTCGCATTTAGTCACGACTAGTTCATAATCACTACAACCACCAGAACTCCTCACGCACCGCTAGTATCTAACTCACGACCGCTTGCAACCTCACACCAGCTGGTGATTATGTCCGAGTAGTCTTCGATCAGGTCGATCTCCATACGACTTCACCAGCCACGACCCTCGGAATCGAACGACCGCTTGTGTATTCTCCTTTGCCTTACGATATCCGGTTGAACTCCGTGAGATAATATGTCATCCATGGACTGCTCAATACTTTCGATCAAGTGTCGAATAACTTCATGTGGTCGACACTTCACCACTAGTGGCATGGCTATGCACTTTCTTTATTCGACCACAACGAGGGGCCCAGAGACATCTCTCCTGTTATGTTAGAGGGGCAATCCCATATCCGACCAACACATTCCTCCACATGTTTCATAGCATACCCAAAGCTACCTTTATAAGTACCCACATTTGAGTAGCTGGCAACCCTAAGAGTGCTATTACACATGTAGGAAACCATGCCGATCTCAGGTCTAAGGATTATACATCATAATTGCTTGAGACCAACTAACAACACATAGAATCATATACAATCTCAATAGTGTCTCAAGGTGGGTCTTATCCAACACTATGTTCTCTAACATATGTCCACATTATTGATTTGATATCTCTATATCTATGACCGTGAAACATAGTCATCAATCAATACATGTACTAAAATGGAGTCACCGGTGTTCACCAAAGGACATTCGACTAGGGATACTTTTGGAACGACATCATATAAGATAAAGAGTTTCACCAACAAGTCGCATTCTCATTGATCTATATAATCTGATGATTCATTCAAGGAACAAGATAACATATTATCAAAAGTTATGAACATAATGAAATACAATCATCTCTATGATTGCCTCTAGGCATATTTCCAACAACATCATCGGGTGGCGCCACCGCTAGGGGAGGAAAGACTATAGATTGGGGAGACGAATGGGATTGAGACTTAGACTATTGCATTCTCATTGCTTAATATCAACGATTACAATATGCCTCTTTATATAGATGGCTCTTCTAACAATTATAGATAAAATCAATCTAAATGATGACCTTCCTAACTAATATATGACCTTTCTAACTAATAGATAACATTTCCGATTAACTAATCCCCATACAAGGAAATTAATCAACTATCTATGGAAATATATATTCTTATTAAGGAAGGTAATCATATCCTAATCCTGGTGCTACAGTATCTATAGTACTGTTTGCCTATGTAAACAGTAACTCAGCCCATGACAGCCGGGTGCAACCTTATGCACTTGCACCTAGCCCCTTGTTGCAGTATCGTGCACATAACATGTGCACTGGATGGTCTTTTCCAGAAGAAGTTTTGGATGCTGACCAAACACAGAGAAGTTATTCTCTACAACATACCTGAACCTTTCAGAATGTGGAGCCAATACTGAGCATTGAGATTCTTTCTAGGTATATTGGCAAGAACATTTGCAGATAGAAGCATCTCTTCTCCATCCCTATGGATGCCAACTGAGGGGGTGGGATTTGTGCCTGAACGCGAGCACCTTGAAAAGATAAACATACCCTCATGTGACAAGCTATTGAGATGAATTGGCTTCACGGTTCCTATTGCACGAACCTTGCAAATCGTTTCAAGCCTGCTTATGACGGTCACTTTGCTTAATAAACTTTGCCCAGCAATCACCATCCACATCTGAAAAGGACTCAAACAACAAACTAAAGTCCTTCCATGTGTGAACAGTATTAGGATCCTTTCTCCAAACGTCATCTGCATTCAAGTGCAGAATACAAGTGGATAGGGCCTTTTATCATGACAGGTATATCCTGCTATAGTTTTTACCAACATGACAACCACCGATGATCGGAAGTACAGTTGGGCACTAAGAGGATCAACATCTTGCAACAAGATGCTGATGATTTGCTGCTTTCGACAGTACGACCAGACATGAAGTTATCAATGTAAAGATAGTTGTCATAGGAACATGCTGTAAGTTGTGCTAGGAGTTGTTCTAGCAATTATCAAGGTAATGATTTGTATCTCATTTCCATCGATCATGCTGTAAGTTGTGCTAGCAGTTGTTCGAAATCGTTCGATTGGTGATGCTAATGAAAAGGAACATGAGGCCATGAGCTGCTCACCTGGTCTTGTTCATTTTTATCTGCTTAGGAGGCCTGTAGTTGATGGTGTCTAGCACATAATAACCTCGGTACATACCTTGACAAGTATTTGAGCTCCACCAACATCCCAGTGTTGGTGATACTATGTGGGGACCCGGATTTGCATCCGTAACCCTATGTGTATTTGAGCTAGTCCCATGACAGAGCTAGCTAACACAAGACAATTATCGCTAATTTCACGCCCATACAAGCTTATAAATAAAAAGGGTACTTAATTATTATAGAACATGGTAAATAGGACTTAGGCCAAGTGTCTACAGGATGGGCCTAAAAGTTTGGAGTGAATAGTAGCAAAAAGTAAGTAGCAACTGCAGAAAGTAAACCAAAAGAAAGGACATGCCTCTATGCATTTTTGACCAAAACAGTAGAGAGAGCTCTACTGTAAATTAAATAAATAGAATAAAGGTAATTACAAGAACAGAGTAGGTACAGAAGAACAGGGAGGAGAGAAGGAAATAAGGCAAAAGGAAAAGAACCAGGACTGACAAACAGGCCGCAAGGAACAGAGATCCAAAGCAAAACAAAATACAGGCATGTTACAAGTACATACTCCAAAAGGTCCAACCCCGATCCGACAAACAGATATTTGGGCTCTATGCATTTGCCATAGGCAATCAATCGATAGGATCTAGTTATCATCGCTTTCGCTATTCTCATAGCCGATGCATAGAGGTATCCATACACCGGTCTTCTACATCGTAGTCCTAATCCTCATATTTGAGCAACTATGAGTAATGAAGGTACTCAACAAGTCCTCACAAAGAAATGCAAGTACATAGATGCAACATTTACCAAAGGAGGGTTTTATTTGTTTATTTCAGCATAAAGCCCGCTTGCTCAAATACTATAATTATTTTCCATGCCTATGACTCAGCCTATTTAACTTCAAAACCAAAATTTCATTTGTGTAAGCAATTAATATCTCAACAAGATTCCATCCACCTACAGTTCTCAAGAGGTTCCTTCCACCTATAGTTATTTATAAGGTTCCATCCACCTATAGTTTCTCATAAGGTTCCATCCACCTATATTATCACCACAACCTTGTTTACACAACCATGTCTGTAGCAACCCAATTTTTTAGTTTTTAAAATTCTTCTGTGTAGTTTAGCCCTCTGGAAAATTTCACCAATTTTATTTGAATTAAATAACTTAATTAGAAATATCATAAGTCAAAATGATTTAATTTGAATAATCCAAACATCAATTAATTTCAAAGCTATTTTATTTGGGTTCTTTGTGCTTGGAAGTATTTTCCAAATTTTTATGGGAATTTTCCAAGTTCACCTACTATTTCTATTGGGCTTTCTATTTTCTCGTATTTTCTAAAATCAAAAGCTATTTAAAATCCCAAAGGCTAGTGAGCCGAATTTATGTGGCCCACTTCTCTTCTCTCTCACCGCTGTTCTAGTCGCACAAAACCACTGACCTAAACCAAGCTCCACGCTGTGTCCGCCACATGCTCGGCCCGCGCCATTGCTGATGTGTGGGCCTCACATTATTCTTCATCCCTAACTCGACTCGAAGTTATGCTGCGCCGCCGACTGCTTGCGGCGCCGCACGCTCAGCTATTTAAGGCCTCGACGCCAAGATCAAATCCCAGCCCGCCGCATTCGCCGCTAGTTCCCAAGACCCGAGAGCCCGGCCGCCGCCGCTTCGCCAGATTTGGAAATCGAGCCCTACAACCACCATCATCTTCTTCCACGGATTGCACCGCTGCCGTGAGTCTCCGCGCTAGCATCCCCTGCTGTGTTCTACCCGTGCTCACATCATCTTCGCCGGAAGGAGCACGAGCCACGCCACGCCGCGGACGCCCTCATTGCCGCTTATTCTCCACCGCCGCCACAATTGCTTGGTTGCTACCGATGACCATTGGTCCTCGCGCCGCCCATTAGCATTGCCTGCACTCCAAGGAGTCCGATGTGTTTCTCCAAGCCCCTAGAGGAGGTTCCCGCCATTGTCGCACCGCCCACCCAAGCGCCGCCACCGCCAAACTCGCCGTTGACCACCTTGCCGCCGATCCGCCCAATCCGAAGTTGTGGGATGAGTTCGCCGTGGAATGGTGATGCCGGATGGCTCGCCGCTTGCCGCCGGTCGCCGCCGCTTGTCATCGCCGCCGAAATCCGCCACCGCCGCCGATCTTCTGCATCGGGCCCCTACGTGTCATCGACATGGATGCCACCGCTCGCCACGTGCGCCACGCCACCACGCCGCCCACCGCCATTCGAACCAAACCCCGATCCAATCCATGTGGACCTAGTCCATGGTGCATCGAGCCGCAAACATGTGGACCCCACCGTTAGTCCTATTCCATAGACCCACCACCAGAGACCGTGAACCCGAGCCCATGAACCCGGCCTATAGATCGTGGGTCCCGCATGTCACTCTCACCTTTTTCAAATTTCCAAAAAGAAAGATTCGCATAATATTCCTTTGGTCCCACTTGTCAACCATCGTATTCTCTCGTCCCTTATTTATTTCCCGAATTTCTCAACCAACCAACTTCCAAGAGCTCATTTTTCTTCATACGATCTCCGATTGAGCCCATTCAAGTTTATAAATTCATCTAAACTCGAATCATACCTTCCAAAGATTTTTATTATATTTTTTAAAGTTTGTTTTCACTTTGTTTTGTATTTGTTTATGTTTCTTCTCTCTTTGCGTTAGACGTTGATACTGAGCGCATTTAGGAAGTGTGATTAGCTCAAGATCAAGACCAAGGCCAAAATCAAGACTTGTTGCAAGGCAAGTTGTGCTTTGATCATATTGCACCCACTTTTACAAAACTACTTTGATTTAAATTATTACATGCTAATTCAATTATCAAATGCTTTATTATTTTGGGATTAGTTATGCAACCTACTGATTATGCCCACCTTGTGAATTGTATTTCCTTGATCATTTGTCGTACTAGCTTGATTAACTATTAGTTGGTAATTATCATAGCACCAACATGGGTTGGTTAGACACGATTAGTCCGCTTAGCCTTACAACGGGTCATTGATATCATTTTAAATAGTGAACTCATACTTGACTAAGTGATTATGGAATGCCTTTATCTAAAAGTTGTGTGTCTGATGTTGTCACCGTTGATGGCATGTGTTGTACTTAATCAATAGGTGGAAAAGATTTAGACTAGGGCGAGTGAGAAGTTCTGTGTGAATTGGTGAACTATGTCGTGGTGATGTGTGAATCTTGTGACTTAGTATAGTAAATTGGTAGTCTCGCCCTAGTCAATTTAGAACTTAACTTTGTGCGCCATTGAACTCAAACCAAATCGTACTCACCACATGTCTAGTATGGGATAGGCCTAGATTAGTAAGTTACGGAGTCTCAACTTCGCCACCTCAAGAGGTAGGTTGTTGTGTGCTAGGTGGAGGTATGGACTCCTTTGTGATGGGTCGTGACGAGGATCTAAATAATCCTCATTTATTAATCAGAAATATGACGTCACAAAGCATACCCTTGAATATTATCGTGAAGGACGAGTCAAGAAGTCATAGGTTACCCTATTCACGACCACCCTAGTCGTAAGTTCTTCACGACTAGGGGATAATCGTTACGACTACCCTTAGTCGTAAGATATCCTACGACTATGGTATAATCGTTACGACCACGCCCGTCGTAAGTCTTTCTACGACTAGCCCCTTTACGCATCCATCACGATTTCATCGACCCACCGCCGTAAGATTCAATAAATAGTGAGGATCCAAACAACAAAACGCACATAATCGCCGATAAATCCCCACTATCTCCGGGCCGAAACCGCTTGACAAAGATGGGAGGTTACTACTCCGCAATTACTCATTATTACGCAATAATGAGCGACTAATTAGCTCTGAACGACTACGCCCACCACCGCTTAGTATAAATAGGTGTCTCTTAGAGATAGTGAGGGGGCTTTTGGAGATAGTTTTTCCGGAGGACGCTTAGGAGAACCTCCGATCGATTGTAATCTGAGAGCAAATACAAGATACACAGGAGTAGGGTTATTATTCTCACCCGAGAAGGCCCGAACTCGTATAAAAATCCTCGTGTCTCCTTTGTCCAGGTGATCATTGTGGAGACCTCCGAATCAAACAATCTTACGTAAGATCGGTTCTAAAATACCGGCGCTGGCGCCGACCGTGGGGATCTTCTCGCAATTCCTTGTCAACGCTATTTCTTTCTCTTTATGCTACCATGGCAGGAGAATGGAACGAGGAGAATTGGTTCGACTTGGCCGACACGCAGACATTGACATGGATGCCGGCCTCAATACTAACCGAGTATCAAATCTTTCGACGGTATTACGCTCGAGATCTTTTATCGATCTCGAGACTTCATTACCACCGAGTCGAGGAGGGATCCTTATCCCCACGCACAAGACGCCCACCGAGGGATCAATTTCTCGAGAGGCAAGGGTCAACTCGACCAAAGAACAGCCCGTCTTCAAGTGCACTCGCAACACGACGCAGAGTTTTTCCTCCAAGTGTTCGAGTCCCCAAGGCATTACGACTTGGCAAGACAAGTTCGAGGCCATCATTCCGAGCTCCATCGACATCCGATGGTCCTCTCTCTCCGAGTGCTTCAGAGAAGAGGATCGAACATGTTGTTCATCCAAATACAACCGCCCCGACGCAGACCTACCGCAGACGGAGACGGTTATAACCCGAGTTCCCACCCAGAGGGGTTTACTCCAAGTCGCCAGATGGTGTCGCTCGATTGCTCTCTCGCGAGGAGGTCTCGAGCGCAAGTGGAGGTCATCCACGGAGGTCTTTGTCCTTCCTCTCGATAAGGATCGCTTCTCCCGTAAGAGGGATTGAATATGCTTCCCACGAGCATAATCTACACCGCTCGTCAGAACGGCAAGGACACCACACCGCGAACGAAATAAACACTTTAATGAACGCGGGACATCCTCAACGCTCGCGACTCCATTGAAGCAAGCTCGTGGGTATGGAAATGCACTAACTGAGGCAGCCCGACTGAAAAGAATAGTAGCTCGTAAGAACCTTCCCGAGCGCGCCATTTCAATCTGAGGAAGATCAAGAGCTCTAGCACATCAACGATTTGCTCGAAAACCCGACCCAAGAACTCGCCGAGCACTGTGTTATGATCTCTTTGCAGAGGAGATCACGCAAAGGCTTCAGAACACGATGGCCAACCTCGAGATCGCATGGCCGACCACAACCAAGAAGTCGTAATAGTACGGCTACTTCTTCCGCCACTGCTCGTAAGACTTGTCGATAGAAGGCGGCATGCCTCTCCTCACGCCGCCGACATGAGGAAAATGCCTCAAGCCCATGGGAGAGGTGATCTTTCACCACTTCAATGACAAGAAACACGGCGCAAGTGGGGCACGAGTATTTCCTCGTGAGACCGAGACCTATCGCAGCCTAGTCCCCATGGTCGGGTATCGACGAGTTCGATCACCCACGACATTAACCCTCGCTTTTACAAAGAAGAAGACAAGAGGTTATCTCAGATGTCGGGCTTTCTCACCCGACTCGAGCTGCTCGTTGTCGATCGATTTCGACCAACGAATATGGAGAAATTCGATGGAACTCAAAACCCCATCGAGTTCCTCCAAATCTATACTACGCCTATCCGAGCTGCAGGAGGAGGAGAGCATGTCATGGCAAATTACCTTCCGATCAGCATCAAGGATTGGCGCGATCGTGGCTTTTAAACCAGCCATTCGAATCGATCTACTCGTGGCAACACCTCTCGTGATTCATCACATGCGAATTTGTGGTACTTACAATCGCTTAGGAAAGGAAGATGACTCGCACCGGATAAGGCAAACAACCATGAAACGCCACGCCAATTCATCAGCGCCACCAGTTCAAATTTATTCGAAGTTTCACTCATCCGTGATCGAGAGCTTGCCAGGAGTCCGTAGCACAAGAATAACAGAGGACATCGCCTACATCCACCCGCCACCGCCGCCGAGCTCTTTGAGATGGTCGATAGATATGCGATCGCCGCCGGCTGGCCGAATGGAACAATCGATCTCACAGATGACATCCCTAAGGAAGCAAAGCGAAAGTGGCAAGAAGAAAGAAAGAAAGGCTAAGAAATCTAAGAACAAGGCAAAAGGCAAAATCTCCGCCTGCTGTTTCTAAGGAGGTCCTAGCCGTAGCTGATAAGGAGCCACGCAACCCAGCAAAATCCCGATCGTGGTAAAGGTAAACGCCTGTGATCGGAGAAACGACAAACCAAGGTAGTGTCCTTTTCATAAAAAGAAGGGCATGATTCAGAATCGCCGAAGTTTTCTTACTAAACTCGAGGACTATTATTCGCAAAGGGTCACTTCCTACTCTTGATCGTAGGTCAAACCAAAGGACAAAAGGAGCCTGATGGTGAGTAGATGCCGCTCCAGACCCACAACACACCATTGATCACATCTATGGGGATCTTCGAGATACGAATCACTTGAGACAATCAAAGTAGTTGAGCGTGAGGTAAATACAATCGACTCCCCTTGTCAATAAATTCACCAAGTGGTCGGAAGTCACCCTTGCTTTTGAGAAAAGTGATTGTCCGATCCTTCGACTAGACCTGTGTCGATTTCGATAGTGGTCGAACCCACCATCAACAATTGTCGAGTCAATCGAGTTTTAGTTGATAGTGGAAGTCGCTAAACATATTGTTTACGAGCACTCGGACGAGATGCAGTACCTAGGACAAGGTAAGGCTGGCACGATATTCATTTCATGGAATTGTATCGTGGTCTTCGCCAAACCCATTGGCCAAGTTTCTCTTCCTTTAACGCTTGGATCACCAAGCAATTTCGTGACGTAGAAGGTCTCTTTGATGTGGTCGATTTCGACATCGGATATAACGCCATACTCTGACCACCTACTTTGGCAAAATTTTAATAGCTACTCACTATGGGTACCAATGTCTTAAGATGCCAGTCCCAAAGGTGATCATGATACATTGTGACAAGAAGATGGCGCACTCGCGACCGCCGCCTCCTTGAGATGGTTGGACAACTACCAACTCGAGATGAAAGTCACCTTCGACTAGCAAGTCAAGCTTCTAAAGTCGCACTCTGCCGAACGACAAGTCAAAGAGGTTCCTCCGACGCAGGGAGCCCTCAAGATCGCTCGATCGGGATTCTTCCACCCCAAATAGGAAGACGCTCATCACCTTCCTCCGTGCAAACGCCGATGTCTTCGCGTGGCAAGCATCCGACATGCCCGAGTCCCTGTGAATGTGATCGAGCATAGGCTAGCTCTACGGCCGATAAGCTACCCAGAAACAAAAGTTACGAGATTTGCCCCCGATCGACGAGATGTTATTAGGTCGAATTGGACAAGTTGCTTAAAGCGTGCTTTATAAGAGAAGTCAACCACCTGCAGTGGTTGGCCAACCCGTAATGGTTAGAAAGTCTAACGGCAAGTGGCGATGTAAAGTGACTTTATCGATCTCAATAAAGCTTGTCCAAAAGATGATTTCCTTACCTCGTGATCGATCACCGTTGACTCTACCGCAGGATGAGATGTTGAGTTTTCTAGATGCATACCGTTATCATCGATTAGCATGCATCAAGAAGATGAAGAAAAGACCGTATTTATTACACCATTTGGGATATTTTGCTACGCCAAAATGCCATTTGGTCTAAAAATGATGGGGCTTCTTTTCAACGCTTGATGCAAACGACTTTCGCTCCTCAACTAGGCTGAAACTTGGAAGCCTATGTTGACGATCTAGTCGTAAAAGCACCAAACGATTCAACCATATCATGGACTTGCAGAGACCTTCACAACCTCGTAAAACACCAATTGAAATCAACCCGAGAAGTGTGTGTTCGGGTCTCTTCAGAAAATTGCTTGGATTCCTGGTTTCAACGAGGAATTGAAGCAAACCCAAAAGATCAAAGCCATCACTCGATGCGCCCACCACCTAAAAAGAACTCCTAAACTCACAGATGCATGGCGCGTTAAGTCGCTTTATAGCACGATTGGGAGAAAAAGGATCGCTTTCTTCAAACTTCTACTAAACATGAAGGTTTCGAGTGGTCGTAAGAGGCTAACCTAGCCTTTGAGGAAGTCAAGAGGTATCTTACGAGTGCTCCTGCTCTAGTTTCCCGGCTAGGAGAGACGCCTTAGTTTACCTAGCTGCCACGCCACAGTGCAAGCATGCGCAGCTTCCGTCGAGAACGTGAAAACATACAACGACCAAGATACTACGTAAGTGAGGTTTTGCACGACCCAAGGAGCGCTACCCTCGTGTTCAAAACCTTCTATATGCCCTCCTCATGTCTTCGAGGAAATCATGCATTATTTTTAGACGCACAAACTAGTTTGCGCTGCCTGAGTTTCTTGGGAGCGATCCTCCGTATTAGGGAAACAATGGACGCATGGCAAAATGGTCACGAACTTGGGGCATTCGACATCCATTTCGTGTCCCGAACGGCCGTTAAATCCCCAGATCTTGGCGCACTTTGTCGCCGAATGGACAAATCCCGACCGCTCAGATCCCCAAGACGATTCCCACCACTGCGATCGATGTACTTTGACGGTCGCCACAATAAGTGGCTCTGGGTCGGGTGGTCCCGAATCTCCTACCGAGAAACCTTAAAGTATGCCATACAATTAAACTTTCGTGCCACTAACAACGTGGCGTATCAAGGTTTGCTAGTTGGTATACGAAGCCGCGAGCGCTCATTCGACGACCACTCGTGAGAGGAGACTCTCAACTAGTCGTGAATCAAGTCGAAAGGAGTACCAGTTGCTCCAATCCAACCATGTCCCCGTGATTTATCGGAAGTAAGAAAGTTAGAAAAGCACTTTTTGGGCTTTGAGGCGCAATTTATCCTCGAAGGATAATTCTCGCACCAACCGACTCATCTAGCTTCCTCCCGATCTTTGGTACCGAAAGGGTGTTTTTGGAACACTTTTAAACCGCCCATAGTCGATTTAACCGAGCCACCTTCTATAGAAACAAGCCTTCTAGAGTATGAAGATACATGGATGGCGCCATCTACGAGTATCTTCGACGGGTTCTTTATCCGATGACGATCTAGAATCGATCGATTATCCCGAAAGGCCAAAATGTATACTTTGGTCGAAGGTGTCCTTTATAAAAGAGGAACCTAAGGGGTACTCATGCGATGTATTCGCAGAGCGAAGGATTAAAACTCCTTCACGACATACAAGGAAGAATCATGAACTCATGCTTCCACAGTAACGCTGGCTCAGAAGCTTTGACAAGGTTTTTATTGGCCAACAGCCTCACGATGCCAAAGAGATGGTTAAAGTGTGTACAATGCCGCTTCATAGCCGCAAATACACCAACCACCAAGCGCTGCGTGCATAATCCCTTTGTCGTGGCCTTTTGCAACATGGGGTCTTGATATCCTAGGACCGCTACCCGCAGCCCGTGAGGTTTCACCTTTCGTGGCCATTGACACGCTCACAAAGTGGATAGAAGCCAACCCGTGGACTCGATAACAACGAAGCAAAGAAACGGTTCATGATGAGATACGTGATTACTCGATTTGGAATACCAAGTCGACTATCACGCATAACGGTAAATAGCTTACGCCAAATTTCAGAATTTTATGACGAGTTGGGAACTCGCTTGTGTTACGCTCAGAGCCCACCCCAAAGCAACGGCGCTTGAGAGAGCGAATGGCCGATCATGAAGGGAATCAAACCCGAGTCTTCGATCACCTTGTCAAGCACCGGGCTTGGGTACAGAATTACCTTCAGATATGGGCCATTCGCATTTACGGCCCAGCCGAGCCACAGGAGAAACACCTTTCTTTCTAGTTTTTGGTGCCGGCAATGCTTCGCAGAGCTAAAGATCAGTCAGCAAGAGTCGATAAGTATAACGACTAACTCAAGAAAACCTTCGAGCGCACGCATTAACTCGCTCAAGAAAAGAGAAACTGTGCTTTATTCCGCTCGCAGCCTACCAACAAGCCCCGCGCAGATACTATGATCGTAAGGTCCAACCTCGCAGCCTTGCCAAGGTGACTTGGTATTGAGGCTTATCCAATCCTAGTCTAATCGAACAAACTCTCCCCAAGTGGGAGGGTCCTTACACCGGTCGGTAAGTAACGCTGGCCCACGATCAAGACGACTTGCAATGGAAGATGGCCGCTCTCTCAAACTTTTGGAACATTGACCGCCAGAAATTTTATGTGTAATAAGCTTCAACGACAATAAAGTGTCAGTTATCACTATCCTTTTTGTCTAATTTTGAATCTCGCTTATTTTTGACCATTTTCTTTATGCTCCTCATTCCTCAGACGATGGTTAGCACAAGGACAACACATTTAGTCGAAATCTCTCCTCTTCATGTGGTCCCGCCCGCTAGGAGTTTCCTAATGTTACTTTGTTCTTAAACAACCTGCATAATGCTCATTGGGCCTAAAAATGGTCAAAATTGTTGCTTAATTCATGTCACCTTGGCTTATTTCAAAAATAAACTAAGAAGAGTGAACTTTTGAGATGCATCCGACTACTTTTCAAGCGATCCGATTAGGTTCTATTGGTCGAAGGAACAAACACACCTAGTCGAAGCTTCCTCTCCTCTCTGCATGTGGTCTTGCCCACTAGAAGGAACTTCCTAGCTGCTCGCTTCCTACTTTTGCTACCGTGACGACTTTGTCAGAACAATGAATGTAGCCAATGAATCCTTAAGGTGCTCTAGAAGGTTGTTTCACTCTAGTTGTCATTATCGAGTTGAGTACTGTCTGAGATGGTAACATCACCTAGTCGGCTTATTTTCTCCGCACGTGGTCCCGCCCACTAGCGAAAAACTTCCTAGCCGATCCGCTTTCCACTCTTTCAACTAGTCCAAACAAGTCGATACCGACAAACTACAAGTCCAACAAACCTCACTGCTTTGTAACCTTTCTTTACTACTTCCTTAGTTTATTCCTAATAAACTAAGTAAGCAAATGGGGCTAGGATAAAGTTATAAACATGATTTCATTTCTTAGTCTTATTTTTTTCCTCCCGAGTTATCATTTTACAAAGTACTAACTACTTTACGAGATAACGCGCAGGGAAAATGAAGGAGAAAGGAGGAATCGCTCATATCCGGTCGTAATTATTTCCTTCCTTTATCTTATGAGTTACTAACTACTCTACAAGATAATTTGCGGTGAAAATGGCCATATATTTGTTCATCACCACCAAAAAGACTTGTTTTTACAAGATTATATTACAAGACTATTTCGACAAGGAGATTCTATTTGCATCTCCTCTCTGCGACTTCTCGCCAACCGATCGCATCTCTTCGATTAGCTTCTCGCTTCGCTCTTGCAGCCAAAATCGCTTCAATGTAATGAAGATTAAGGTTGGGATCATGGGCCTTGAGTTTCGCTAAAACAAAACTCACGCCTCCTTTGACCGCTCCTTATCGAATCATTCTCGATTGGTCTTCGAGTAGATACCAACTCGCTCAAAGTACTAACTTGTTCTCCAATGGTACTCAGATGAGCGCCATCGTGTCGTCGCGAGGAGCAACCCTCTCGCACGAAACCCATCGAGTACATTGTTCGTAAGTGAGATATTATCTTGAAGATTGATCTTCATAGATTTTGTCTCCTCCTAGGAATAAGTCGGCTCGTGGAGTCGCTTTATTTCAATCAATCGATCCAAAAGAGCAAAGATTGAATAAGTAAAACGATTCTATGAGAAGATAAATAAAATAAATAGCAGTAAAAGTTCTACTTACCACCAATTGAGAACCCAAGTTTTCAATTTCTTGGTCTTTCCTTCGCGATGAGATTTCACTTGACAATGAGGATTTTCACTAACCTCGATCCGAGAGTCCCACATCGCCCAAGGGCCTTATTTTCGACTTCTTTTCTCGCAAAAGAATGAGAGGTTAAAACGGGAGAGGGAGCAGAAACCAAGACCGTAAGGCCGTAATTACACGATCGCTTATTTCTTCCCGCAATCGCTTAGTTGCGCAGTTAGTCTCCAAGCTTAGAGGTCGTTGACGTTATCCCTTGTTTCTTCGACTGGCTTTTTCAAAGTCGAGTGAATCACCTAAGGTCTTTTCGCTGTTTTAAACCCAAAAAGTAAAGAGCGCATATGGACACAATAAACCAAACGGTTATAAGTTTTTCTATGACCTATGGGTAGTCGTAAGTTATTCGCGACCACCCCTAGTCGTAAGTCTTTCTATGACTAGTACAAGTCGTAAGTTTTCACGACAACTGATTAGTGGTATCGAATAAATAATCGTAACGATTATGACAATCACCACTCACCACCTCTCTCGCTCGCCGCAGAGTATTGCCTTTTCTTGTTTAAACTTGACAAGTTGTCGATATATTCGCAAATCGTAGCGATTTGCTCCACTGCTCTCAAAAGAGAAAACGATAAGATAAAGAGATAAAACCCAAGTGAGTATCAATGAATACTTACGCTCATGTTTGACCAAGCAAACATGGAGACTATTCGTGACGGATCCTTCACCATTCATCTCCTCGACTGCTTCCACCAAACCCTTCGAGTCATTCATTGTCAAACACATCTCCGCAATTGACAATGCCGCTAGGGTGGGGAACTCGTCGCGGAGCGGAGGCGTAAGATCCTACGATGGAGTCGTGGCCAAAGAAATCGTGAGCAAAAGTTAAAATACCTCTTCCTCCGACCAGAATGGGGACATCGCCGAGGACCTGAAGGAGCATCTCGACAACCTCTCATCGCACTGATCGCAGACTAATGCCGCCACCTACTTCCAGATCACCCTCGAGGCTTCGTCGCCTCTCATACCACTACGATAGTCTGCTCGTAGCAACTTCAACATCCTTAGCCGCCGACTTCAAAGAACCGCAGCTTCCCGCCACGTGGATAGTAGCTAGATCTTCACTACTATTGCCGCCGCACCTTGCCGGGCTGAGGGGAGACAGCGGATTCTCCATGGAGTATCCCCAGAGACCAAGAAGCCGGCTAAAATCACAAACGCAGTAAGTCAAAAACAAACAAGTAAGTAGTTACTACACTTATGACTTTGTTTACATACCGCAAGACCGACCTAACTCAAACTTGGGAGCAACCTTCCGACGGAAGATTTTTCGACTTCTTCTCACTCACCGCCGGTCGAGATGCACTGACACCAGAGTCACCTCCTCCCGACTTCCAGTGGACGAGATCAGCCCGATCATCTCGAGAATGCCGCTTCCTCGGCTTCGATCCCGCCGAGCAGCAGCTTCCTTCACAAAGACATGAATTCCTTCCAGCTTCTCCTTTTCTAGTTGTCTTATGAAGCCACGAAGCTGAATCGCGAAGGATTTGTCGTCGTAATAGAAAGGTACCTTAACCTTGGGGACTTTACGCTTAAGGGCAGGGCCTCTTCTTCTCGCTTCTTTCCTTGCCGCTGCTAGGTCTCATGGGGCAAACTTAGTGAAAGGAGCAGAGGAGCCGAGCTCGAACCCCTTGTCGCCGACTTTCACCACCGATGCTTGGATGGAGGAGACTTACGACTCGCATGCGTAGCCTCCCAACAACCACCAACTCGACTTCTTCTTCGCCCCAGCGGTTCTCCATGCCAACTTTCCGATTAAGGAAGAGGAAGAGTGGTCATAAAGATTTCTTTTAATGATCACTAAACCGGTCATCTATACTACTACCAAAAGTCGTAAGTTTTTCTACGACATTCCCTAATCGTAAGTTTTTCTACGATTACTTTAAGTTGTAAGTTTTTCTACGACATTCCCTAATCGTAAGTTTTTTTACGATTACGTTAAGTCGTAAGTTTTTCTATTTACATTCCCTAATCGTAAGTTTTTCTACGATTACTTTAAGTCGATGTTTTTCTACGACATTGTCTAATCATTAAGTTATTCTCGATCGTAAGATTTTCTACGATCGAGATCCACAATAAGTTTTCCGTGGCAAACTAGTTAGTCGATAGCACTTCATTTACGAAAAGTTACCTAAAGGCGTAATCTTTCGATTACCTTTAGGCGCTTTCTTTCTCCTCTCCGTGGTCAAAACCACGAGGATTTGAGGAGCCACCGTGTTCGCCGGATGCTTCTCGCAGATGAGCCTAACACGCGCCAACCTCCGCCGCGAAAGATCTAGATGTATGGACAACACGATTAAGCGGACTAAAATCAGGATTAAACAAGGATAAAAGCCAAGAGAGTAAGTTTTTTCTACTCACCGCCCTTGTAGTCCCCGGTTGGGTCGTCCTTTCCTGGTACACTCCACATGGGAGGGTCCTTGTCTTCAAAGGACTAATCCGCCGTAATGAAGTCCTCACACGCAACAACCGGTGAGCCCTCCGACTTCAAGTCTTTGACAACTTGAATATAGGGGCTATCCTGGCCGAGATTACCGAGTCGAGTCTCAGAAGAAGACCGCCATGGCTTTTTCCGATTTAATGAGAGGCTATCTTCCTGGTAACCTCCCAAGAGAACCACTTCTTTTCCAACCCGCCATGACGACGGTAAACATCTGAATGTACTCTCGACTTACCGCCGTGGAGCTGCATCACGCCACCGCAATCCCGCTGATGAGTCATTCCATATAACACCGAAAAGCTCTAAGTCCGCCGAATCTGGTGTAGGCCTCACACAAGTACACAAAGACGCTAGCATCGTGATGGAATTAGACCAAGGTTCACTAATTCCACCCCAAGTGCTCTGGCACAAGTGTGAGGAAGGTGAGCAGCAATCAAGGCCACACTCACAAAGAAGCTCGAAAATGTGGATTTGGTCTCGCTTCTCCGACGGCCAATGCCGCCTGCTCGCCGCGATCCACTTCACGAGAAGACCTCGGGATCTTCTCGCGACCAAAGCCGCCATCTTCGATCGCCCATCTCCACTCACCCACTCGTGAGACAATCTCGCCATTTCTTTTCTTCTGGAGTAAGAAGATTTGAGGTTGGGAAAATTCCAAGACAATGTATGGAATCACCAAAATGAGGAGACGAGAAAGCAACCGATCATGGGTAAAAGGTAAGAACCCAAGTTCTTCCCCGTGGCCCATTTTATAATCAGGCGATTGAGATGAAACGTCGCAAATCCCAACGCCGCCACCGCTCTGGAATTGCTTCAACGGACAAACTTTTAACCCGCCTGATGGAAAGTCCCAATACACTTTTTTCACACCTCAAGTGAAATTACCATCTTGACCCCGGATGTAAGGAAAGGCCAATCGAAAGGTTTTTGCTTCCGATCGAAGTTAACGATCGCTCAAGTCGTAAGGAATTCTACGACATCTTGCAATTATGGTGGTCTTAACAATTTACTCGATCAAACGTATTCTTGGTCGAGAGAAACGAATGTTGAAGAGTCTTTCCTTCAATGTTCTCTCACAAATCGAGGGCCATCTATGACCCTTCAGCCAAGTAAGCTATTTTCACTTAAAGCTGGGGGGCTAGATGACGAGGATCTAAATAATCCTCATTTATTAATCAGAAATATGACGCCACAAAGCATACCCCTTGAATATTATCGTGAAGGACGAGTCAAGAAGTCGTAAGTTCTTCACGACTACCCCTAGTCGTAAGTTCTTCACGACTAGGATAATCGCTGAGACTACCCCTTAGTCGTAAGATATCCTACGACTATGGTATAATCGTCGACGACCACGCCCGGTCGTAAGTCTATCTATGACTAGCCCTTTACGCATCCATCACGATTTATCGACCCACCGCCGAAGATTCAATAAATAGTGAGGATCCAAACAACAAAACGCACATAATCAGCCGATAAATCCCTACTATCTCCTCGGCCGAAACCGCTTGACAAAGATGGGGAGGTTACTACTCCGCAATTACTCTCATTATTACGCAATAATGAGCGACTAATTAGCCTAATCCACTACGCCCACCACCGCTAGTATAAATAGGTGTCTCTTAGAGATAGTGAGGGGCTTTTGGAGATAGTTTTTCCCGGAGGGCGCTTAGAGAACCTCCGATCGATTGTAATCCGAGAGCAAATACAAGATACACAGAGTAGGGTTATTATTCTCACCCGAGAAGGCCCGAACTCAGATAAAAATCCCCGTGTCTCCTTCGCTTCACGTGATCAATTGTGGAGACCTCAATCAAACAATCTTTACGTAAGATCGGTTCTAAAACACCGACTGTGTCGCATCTTTGGACGGTTTGCCATTTTTTAGGTCCAACGATGTGCATCGCACAACAAGCTTAGTGAAGTTTGGATACTCGACTATATGTTCACCGAGGGGAAATTGTTGATATGAAGTTTCCAAAGGTTTTGTTATGATCTTTGTCGCCACACGCCTACTAGTGTGTATTGGCCAACAATATATGATGATCATATATTGTGGGTAAAGCTATACAACCTTCGCAGAGTATTAAACAATCTATTTGAATAGTCGCGCCCTTGGTCATGGACAATGCTCGTGAATTTTACACAAAGGGTAGATGTCATAAAACAAAAGTGGAAGGCAAGTGTGGAATGAATTAGTTCAAGCTGCAGGAACTTTCTCAAAGCCCTTGTTACTTATTACTACTACTCTTTAATTTATGCTTTCAATATATTACTCATATTCAATAGAAATCTGCTTTTTTTGCAAAACAACCTTAGTAGCCATATCCTTTGGAATAAGCCATCATCTATATTTGCATTCTGTGGTACAACATGCCGAGTACTCCATGTGCTCACTCTACTATAATCATCATTCGTGAGGAAGGATTGGGGGAGTCAACTTTGCTCGAGGAGGACTTCTACGGACACGCTTGATCGTTAGGTCTTGTTCCCAATCGGTTGTCTATGGCAAGTGATGGGTTTTGCTGGTTGCTTTTTGCATCATCAAGCTACTATTTCCTTTATTTGCTAAAGCCTTATGTATCGAATAAGCTGTGAACTCGATCATAAGGTCATAACCCTTATTTACTTATCAAATTTAGCTCATTTATTCCTTTTAATTGTTTGTATGAAACAATGTTTATCAATAGTGCCACTTTGTGCACTAGTGTGATCCCGACTAGTGCAAGATAAACAGATAGTCCGGATTTGCATATTCGGGTCTCGACAAGGTCTCGCTCATATTTTATCAAAACTAACCAAGTGTGATTTTTGCACAATGCCCATAACCGAGGCACAACTATTCGAATAGATTAAACACTCTACAAAGGTTATACAACTTTACCCACAAGATATGATCACCACAATATCGCCATGACACGCCATCGTGAGGCGTGTGACTGAGACGATCATAATAAGGCCTTTATAATAACTCACCATAATACTACACCATCAAATGGATCGATCTTCGGTGTTTGAACGACATTAATCGCGAAGAAACCACCGTTGGGATAGTAGAGTACGATCCCGATTTAGTACAATCACAATACTCAAGGCGCGCAGACACAAAGATTGGCCCTCCTACAACCCAGTCCAACAACCCAACCTAGATCGCCACAATTTGAAAATAGCATAATGACTTCAGAAATTATTCACTTGGTCTATTCCATACTAGATTTGTGGTTACACGATTAATAGTTAGAAATGCAACACATGATTCGGTCCTTAAACGACTCCGCTAGGCAATCCATAAACCCAATTCTCGTGCATAGTGTACCCAACCCCACAATTTTTCTTCTCTCAATACATATCTCAAACCCTAGCCTCCTCTATTCTCTCCTTTCCCCAAATCTCAAATTAGGGTTTGTAGGCTTGGTTGTTGTGCAAATCAGCACTACCCTTATATAGTGGAGCCTAGGTCTAGAGACAAACCCTAACGGCACCCGTTATGCCCACTCACAAACGAGTCTCATACTCACCCACGCTTTCTCAAAGCGGATGATGATCCAAAGGTCCTAAATCCATCTCTTTGTGATCTTGTCCTCCTCATGACCTAAACCACTTCTCCTTTGCACCATTATGTGCCGAGGTTTCTCCAAGGTCACGAACCCGATATTTTGGTGAAGATACCAAAACACCCATTCTCGATCCTTCATCCTTGATCGAGTCCAATCTTGTGAAGCAATCCCATGTTTCGCCATGCGTAGGTTCATCAATGGCTTTTCTCATGCTGGCAAGTCTCACCCATCTAGCTCCCACCGCACCGGCTCAACACTTGCACTAGTTCAAGCCACTTGATGCAACCCGTTGTAACAAACTTCTCGTTCTTGTCCATTTTCCGCCTTGCTTGAGACCAAACACTTTACCAGATATCCTCGATCGTTCTGGACCTTGATTTAAGCAAACCAAGTATCGATCATCCTTGTCATTGAACGTAGTTTACTCCAAGCGCCCCTTCATAACAATAGACTAATTAATCGATTTTGAGCACAAGTTTTTTGCAACTTGACTCACGTTAGACAAAACATGTGCAACAAATCCATGACCCTAGGCCAAATCCCCAAGTTTAGCACACTCATCGTGCCTAAACTGCCATGGTCGTAATACCGCCATTAGACGGTCAAAGCCGCTAGCCCTTGGTTGGTCAAACCGCCAACCAAAGCCGCCCCACCGCCTTCACGGTCTAATCATGCTCCCAGAATAAGTGACCGCTTGATCGCCAAGGAGTGGTTGGTTAGATCGCTTTCCAAAACTGCATCAGCACTTCCTGAACAGTGGACCACCGATCGCTAAGGAGTGGCTACCGACTTCCCAAAACCAAAAACACCCTCTTTGGAATTTTTAGTTAATATCTATCTAGTTTAGTGTCTAGTTTCCATTTCCAATGGCACCCAATGCAAACACATTCCCAAACACTCGTGATAAGTATTTGATGCCCAATCCCCAAAGTCTGACTGGTCACCCAACCGGTTCGATCGCTCGACCATGGCCGGTCAAACCATGCACCTTGCTAGGCCGATCGTATCACCCCATGACCGGTTAAACACTCGACACCTAACATCATGTCGATAATTTGCAAAATTGAGAGTTCACCTCAAACTCCACGACAACGATGTCAATTGTTTCATCACCTAAACTAAGACCAAACCACATAGTCTCTACACATTTGCAAATCGAGATAATGCCATCTCCATCTCTCGAGTGTGTGTAGTGCAAAACAGAATGCAAAGAGTAGTTTAATTATATCTTTCAAACTCCATGAGAATGACTTGACTCTATTGGGCAAATGTTGACATGTCGAGTCTACATATATTGCCGCTTGTCTCGCCACTAATGATAATCAAAGTCGAGTCTTTAATTTGACTAGGTAGGCCAAATTGTCTCTACATTAATTTAGTCCTTTCCATATGTGCATGCATATGACATCACCGAAGTTTGATCGTGGAATTGCACTTGGAAGGAATTTATGTCTATAGGTTGCGTGCTAGCCCTCTAATCTTCTTTATTTTCAAAACTAACCTCCTTCCACCATAATTCGCACATTTGATCCCATACAGTGCACGCACTCTGCTCCCGCCACGACAGAGACCGCCCCCGCCATGCGTGCAGTTGGTGCATGCGCACCAAAGCAATTTGGCCGCTTATGTTTTCGCTTTTTCTCCTTTACATCACATCGTTGTCACATCACGCCACATTGTGTCTCGCCGATGTCATTCGCCGCTTACATTTTTCGCCATATAAGCGAATGCGCGCTGACGCATTTTTCATAAGGTGAAGCTTCGCTTCAATTAGATTAGCTAAAAAATTTAGATCGTTCTTTTGCTTGTCCCCGGTATTTAATATTTTGTTATTGCAATTTTTAGCGTTATACGTATTTAGTAATGCACGTGCATTATATCACGAATCGTTACATGCATAATTATCGCAACTGTATGTAATGTATTTGCAAAGAATGACATGTAATCTACTACCTAAATGAATTCGCTAATTATGAGTTGTTCTCTATTTGCAAGAATGGCATGTAATCTACCACCCCTACTTGAGAAGGAATGGACGCCCAGATCGCTTGCCACGCTTAGATCGCTGGGCGATGGGCCGCCAACCCTAGTGACACGGACCGAGGAGACCCGCCGTTGGACGACCGTATGTTGGGAGGCTTCACCGCTTGGGCTAATTGTGTTCCTCAGAGGCCGAACATGGGGCGTAACCTCCGATTGACGCCTTTCTTTCCGCCTCGTTGATCGTTGGTGGTCGGAGACCCACACGCCCACTTCCGTGAGGGAGATGACCATGACATTGCAGACGCCGCCTTCTTGACCGACTCGCCGTTGGGAGGCCTTGCGCTTGTTCCTCCGAGGTTGCTGATCGAAGGTGTGTCTCGCCATTGCTTCGTAGCCTATCCCCGAGAGGTGTAAGGGCATTCCACACACCTGTTGCGACGTATTCATGCATTGCCCAAATGACGCAAATCAGAGGAGGTGGTTTGATGCCATCTAATTGCATATTTGTCGCTTCTATTCGGCCGGGTCATGTTCCCTAGCACGAGGGGACACGTGTACCCTAGTTACATTCACCTTGCGTAGTCCATCGACTCACGATGAGGACATGCCGCAATACAATTGGGGTTCACCAGATTTGCGCGCTATGTGTCATGCTTATGCGACGTCGCAACATCACACGGAACAGAGCCCGTGTTTTGCCGCTACATGTCGTTACAATCGTGGTCATGGGAGCACTTCACGGCCAAACGGCCGCATTTCGCTTCTCGCAGCCACCCTTACCCGCGATAGAGCATTTCTACTGTGGGCAGACGACGAGGATCCCGGAAGGCCCGCCATGGATCTCGGCGGATCCACGAGTAATCGGGGGCTAGGAGAGAGCGCACGCATATACCCCGAGTTCCACAATAATTCGGAGGCCCCGCATGAGGATGACATAATATGGGCTCCTTGGACGGATACCTTCGTAGGACACAATGCCCAACGGCTTGAGCTTCCTATGCCACCAGGATGCGTGTACTGGAAGACAACTTGTTATATGGTGTTCTCCCACATGGTTGAGCCCTATAACCTGCAACGGGTGATGAGGCGCCTAATCGCACTGTGAGAACCCCAACTTCAGTGGTGACTGCCATGGAGGCGAGCCACTTGTAAGTATGTTACATTGCTTAATATTGTAGGTACGTTACTCATATGTTATGTTAGTACCATAATTTATTTGTTTTATTCCACCATCAAAGTGCATTTGAGAAGGGCCACAGAGAGATGAGTGGCTTTCGATGCAGCAGAACCATGGATAGATGCATGGCACCGCCACTAATTACATTTTCCACGAGGCACGTGCACGGCCACGATGTAGGGACTTACGCACATACTTGCAAAGTGGTATGTATGGCACACACGCGGCGAGATTGACAGTGCCCTCGCCCGACATGCGATCCTAGCCACGCCAACGCTGGGCTTGGGGTCGACTCGCACCAGGCAAAGACGCCGTGATG
>JAYEVH010000158.1:0-120911 GCA_036346255.1 Ampelocalamus luodianensis
TGGTGGAGTGGCTATAAACCAACAATCTCTTAAATCAATTCAAGCAAGATTTGCTTCAAGATGAGTTCTCTCTTGTTTTTGCTCTCACTTTGATGCTTTTGGGAATTTGCGTGTTCCTTTGATTTTCCTTGGATCGTTTATTATGATATAGCTTGATAGGACGTATTGGAATCTATCTAGGGTCATCTTGACCATCATTCACCTACGAGCAAGTTTTTTTGCATCAAAGTTTGAATTCTCTCGGTTCTTGTGCCTTCATGATATCATCCAAAAATTTCGTGGAACCTTGACTTCGATCGTCCTATTTGTCGATTGGAATAGGTTCCTGATCTTCTTAATGAGTTGTGGTTGAAATATCAAAGGATTTGGATCATCATATTGAAAGTTAGTCTTTTGTGATCTTCGCGGGCTACTTTTCGTGCAAACAAGTCGACCGAACCGTGGAGGCCTAGGTGACTGGCGGTTTCAACGCAAGACTTTCGTTATACTTATTCTCTGATCTTCATAGCTTTTATAGTTACCGGAGTGAAGAAGAAGTTGAATACCAAGTTGAATACCGTTAGGGTTCGAAAACGACTAGGTACTCCTATTCACCCTTTCCCCACTAGTCATTGTTCGGTCCAACTATTTGTTCTTTGGATTGATCACGGGAGGATTTGCGTAAAGAAGGGCGGCGTGAGGCTCTCCGCAAGAAAACATAATGTTCGGAGGGTGGCGGCAGAGATCTTTGGTCGAGCACATGGTCAAGCGCCTACAATCAGCAAGAGCAAGGTTCATACCGGTAATAAGAATAATTCATCTATTTCGCTTCAACCTTGCTTTACTTTCGTATGAACCTTGCTCTGCCGATCGTCTTTGTAAGTCAAGATGCAACAGAGAACTCGTTTCGCTTTCGCTCGCTTCGTTCGTTTTTAGCTTTTTGCTCTCTTGTTGTGGACTCTCGTGGTTTCTAATAAAAGAAACCGGAGGGTTGTTACTTGTTACCCTCTTCCCTTACTCCTCTCCACCCTTTCCAATGCTCGGCCCGACGACGCGGAGCTCTCAGCCGGTGCACGGTCTTCCCAAACAACGAGTTCGTGGACGATCGCCACGGACAGATCGCCTCTCCGAGCTGGTCTCCGTCTGTTGCGAACGATAGAGCCGTAGCAAGAAGAAAACCATATATTTGTTGAAACCATGGCTCGACCTGCAATGCCCATTAGTGGGCGCCCATCCCAAACCCTAGCGGTCGTAGCCTATAAATAGGGGGTGCTATTCATTGTAAAAGATTGATCGATCAATGAAGGAATAAAGAGAAGCAAGAAGTCCCCCTACATCTTTATGTTCATCTCTTATTCTGTTCTTGTGTTCATACATTGTTCTTACGATTCTGTGTATTGTCTACGAGGTAATCGCTCGGACTGGACTCGCCAGCGACGGTTCCTCAACACGTTATCAGCACGATCGACTCTCCTCGCATCGAAAAGGTAACCGTCGATGAACGACACTCGTAGATTGAATCGTTTTCTAGATTGCTTTCAATTCTGCAAATTTTGGCTTTCTAGATTGGTTTCCTACGGTGCAAATTCACTCTAATCTACCGCGAGCCGACTTGAAGTCGCCGGCCAAGCCGATCGGTGGATTGCATGAAAGAGTAGATGATGATTGTACCGTAGGTTGTATATGCAATCGCATGAAAGGCACCATGTGCACGACACCGCCTGCAAGCGGCTGTCACTACCTCCGCGATACGTTACCGGTCGGCATAGTCCGCCATCACGTACCGCCATGGAGGCAACGACAGTGCCACGCCGCCAGCACGCGGCAAGCATGCACATGTCGGCATGAAGCCGCGCCTTCGTTGCAATCTCGTATTACAGCATATTACATCGCATACATCTACATGAACAGAAATTACATGAACTGTATGTATCACATAAATTGTCATACAAATTCCGACGGCCACGTACGGCCTGCCAACGCCCTCGCACGGGCTTACCCCTTCCCCTAATTGCCATCGGCTTGAAGCCAGGGCATCACCGACCATGGTGTCGCACCGCGCCGAGCCGACGACCAATGGATGGGCACGCGCCGCGACGGCATCGCCGCCGACGCGATGCACTCCGACCGCACGGTGGTTTCGCACCGTAACACCCAAAAGCACGAGAAAAGGGGTAGATGGCACCCCACGCGCGCCGCTGACCGCCGCATGGCTCGCCGAGCGCCGCCATCGTTACACGGCGCTTATGAACCGCCATCGCGCCTTGAAGGCCACGCGGCTGCCGCGCGCCGCTTCCGGTGCCACGCTACGCGACCGCCGCCGCTTCCGGTGCCCCACGGCCCGCAGCCGCCGCTGCTTCCCGCGCGCCACGCCCAGCCGCCGCCGTAGCCACCGCACCCAAGGCCCGGCCTCCTCGCCTTGCGTGGCTGCGGACACGCCGCCGCCGAGCCGCCAGCGCGCCGCCGCCGAGAGGCTGCGGCGCCGCCCGAACGTAGTCTTGCGCGCTAAGCAGCACGGAGACGCCACGGCCGCCGCGCGTATGCACGAGCACGGTACCGTCACGCGCGCGGAATAGCGCGCCGCCGGCTCTGCCGCGCTGGCGCCGCCGGATCGCCGACGCGCGCGCGCCGCCACCCTCAAAAACAAGGGCATGGAACCTAAACAACCCCTTTAACAGGTGCGGATGGGCCTAGAAGGCGGCCAACTCGGTTTTTTGAAAAACCAAAGAAAAAAAGGGCATTTTGCAAGAAGGACCTTGAAGTTTTCAATATCGCACGAAATTTTCATGCGGAAAGGAAAATTTGCGTAAAAGGCCTCCAAATCGGAAATATACGGATTATATACATTCTTGCGAATAACCCTCGTAAATCTGAATATTGTGCGTAAATTTTTCTCTCAGATGAAATTTTGCGTGTTAACTCCAAAATTGCGAGTCACGAGAATACTTTTCTAGTAGAAAAGGGTCTTGGGAATTCAAATTTTGAATCGGTTTTGCATTTGAAGCATGTTTATCTTTGTTATTGTTGTTTCTATGCAATTTATTTGCTGTATTTACTGTTTTTGATTATCTGTAATTGTTTATATTGCTTTTAATAACTGAAAATAGCAGTAAATCATGAAAATTGCATAGAAAAATACGGGAATACGAACCTAGAGTTCGATGAGCATTATGAGAATTTTGCAACTATTTTATGCAGATTACTAGCAGTAATCCTTTGAACTTTTGCATGAATATGAATATGACTGGCATCACGAACCGAGAGTTCAAGAATCGACCCAAGATGGCGTAATTTGTATAGAATTTATATCAGTCTCCAATTCTGTGGTAATGCAACCACGGATGAGCAGAAGATCGAGAAGACTCTCTACCTTTCACCCAAACGGTGCAATCCGCGCACGCAATCGTCAATACTGATTACAAGTAGTATGCCGAATTAATTGACATCATGCAAGTTGCGGAAACTCAAGATGATGTTCTAAGAAAGAACTACATCTTGCAGCCACCTAGTGGCAATGTTGGCTATGAAGCCACTACTAGCAGCTACAAGGTGATGAAGCCTCTCACAAATGAGAGGAGCAAGAAGGGTAAGGTCGTGTGTCGCACATTATTGATGCTTTACAGTCTAAGAAGAAGGGCAAATGATAGCATGAGGCATACCTCGCCATTACAGGCACAGAGGATCCACATCCATTAGCTGCACTTATGAATGTGAACAGCCCAGTAGCAGCCCCATCATCCCTCCTTTGGACATCACACGCCACACGGTAGTGGCGCCAAGAGGAGAAGATCGCATGGAGCCGATTTAGGCGAAGTTCTGAGTACTTCGCCTATTAGATCCAAAGGCACGCATTGCACTCGGACCTTTTATAGAAACTTGCAGTTTGTAATTGAAGCAGAATTTTGAATTATTGAATAATGGTTGCAAATTCTAGGAGAGCAAAGCATTAAATTCTTATTATGAGTCCTGCAAGACTTATTTTCCCGTGTTTATAATAGCAAGTTACGTTCGATATCCAAGTATTTTATTTATGTGTTGCTTGCTTTACGCTACATATTAATAAAGTACATTATATTAGAACGCGTGTGGCGCCCTATGGAGGAAGTGTGCTTAGCATGTAGCGCACAACGAATACCATCCGAGAGAAACGAAATTTTTCCATCGATCAAGAAGAATGCCGCGATCTTACTGATCGCAATGCAGTGTGATACTTGTATAATAGGCTCATTAAATGTCATAATTATACTCCCAACGGGCATAATTTTGGTCATTAAAGAAGACTTTTGTACCCGAATCGACTAGAACTCTCAAGGATATTTGCGCTAACGATTTCCATGTAGAGGCGAAAAGAGTATAGTCTGAATACACTCATTACAAAGCGTGAAGAAAGTAAAAATAGCATTAGAATATCTTCCTTCATATGAAATTGGGCTATACTACACTAATATTTAGGCACTGCACTATTATACCGCCCGGAAATCGATTTAGAAGCTCGAACTTTTCTATCTCTCGGCATGATAGATTGTGCCGTCTAGGTCTTAGGATGATGAGAAATATAATTAAAAATTCACAGGGACATGATATGAATGTTAAGAATTTCTCGAATCAAGAAAATTTTGTGTGCCCCGCATGTGCCATCGGGAAATTAATTACTAGACCTTTTGCTCTGAAAGCAAAGGATGAAGTCCCTACATTCCTGGACCGTATCCAAGGAGACTTTACGGTCCTATACACTCGTAAGGGTTATTTAGGTATTTTATAGTGCTCATCATTGCTTCCTCGGAATGGTCGCACATATATTTATTGTCTACGAGAAATCATGCTTCTGTATAGCTAAATCTCGCAGATAATTAAATTAGAAATATTTTCCCTGATCATCATGAGAAGTCCACCTGAATGGACAATGCTGGAGAACTTACTCCGAAAGCATTTGATGATTATTGCATGAAAATGGGAATTAAAAGTTGAGCATTCTGTACCGCATGTCCGCACCTAAAATGGACTAGCAGAACTTTGAAGAATTGTAATTTACCAACTAAATGTTGGGGACACGCAGTCCTACTCGCATCAGCTCTCATCAATTTTAGACCGTCGACCTATAACATCCATTCACCTATGCAACTAGCGTAAGGGTCAGCACCGAAAACTTCTCATCTGCGCAGGTTTGGTCGTAAGGTTTATGTACCTATACCATCACCGCAGTGAACTGCAATGGGTCTTCTCCAGAAAGTCCAGGATATACATTGGTTATGAGACAAAGATCCATAATCAAGTGTTTGGACCCTATGACTCGAGATTTGCATAATGCCCGATTCGTTGATAGTATATCAGATGAGATTAGTTTCCCGTCATTAGGGGGAGGAAATCAACCCTTGATAATAATGTCGGGAAATAATTGAAGTCTAGAAGACAATTGAAGTCCAGAAGATAATTGAAATCTATGCATATGACCCGCACACTAGTGAAGCAAATAGAAAAATCCAGAAGATAATTGCAGTCCAGAAGATAATTTGAATTGAAGTCTAGAAGACAATTGAAGTCCAGAAGATAATTGATTTGCAAGCATTAGCGAATCAACCGCGCATCACTTTAGTGATTTGAAAGCGTGACCAAGTAGCATTTGCCTGCAGCAATGCACCGGAGAGGGCTGAAATACCAATGAAGGTATCCCTAATCCTGTCCAGAGGCCTCAGAATAAAAGGACGAGAACTCCGGTCCCTCGAATCCGAAGTAATCGGGGACGCCTGGTGAAAAGGATAAGAAGGACTTGTCACAGCCGATCACCGAAGTGCCCCAGAACTGAGGGGAGCTAGTTGAGACTGCACCGTATGGAACCTTCGTAAAAGGCATACTAGAATTGAACATCCCCATGAAGGAGACATCAAGCATGGATGTGTGCGCACACATCGAGCTGAAAAACTAAAGGACTTGCCCGCAATTGAAAGCAAAGTGAGTAAGTAGAAGCATTAGAAGAATCGCCTTGAAGAAATAAATATAAAATTTATGACCTCGGAGAATCTTTGAATATGACAACGACCAATGTCGACATATATTTTGCAAAGAAACTTGCCACAATCATCAATCTTGATTCGAGCTCAGACGCTCATTGAATGAAAGAAAAGATCGATTGAAAGAAGGCGAGAAACTGAATTATTCTCTCCGAATAAAAGAAGGGTGTTTGGGCACAAGTAGTCGTACACCTACCCTTGTGCACCCTGTAAGGCATAAGTGGATATTTGTTGAAAGAGAAATGAAAAGAAGCAAGACTCGTTGCATAAGGTTTCATTGAACATCCAGAGATGATTATGAAGAAACCTATTCCTCGATCATGGCGTAACCCCTTTAGACATTTATCTCAATGGCGGTGAACTTGAAGTTAGAATTGAAATTGATGGATGGGGTACAAAGATACCTTTATAAAATATTGGATTCGGACATTGAAGATACCGAATGTATCAATGTCCCAAGCCAAGATAGAGCAAATAGAAATATGTACGATGTGAAACTTCGAGAAAGTCATTATACGAACTTAAGCAATCAAAGTGAATGTGGTATAATCGCAGCGACTTTCTATGCAAGAAAGGCTACACGAACAATGAGAATAAACCCTGTATATTTATACGATGATTCCAGAATGGATTTTGTATAATCTCAGTGTATGAAAATGATCTGAATATCATCGGAACCCTGAAGGATATTAAGAAAGTAAGCTCTTACCGAGTCGAGTTCAAATGAAAGATTTGGGTGAAAACCAAATATTGCCTAGGCTTCTGACTTGGGCATGCCCTGAAGGAATTTTAGTACATCAGGTCAACCTACACTCGAAGGTGTTGGAAAGGTTCGCTTTGGAAAGGCATACCCTTTGAAAGTGCCAATGGTCGAGATCTTTGCGGCAAGACAAGGACCCGTACAAACCTAGAAAAGAGGGGAGAAGTCCTAGGACCGAATTCCCATATTTAAGTGTGATAGAAACACTCATGTATTGAACAAACCGTATTAGACCGGGCATTGCATTTGCCGTGAACCTATTAGCAAGGTATAGTCTGAGAACCTACCAAAGGCATTGGGTGGAATGAAGGACATCTTCCGATACCTCCAAGGAAGCAAAGAACTTGGTCTGTTCTACAGAAAGAACTAAGACTTAACTATGAATGACAATGCAGATAACGGGTACTTGTAGGACCCGCATACAGCCAAATAGCAAATAGGCTATGTATTCCTATGTGGTGGAACTGCAATTCCATGAAAATCATCTAAGCAGAGTCTTGTATCGACTTCGACGAACCACTCGGAAATAATAGCATTGTACGAGGCCTCACGAGAATGTGCTTGGCTTCGGCGGATGATTCACCACATCCAGCAGTCATGTGGATTGAATGCCGCACTAACCCCCACTATTATCTATGAAGATAAATACAGCTTGTGTTGCACAAGTACAGGTGGGTTATGTGAAGAATCCTCTCACAAAGCATATCAACCCCAAGTTCTTCTATGCTCATGAATTGCAAAAGATGAACGTTTTAAAAGTCTCGCATACTAAGTCATGTGAGAATCTTGCGATTTATTCACTAAGTCACTTCAAAGATCTAACTTTGAAAGATGCATATGTGAATTGGAATGATGAGACTTAAGAGAAGTGCGCATCTGGGGAGAACCTTCACGAACTCATTATTAAAGCTTGATTATGAAGATCGAGTACCCAAAGAATAAATCCAGAGATTAAATGAAATTGGGTGGATTGTACTCTTTTCCCTTGACGAGTTTTCTGAAGTTTCTCGGCTAAGGTTTTTAATGAGGCAATTCATGCAAAGATATCGTAACATGATTCATGTACTCTTTCTCTAAATTTTTCCCACTTTGGTTTTTATGGAGTTTTGACGAGACATGGACATGAAGGATGGGTGCCCAAGGGGAGTGTTAGGAAACCATGGCTCGACCTGAGTCGGCCCATTAGTGGGCGCCCCATCCCAAACCCTAGCAGGGTCGTAGCCTATAAATAGGGGGTGCTATTCATTGTAAAAGATTGATCGATCAATGAAGGAATAAAGAGAAGCAAGAAGTCCCCCTACATCTTTATGTTCATCTCTTATTCTGTTCTTGTGTTCATACATTGTTCTTACGATTCTGTGTATTGTCTACGAGGTAATCGCTCGGACTGGACTCACCAGCGACGGTTCCTCAACAATATTTTCTATTGCAAAAAATCAGTTAGATTTTTGTGACTTTTGTGACGGTTACTCGGTCGGTGGTCTACTCCATTCGCCCCGCTAGAGCCTCCGCCATCAACCGCCGCCACCACAAAACCAAGCTCGCTAGTAATCATTGCGTCATCCTCGTCCTCATTGCCCCCAAGACCCCACCACCGCCGGAAATTTAAGGTTGGGTTTTGGGGACACCAAATGATATGTTTTTTCAGATTTGCTATTTTTAAGTCGTCTGAAATGTTCTTAAGTTTAAACCAATTGTTGTGACTATTTGGATTTGTGTAGAGATTGATATGTCATATGATTGGATATTGATTCAATAGATAAAATATGTGATCTATGCATAATAAAATTTCAGTCATCTTACGAATAAACAATCCCATGTTCTTTTTTCGGAATAACAAAAAGCCATAGTTTCTAGGAGGATTAAGTACAGCAATGATTATCCCTTACATTTACTCTTGTCTACTACTCTACCGGCAAGTCCAAGTATTCATTGATGCCCCATGCTACGTCCTATTTGTTCCGACCAACAAGCTTCAACCCCCAGCTCGCGTCGTTGCAATGCTGGACGTGCGGCACAATTTTTCCGGTGTCAGCTCCCCGCTTTAGCATGCAATCATAGTACGGCGGCTTGTTGAAGCACGGCTCCATGGACACGTCCCGACCACACGGTGGGTCCAGCACTTCAGAGCTGTTCCTCGACTTGTACATCACCCACGGCCTCATGCCGCCGAGCCCCTGTGCCACGTACCCAAACGTCGACCAGCCGCTCGTCACGAGCACGTCGGTCAGGCTGAGCAAGTATATCTCGGCACACGCCTTGGCGTCGTGTGACTTGGTGCCGAAGTGCTGGTACTCCTCGTGGCTCGGCTGGTGCACGCTCACCGCCTCGCCGGTGGCCGTCGCGTGCTCCCAGTACATGCTCTTGATTTTCTCGTAGTACCAGGACTTCAGGGAGGTGACAAGAACGGCCTTGGATTTGGTACGGGACACCGGCAAGATAGGCTCTCCTGTGGTGAGCACTTCCGGGAGCAACTTCTGCTTTTGCGCACGTCGTGATCTGCTCTAGGAGCTCCGGCGAATTCGGCTGGGAGCCGAAGACGCGCACCTGGATGCCAACTCGCTGCTGTGCCGTTGCGAGGTAGGCGGTGTAGTACCGCGTGACGAGGCCCCAGACGTGGTTGTTCGGGTGGAACAGGTACCGGCCGAGGTGGTGCAACACGGTGTCCGGCTCCGGGAAGAGCATGTCGAGCTCCTCCTGGAAACCCATGACCAGGAAAAGCCCCGGTACGATGTAGTTGTCAGTCCTCATCACCAGCCACTGGATGTTCCGGAGCAGCCTCTGGTCCTCGTCGCAGAAGAACAACTTGTCGTGATCGGTGGCGTCGTGGTCGAGATGGACATACGCGAACGCAGGCAGGTGTAACGCCGAAACGTCGACGACGTCGTTCCTGACCACCTTGTTCTTCAGCATGTTTCCATAGCTCTCGGCGGTGTCGACGCTGAAGTTGGCGTAACTTGTCAGTGCAAAGTCCGGAGGCAATAGCCACGTGGCTCCGAGGAACGGCTCGCAGAACAGCTCACCCATCTCGTTGCTGGGATCGATCAGTAGGACGCGGTCGGTGAGCACGGCGTACAGGAACGCCGACGCGGCCGCGAGGATCCGGTTCCCGAGGCCGCGGTAGGATATGGAGACCATGTACCTGCACTCCGGTGACGCGACGCTCTTGCCGGACTTGAGTTGCTCCAGGGCGCTGCTGTAAGCGGCGGTGCCCGGGCCGCACCGTCTTTGCAGGTCTTCCTGCCGTCGCAGCTTGGAGATGAGGTACGGGGAGGGTTCCCTGCCGGCGTTTCGACGGTGCATGGCGGATTGGTACCTGCTGTGGCAGGATTCTTGGTCGAAGCCCTCAATCAAGAGGCCGCCGAGAAGCCTGTCGTGGCGTGCTGTTCTCGAGTGCAGGAAGGAGACATGGTCTGAACCTGCAAACAAGTGATCTCAGAACTCAGAAGAAAACAGGTCCAAGATTCCTTTATTCGGCGCCCAAAATGGAGGAACCTTGCTATATGTTCATGGGACAACATATTAGGGACTACGGAAACTTTTCTCCTAGGCAAAAGCCAAATTGTCCACAAGTTCACAGCTGTGCAAACCTTGTTCTTCAATTTGATGTGATAATGTTCTCTTTTTTTTCTGCAAGAAACGCAGTTAGTTACCGTAGTCGTCCTTAAGACAGGAAAGGAGAGGTCACGGAATTAAATCCAGGAAAAAAACACAAATAAACCCATCTAACATGTAGGTAGTGGGGACTCAAACAGTAGCCATTACTCACCAGCAAAGTTGTCCATCTCGATTTGAGTCATAGAATCTTAAGATTTTACGATCCTAGATTTAACGGACCAATTTGTAGGATTTTAATTTAGTAGAATATTAATACTCTTATGATTCTACAAATTTGTTTGTAGAAGCATGATCAAAATTTGCATAGGATTCTACCCCATTCTAGTAATTAAATATAAATGATAACGAGTATATGTCCTTCCAATTGTAAAATTTCACCTTCGATGCATCCGTATATATTGTAATTTGTATAAAAACAATATTTCTCTCCCCGCCGCTGCTGGCGGTAGCTGCGCACTAGCGCTCCTGCTTCTCCTCGGCCACATCAGACCAAGGCCTAGATCGGAGCATTACCTTATGTAAGCAACATTCTTTTCTTCTTGGATGGATTCTCGTCTTTCTTTGCTTGCTTGCTCCGCTTCAATCCGATTCGATTCAATTAAGAAACCAATTACAGCAACTCTGCTACAACCACGAGATCCTTTCTGGCAATGGCTTCATTGATTTGTACAGTAGAAATTAACAAGCTATGGGATGTCAAATTGGTGTGGTTTCTTCATCTGGATCCATTTTGTGCGGGATTAGCAGTTATATTTGTGTCGTATGATTTGGGGATTGGGAGCTTTGATGCTTGCAGCAGCGGAAGTGGCGTGGTGGACCCATGGTGTGGTGCTGTTCATGGAGCCGACCTTGTCATTCCTCAACGCCGTTGAGGTGACCCATCCGCCGTTGTCGCCAGCCGCCCCATGCGCGACGTCCCCGAGGGTTCGCCATGGACTTCGTTGGAGATTATGTCACCATGACCGCCGCCATCTTCAACGGCGTTGACCTGGTCGGCGCTGCCCGCGCCGCTGCCTGGCGCGCTCCTCCCCGTGGACGCCATCCTCCTCTCTCTCTGCCATACGGGTTTATTTTTGTTCTGCCAGCGTAGTAGTGAACATGTCGAAGAAGAAGCAGAGGAGTTGTTGGTGTCCTGAGCAAGAATGTGGAAGAACAAGAGAATGAAGGGCAATATAGTCTTTTCGTCTATCACTTAACAGCCAACTCAGGGTGGGCTAGTGGACTAACGAGAGTGCCAAATTAGGAATGACGAAGAAAGGAGAAACGGTTTTCTGATGACATCAGAGAACTTGCAATTTCTATTAGCAAATAAGGAATTTTCTCAAGATGATACTAGAGAAAATGCATCTATAGCCACTCTGAAAACCGTTAAGACAAGAGTTGCATTATTTTACTAGAGCATGCACAAATCCATTTTCCTCTACTGTTTAGTACCAAAAAAACGTCCGGATCGTAGCACGCGAGCACCTCTATATTACACGAACTTTTTTTATTTAATTTTTTTAAAATTTTATTTTAAAGTTAATCTCTCGCAAATTTTATTTTCAATTCTGATCCTTTTGGTCATGCCACCACCCGTGACGTGACAAAACAACACTGTAATACCACATAATAAGTCTCCAAAATCACACTTTTTGTCACGCCACTGACGGTGCGTGACCAAACAACACTGTCACGCCACCACCAGTGGCGTGACAAGACTTTGACCAGAAATGGGCTGGCGTGACAGTGTTGTTTTGTCACGCCACGGGTGGTAGCGCGACGAAAGGGGTCAGAATTGGAAATAAAATTCGCGGGGTTAACTTTAAAATAAAATTAAATAAAAGATTAAATAAAAAAAATTCATATTACACTCGGTCGCCAATAGTACGTGCAAACATTGAACAGAAGTTACCTTGGCGTAAACCGGCCACGGCCGTCTTAATCCAGACCGCCGGCGCGCGGGCGCGCCAGCCGAGGAGGATGACAAGGGGCGGCACGGCCATCACAAAGGCGGCGGCGAGCATTGCGTTGACCGCCCAGCTACATCCTTTGACGCCGACCAGCTTGCTCTTCTTCGCCGCCGCCGTGAACTGCGGAGCCTCTTCGATCTCCAGCCAGTGACGCGGCTCTCCTTGTACGGTGCTCTCCGTGCCCATCGCGCCTTAGTGCTCCAGTGTAGGAAACTAGGAATCAGACTACGTTTGTATTGAAATGCAGGTCAACTTCAAGTCTACAGCTATCCTCGTTGGTGCTTCACGATGCGGCCAACTTTGTAGTTGGGACTTGGGACTAGCAATCTTGAGCAAATTACCTAAAAGTAATTGGCAGACTTGATTACTTTTAGTCGTCTGACATGTAAGGATTTTTTTTAAGTGTTGCTAGACATAGCCATCACGTTTGGGTCTATGCGAATGCTTCGTGTAAAATGTACATCTTTGTTAATTCAAAAAAAAAAAAAGTAAACGCTTGTAGCAACAAGTGGCATTTTCTTGATGTTGTGGTTCGTGTCCTTGGGCTTGGGGCTGCACCTTGCACGGTTCTTGATGTTGTTGTTCGTGTCCTCGGGCTTGGGGCTGCACCTTGCACGGTTGTTAAAATCAAATGGCTGGTAGAGTTGTAGACTTGTAGGGAACCACTAATTGTTGAAAATTTTGCATTTGTGGTTCTGTAGCACATTTTATTTCCTCTAATTTGCAAATATGGCATCTCAGACGTAGCGGTACCACGAAATCGAGGCGGCAACCACCTACCCCGCCCCGGCGCGTAGTCGGCGCCTCGGCCTCGGGCGTGGCAAACCGGCCTTTGAACTCCGATTTCAAAATTTTGAAAAAAAAACCGAAAAAATGGAAAAAAATTTAAATATTATTTAATGATATTTCAAAAAAATTAAAATTAAATATTATTTAATGATATTTGATTCATAAAAAATATCAGCACTCAGATTTGTAAAAAAAACTTTCATCAAGAAATAAGGGTACGGAGGTTTGTAAATTAGGGTTTTCTTTTCTCGAAAATAAGGGTACGGAGGTTTGTAAATTATGGTTTCATTTTATCGGAAATCAGGGTTCGAAACTTTTTATGGAGCCTCCTGTCATAGTGTTGTTGCTTCTGTAATTTGTGTATAATTTTATTCCTTCGGAGAAAGGATGATTGATAATCATATCAAACGAGGTATAACCTTGAAGATGTCGTCGAAGCAAACTGTCTTGTTGTCCAAACTATTGGAGTCTCTCCTCGATGAAGTCATTTGAACGTATATAGGCAAGGAGTCGGCAAGGAGTCGGTGAAGTAGTTTACGAAGCTTGTAGAGAATATGATTGAAGGGGTTGAGAATGCTCGTTGTGATTACGAAGATGCCCTAAAATATGGAGGATTCGATGTCGGTTGGTTCTTTCTAGGACTCCACTAGAAGAGGCATACTTGCAATATAGGCTTGCTTTGATGGCTTAGCGGAGACACGAAACCAGAACTATATTAGTGTCCGCGGACAGAAGCATGTTACATGGCATGATGGTTCAGCAAATTGCTTTAGTCATCCTCGCTGCTACTACTACGGTAAATTGTGTCGACGATCAAGACGTCGATCTTACGAAAATAGAAAGGAGAAAATGACGTGGGAAATCTCAGGGAATAATGGGACTGCTCTTTTATTAATATGAACTGGAATTTACAAGGTATATCCTAAGGACTCTGCTTGCCCTCTTGCTAACTCAGAACTATTACACAATCTATGGCTTGTGCTTTCTTCTTCCTTCTTCTCCCCCTCGATCCGCCCAGGTTCCATCTTTAAATAGCCCTCGAAGAGGTGGCAGTTACTTCCGGAGAAGGCGCCTGATGCGAAGTGTTGCGTGCAGTGAGTCGGTGACGGTTGATCTGAGAATCAACCGTTTGGTGGTTATATGTCTATGAAACATATAACCGCACGGAGGTTGTTCACTGGTATGTTTTGGATAAGATACGTCGTATGGAATATGCACGTGTTCCATTCATCATACGGTAGAGAATATACCTTGGAATCGGTTCTTACCTTCTACGAAGTAGGTTCTCACGGTGAAGCTTGGCTTGGGCCTTCGTCCAGGCAGGTACCCATTATGTAACCTCTGGAATCTCTACGACCCGGTGGTCGTGCACCTCAAAGATTACGACCATGAAGGCGTATGGTCTTTTATATATTAAAGATAATATATAGAGGTTTTAATCCTCGTCGGCTAGCCCCGAACTTTAAATGAATAGGTCGTGTGAACACCTTTCTTCCGATGAAATCGTATCGGATGACGCTTCTTAAATACAAAGGCATTTGAAGCGGTTTGTATTCACTTTAAAGTTCAAAACTTTGCCTTGGGATTTGAAGAGTTTCGTGTCCGTTGGACTTTTTGGGTAACTCCTTATTACGGTTTAGGATTTCAAGCTTATAAAACCCTTTGTAAACTTAGGTTTTTTCACTTCCTCCTTTCTTTCTCATCTTAGAGTAAAAACTACCTCCGTCCTCCTTTGCTTTTCTCACCCAAAAAGAACCTAACCATGTCGGACCAAATCACCAACTGGTCGGTTTCCGACTTAAGTGAGAAAAAGTTGGAGAATCTGGAGAAGATCGGGATGCTCCCCAGCAAGGATGTGATTTCTTGGAGATCCGCGTTTGGGGAACATTCCCCGAGCAGTGAAGATGGAGAAATTCATGTTTTTCTCGCATATATCGAATGCGGATTTCGGCTACCAATTCACTCCTTCATTCCTCAAGTTTTGGAGTATTATGGAGTTGAATTGGTGAATCTGGCTCCCAATGCCATCGCCAATCTCAGTATTTTTATCTATCTCTGCGCGCGTTTGGGATTCCAGCAGATCTGGATCTATTCAGTACTACTGGGATGACAAAGTCCGGAAAGCGATTGGGGACTTTGGAGAGTGCACCTTGCGTCTCCATGATGGAAAAGTCGATGAGTACATTTTATGTATTCAAAATCTTCGTGGTCGTCGTGGAAGAAGAGCTGGTTCTATATGAAGATCACGAAGAAAGACACCTTTATTATTCGTAAGAAGGCGGTCGAGAATCCGAGATGGCGCTCCTCTAAGGAGAAAGAGGGAAACATAGGAAAATGGGTGAAGCAATCAAGCTTCTTAGCGTCAAAGGTCTAACATCTTGGCATGTGGTGAAGGATTTTTCCACGCTACTGGTTAGCCCTTTGAAGGCCCGAGCACATAAGATGCTCGTACATTGGTCGTGATGATACGACAGAGATTCCAAAATGGTAAGCCATTAACGATTCGACCAGTTTTCCTATCTCGCTTAATTATTTCGTATCCTTAAATCTTTCATCTTACCTTCTGACTCTATCTTCGATGAGATTAGAAGCGGATCAAGATGATCTCATTTGGAGAGCTGGCGACAAGGCTAGTTTTCTCGGATCTTAGCGGTCGTTTCACAAGAGAGGATTGAGAGACTTAAGGTAAAAACATCAACTGTTGTCTTGTTATCGTACATATTATTTTTGATCGGTATACCATAAACCCTCTTTGATGTGTAGTCGGTTGGGTTGAGAATCAACAAGGTCACTGAAAGATGTGAGCCAATTGATGATACGATCTCCCCTTCGACCACACAGGATGTAAACCTTCTAGAGGTAGGTAACCGAACACAAATAATATTTTGGATAAATTATGTTTATCGCCTAACTATCTTAGATGATGAATTTAGGCGGTCGTCGTACCTTCCAAAGAAGGTCATCGAGAACCCTCCGATTGTTTCTCCGAGGCCATGTTGTGGAGGTAGATGAATCTACATCTACTGACCCGGCGATCAGGGACCTCGACCAAATGGTCGCGGATATCGCTTCCTATTTCCGATCAGTGGATGTGCAAGATCTAGTCTACCCTACCGGTTTAGAACTAGTGAAATTAGTTGATAAGAAGAGGAAGGCCAGCGCAACGAACTTTACTTCGATGCGCTACAAGGGTAAATTCAGAAAAACAACAAGGTATATATATAAAATGAAGAGGTCGTATTTATACATACCTTGGATCTTCCTTACCTTCTCTCTCTCTCGTTTTAGATCTTCTGGTGTTCCGGTCGTGTCCGACCAAAGCACCTCTCAGGAAAAAGTTCCTGAGGTAGAGGTGGTCGTGGAGGCTCTCGACGAGTGATACTCCTAAAGCAAAACTACCGAGGATGAAGTAGCAAAGAAGCCCCAGGCGAGTTTTGGCATCTGCTCGGGATCCTTTAGTAATCCTTACTCCTTCTCGGAGGTAGTCATCCCAGAGACCCTCAACAGTTCCACCTCCTCCAGAAATACTTCTCGTGTTAACAAATTCCCTTTTTCTCCCGATTTATCGAGGATAAGGAACTTGATGAAGCCTGGGGAAAGATATCGGACCATCAAGCCAAGATTGGTCCAGATACAATCTTCTCCGAATATAATGATATGACAATTCGGGTAAGTGTTCTACGACCATCCTTACAACTCTTTCTTTTGCAGTTTCTTTGAAAGCTTGCTAAAGAAAGGTATTTTTGTTTTTGTAGCATTTGGTGAAAACTATCTTTGTGATCGGAGGATGACCAGTGAATAAAAACTTTGGAGCAAAACACTCCGATCGAGAAGTAAGTACATTTCTCTTTTGATCTCCAACGGTTTATTATCTTGATTCTCCTTATAGATTATCCTTCTCTTTCTATCATATTTGATAGATTTAGAGAAAATTAAAGAAGAGATCAAGGCCAAAGAAGCCCTAATAATAAAGTTGAGAGAAGAAAATCAGAGTAAAGACCGGTCGATCGAGCATGCGATGACCAGGCAAAAAGAGGTTTTCGACTCTTGTGAGAAGAAAATCAAAGGTAACTAGTCGGAGACCTAACCAGTATTCCATAACTCCAGTTGTAAAGAGTACATTAATTTTGTTTATCTACTCGTGCGAGAAAAAGCAGTAGCACTTGAGCGAGCGGAGAAGACCCTCGATTTTGAGCGTGGCCAAAAGGAAGCTCTTGTATTTGGCCTTGATGAGAAGATCAAGGCTCTTAACAAGATGATCTTCGATATGGGATCAGGATCAAGCTTGCCTTCTTTAGGAGATCCAACGGAAAAGATGGACTACTTTGGTCAACTTTGGAAGATCTCAAAGGTCCGCTCAAAACTATGAGGAAAACCATACCCTGGACAATGAAGGAAGCTATTGTAAGCGGAGTTAGTGTTGCTTTAGTAAAACTAAAGGCTTCCGATCCTTCGTTAACCTTAAAGTGTAGAAGAGGACTTATTGCTCTGAAAGTGAAGCAACAAAACTTTTCGAGAAGTAAAACCTCTCGAGAGAAAGTTGCGGGAAATGGAAGTCGGATCTCCATCTCATAGCGACGATCGGAGGTCCTAATATGTAAGCAGATGTAATATTAGACTATATAAAATGAAAAAATTACCTTTTGTCAAAGAAGATCTCGCTTTGTCAATGTTGTTAAATACTCATATATCTCCTAGCCCGATCGCTTATGTTAGTAGATGAGCGTTACTAAAAGAAAGCGATGAGACCAGAAATTGAGTAATAACGATGACCATGGTAAGAGTCTTGATAATGTCTATGACAACGATCTAGGAAATACTAGGAAATCATGTGGTGGAACGGTGGCGATTTATTGGTCTAAATCTTGTCCATTATCGAAGTACTATGAAATACCACTTGTAGTCGGAAGACATAACAAAGACCGGATTTTCTTGATAAGAAGATATGCATTAGAATGTATGCAAAGAAAAAGAAAAGAAGAGATAAGTACCGTTGTTTAGAAAATATTTGGATCTGGTCGTATCGAATCTCAAGAACTAAAGATTTGTTAAAATATGTCGCTAAACGTGCTCATGATCAAATCCGACTGGCAGCGAGGATCGTAGGAAAAGGACCGTCACTAGGAAGCTCCTTCCAGTGGGCAGGACCACGTGTAGAGAGGAGAGACTTCGACCAAGAGGCTTTCTGTGTCCCGACCAGTAGCCAAACTTGATTAGAACAGACTGTTGAAATAAAATAACAATCTTCAAATTCAAGAAAGAAACGAAAACCAAGTAAACCGTATGAGTTGGTATTCCTCATACTCGTATGATTCTTTAAGAAAAGAATGTGCAGTCGTGCGTGTGTATCATTGAAGCAATGATCACATCTAAAACCCGGTGTGGTCGGTGACATTCAAGTCGGCAACCATGAGTAGTGGAGATCCTCTTGAAAGGAATATCGGAGAGAATGAGAGTCTTCTCAGACCAACGACAGAACGGGAATGGCATACGACGGATGCGACAAATAATAAGCGAAAACAACCATACTTATCGTTTTTAAGGAAAAGCATCTTTATTGAAAAAGAATGTAAATGAAATACATGAAATTAAACATAGAACTTACGAATTGATCAATATTCCAAGAATTAGACAAAACTTGTCCATCGGTCATAGCTAATCGTCATCGATCTGGCGGGTAACCGACCACGGTGTATGGACCTTCCACTTAGGTGAAAGTTTGTTGCGACCTGCTTGGTTACGAATTTTCTAAGAACCAAATCACCTCTGATTAAGGCTGCGAGGTTGCACCTTACGATTTGTAATACCGACGCATGGCTTGGCTGGTAGATCGCGATCGTAGTAAGGCTTAGTTTAAATCGTTCTTTAAGGAAATTGATGTCGTCAAGTAAATCGTTCACCGATCACTTCGGAAAAGGAATCGGTTCGAAGCGAGAACCAATTTTAAGCTCGGAGGAAGCATGGCCGGCTCAGTAAACCATAAAGAATAGTGTTTCACGATCATACGACTAGTCGTGAATGCGAACGCCCATATACGAAGGAAGTTCTTGAACCCAAGCTCGACCATGAATTAAGCGATCGAATACTCGTCGTTTGATCCCTTGCATTATGATACCATTGGCTCGCTCAATCGCTCCATTGCTCGTGGATGAGCAACGAAGCGAAATGTATCTTGATACCTAGTTCTTCCACGAATTCACGAAATTGCCGCTTGGCGGGCACCGTTATCGCGATTATCTGTTGGGTACACCAAACCGTGTAATCACGCTTTTGTTAGGAACCTCTTGGCGGCTTGATTGTAGTTTTACAACGGCTCGGCCGATCCATTTAGTGAGCGTGTCAATCATAACAAGCGGAACTCAAAGCCCCGGTGCTCTTGGGAAAGGTCCCGAATGTCCGGTCCCGAGTTGCAAAAGGCCAAGAAAGAGGAATTGTTTGCAAAGCTTGAGACGGTGATGTACTTGTCGACTATGAAAGCGACATTATGCGCGCCGTCACGAGCTCTTTTGCATCATGAAGGGCGATTGGCGATAGTATCCTTGCCTAAAGGCTTTACCAGCAAAGTTACGTATGAATGATGTGCTCCAGACTCCTCCATGAATTTCGGCTAGCAATTTAATGCCATCCGAGTGAGATATGCATCTCATCAACACTCAGTGAGATCCTCGCTTATACAAAGTACGTTCAATGAGAGTGTATGATTTGACTTTTAGTGCAATGCGATCAGCCTCTACATCATCTTACGGAATTAGGTCATCTTGAAGATAATTGTAGATCGATGTCATCAATCTCTACCGTGATCGTGATGGCGCCAACCATCATCGACTGTGGAGCATCCATGTTCGCGAGAATCGAGGTGTGCAACCTCCTTGCTAACATCTATGTCCTCGGAAGGCTCGACTACAGGGTGAATCGAGTTTCTCGAGAAAAACTCGAGGCGGGACGGATGTCGTGTGGAAGCCATCAAGCCAAGCAGTGCGCGAAAGTTTTCTTTCTAGGAATGTGTTGGATCCGAAACGAAGAAATGCTTTTGAGTTTCAGTACTTCGCCGAGATATGATGACATCTTGGTACTAGAGCATTGATACTCTTTCCCTACTTGATTCGCTACTAGTTGAGAATCGCCTTTCACTAACAATCTGCGAAACCCGAGCGAACGAGCCGCGCGAAGTCGGCGATAAACCTTCATATTACGCCACATTGTTAGTAGCGGAAAGTTAAACCGAATGGCGTAATTTATTTGTTCGCGATGGGAAATCAAGGCGACCCACCCGAGCCATGCAACATCAAGGAACCATCAAGTACATTGTCCACTCGTCGTGGTGCTCGTGCTCGGGCCCTTGGGTGGGTTGGGGTTTGTCCATTCGGCAATGAATTACGCTATTGCACGGGACTTGATTCTTTGTTCGTGGGACAAAATGGAGATCGAGCGCCCCAAGCTCAACCGCCCATTTTGATATTCGTCCGATGACTCCTGTTTCCGGGACTTGACCAAGGGGATATCCGATGGAAATGCGACCACTTTGTGGGCACGAAAATAATGTCTTAGTTTCCTTGAAGCCATAAGGAGACCATAGAGCAATTTTGGTACTGCGGATACCTTTCTTTTGGTCCATGTAAGACTTCATTTACGTAATATATTGGTCGTTGAACATTGTCTCGTTCTACGACCAGTACACCACTAACCGTTTGTGGCGTTGCAGCCACGTAAATTACTAATGTTTCTCCCAATCTTGGAGAAACTAAGATTGGGGGACTCGTAAAGTACCGTTTTAATTCTTTAAAGGCGCTGCTTGCTTCTTTAGTCCATTCGAAACTCCCATGTTTGGAGAAGCTTAAAGAAAGGTAGTCCTTTTAGCCTAACTAGTGCTATGAAACGACTTAACGCCGCCATACAACGGTTAACCACGGACTTCCTTCCTTGTGGTTGGATCGCGCATCTGATCGATGGCGGCGATTTTCGTTGGATTTGCTTCAATACCTCTAGCTGAAACTAGGAACCCAAGAAGCTTTCCCGACGAAACTCCGAACACACATTTCTCTGGATTTAACTTAAGGTTATGACGTCTTAAGTTATTGAAAGTCTCTTGCGTGTCTAGAATATGATCCCAGCGTTGGCGCTTTTAACGACAGATCATCAACGTAGGCTTCAAGATTCCGACCCACCTAAGGGCTAAGGTCTTGCATCAACCTTTGGAATGTTGCACGGCATTCTTGAGACCAAATGGCATTTTTACATAACATGAAGTACCATATGGGGTGATAAAGGAAGTTTCTCTTCATCTTGTTTACTCATATTGATCTAGTGGTACCACGAGTAAGCATCCAAAAACTTAACAACTCACACCCGAAGTAGAGTTTACAAGTTGATCAATGCGAGGAAGGGAAAGTCATCCTTCGGACAAGCTTTATTAAGATCTGTAAAGTCAATACACATTCGCCATTTCCGTTGGCTTTTCTAACCATTCAGGATTGGCGAGCCACTCTGGTGGTCGACCTCACGAATGAACCCACTTTGAGAAGCTTGTTGATCTCCGATGGATTGCTTCTTTTCGATCAAAGTAAACGCCGTAGCTTCGCTTGACCGGTTTTTGTTAGGTGTGAGAGCTAGCCTATGCTCGATCACCTCACAGGGACTCGGGCATGTCGGACGCTTTGCCATGCGAATACGTCACGATTAGCTCGGAGGAAGGAGGCGGCGACTCTTCCTATTTAGGGTCGAGTCTGTCCCGACCGGTATCTTGGCACCCTCTGGAGCGCTTCCATCGAGTTGTACCTCTTTCAAGCGGTGGAGGGTTTTGGTGTCATCTTCGGCCTTGAACTTTTGACCGCATGTTGCGGTGTTAGTTCCACGGTGGAAGTTCATCGACCACTCTAAACACTCCGATCGCATGCGAGGCTATCTTCGATCACCTCGGACCATGATTACACCTTTCGGTCTGGCATTTTCAAACTCGATAACCGTAATGCGTGGCTATCGGGAACTTTGCTAAAGCGGACGGCGAGAATTGCATTGTATGCGATCTCGAAGTTCACCACATCGAATGAAACTTTTACGTTCGGAAGTTGTCGGGTTTTCGAGCGTAACTAGTAGGGACAAGTGCCTATTGGTTTAGCGATGAGACCAGTACTATGCCGTGAAAGGCATATTTCACGATTTTACCTTGGATTTGGGAATCGCATATCTTCTAAAGCACTTGCAAATAGAATATTCAAAGAACTACCCCATTTATCAAAACCCGATTAACCTTGCGATTATTAATAGTAGGCTCAACGACAATTGAAAATCTACCGGTCAAGTTGAAGGAATAGGCGGTCTTCTTTCTTTGAAGGAGATTATTGTCTCAGACCACCTTGAAGGTTTAACGGCGATCGAAGGTTCGGTAAGGTTGACCTCTCGCTCCATGGCTTTCGGTGGCGTCTGGACTGCGTCGAAGAAGACCGTGAAGATCACATCAACGGTGTCTTGAGGTTTTGGTACTCCATCTCTTCGTCACCATCTTTGTCCTTCTTGGAGCTTGTTTCCCAGAGCTCTTGAATCGACGGAGTGGTCCTTTACCCGCATAATAATCTTCCGACTTCTTTTGCCAAGCGCGACAATTGCGCAAATCGTGTCTCGCTGGCGATGAAGAGGACACCATTTTTGTTTTTCTTGTAACCATTAGTCTGAGCTTTGGCCTTGCCACGACCGGTATAATCTTTTCTTTCTTTTGTAGATTTTGAGAGCAGTCGTAACCTCTTTGTCGTTGGCTCTGCCATGTTTCTTTTCTTGAGAGTCTTCTTTAGTTTCTTTTCCGCCTATCTAAGCGGGTTGGGGATCTTATCCTTCGATCAACGGCTTGCGTTCCACTCGACCGCTTCACTGGCCGTAGCGTACTTGTCAGCCATGTCGAAGAGCTCGATGGTTGTTCGTGGAGGATGTATAGCTAAATCCTCCGTAAACCTTCGATTTCTTAATCCCGCTTTGAAGGCTTGGATAACGGAGATCTGCGACCTCCGTATTGAGTTACGGACTTGGCTAAATCTTTTAATATACTGCCGGAGAGTCTCGTTTGATTTTTGTCGTATCCTATGGAGATCGTCTTCCTTTCCAGGGCGATCATACGTACCCTGAAAATTTGCAATTAAAAGGTCGCAGAGTTGCTCCCAAGTATACACGGATCCGATCGGAAGGTTAAGCAACCAAGATCGGGCTGATCCTTCTAATACTGTAGGAAGATAATTCGTCATTACATTTTCATCACCACCTGCAGCTCTGATAGCGGTGGTGTATATCTGGAGAAATTCTAAGGGATTTTGGGTCCCATTGAATTTATCCATATTGGCTGGTCGGAACCTATTTGGCCAACGTACAGCCTGGAGCCCTGCTGAGAAAGCTCGACAGCCTGTGATAGTTTCGTGACGCCTTCTTTGAAAAGCGCCGATTGTGTCGGTTGGAGATCGATTTCTAGAACAGATTGTCGATGCTCAATGTCCCGATCCGGCGTGGACGCGTTAAAAAGCGCCGACCGCTTGCAGGCTCGGATGATGCCGAGATCACGAGTCAAGCGATGGTTCGTCTCGACGGTGATGGCGAGATTCTTGAAATAATCTCCTCCTCGTGGTGGTTGGTCGGAATCGTCGAGGTGGTCGCAGATGTCAATTGATCCCCAACGCGACCATGTAGGCTACGCTTTGGGAATAATCTTTGTGATGAAGTCATGGTTCGACTTTGCGGGTGCCTTCGCTCTCGATAAGCTTCACGCGTGCGCCGCATTATGCATTGGATAATCTCGATACTTGACTGCGAGTTGGGCAAAACACAGAGTCTCGCGAGCGGGTCGAAGTATTTAAAAATATCCTCGACTCATTGCGGGTTTTGTATAGTTCTGAGAAGGTCTCGACGGATTCGCGCGGAAGAAGGTGTTCGATGGCTTACATCCTCCGACCTACGGTGGATCTTGCCCGGTCCTCACATTGGTTTGGGAAGGATCAAGCGTATTAAGCGGTGAACATCTACCGATTCTGTCACCTCCGACATTTGGTGCTTGACCACCGTACCATCTCCATTAGGGCGTGGTGGCGAGGCAATGTGTGGAGGGCCGCACACGGCATTGTGATCCGTATCTCCGATCGCATTGACCTCGTGCTTCCAAAGGCGGTCCTCGATGAGCTTCCATCGTAATCAGCGGAGAGCCTCTCGAGCTTCGCGAAGCTTCCACGATGGAGAAGCGGTCGGTGATCGGCACCTCTCGAGGTTTTGGAAGAACCTCGGCTGATTCGTGAATCGATCGAATCTTGAGCTTTATCATCCCCACTTGGTTTACGACCAATGGAGGTTTCATTGACACCGTCACTAAGTGTCGGTTGGCTCCCGGAATTACTAGAAGCGGTGGTGAGTACCTATCAACCATGATCGCATCAAAGGTATGTTGAACTTGGGTTGCGGTGTTGAATTTCGTCACCTTTTTGCGGTCGAAAGGGTCGGGCTTGCCGAGGATTTGGGGTGTTCGAACTGGTGGAAACACTTCCGAGACCGCCATCGATCGTGAGCGGTGTGTCTTCATCCATCCGGTTGTCTTCGCGATTTACGCCTGGGCGAGCCGCAGAGGAGGATGATGAAGAGATTCGTTTTCCTCCATGGCGCGCATACATGCATCCATGTCGAGGTCGGCGTAGTCCTCCAAGTCGAACCAATTTTCTTCATCCCAACTTCCCGCCATAATACGCATCGATCAAAGGCGGGAATGGACAAAGATTTGATGAGCAGAGAAAAATCTTCTGAGATTCCACGTCGCGTACCCCACGGACGGCGCTAGCTGTCGACGACCAAGACGTCGATCTTACGAAAATAGAAAGGAGAAAATGACGTGGGAAATCTCAGGGAATAATGGGACTGCTCTTTTATGAATATGAACTGGAATTTACAAGGTATATCCTAAGGACTCTGCTTGCCCTCTTGCTAACTCAGAACTATTACACGAATCTATGGCTTGTGCTTTCTTCTTCCTTCTTCTCCCCCTCAATCCGCCCAGGTTCCATCTTTAAATAGCCCTCGAAGAGGTGGCAGTTACTTCCGGAGAAGGCGCCTGATGCGAAGTGTTGCGTCTGGTCGGAGTCAAGTGACGGTTGATACAGAATCAACCGTTTGGTGGTTATATGTCTATGAAACATATAACCGCACGGAGGTTATTCACTGGTATGTCTTGGATAAGATACGTCGTATGGAATATGCACGTGTTCCATTCATCATACGGTAGAGAATATACCTTGGAATCAGTTCTTACCTTCTACGAGCAGTTCTCACGGTGGAAGCTTGGCGGGCCTTCGTCAGACCAGGTACCCATTATGTAACCTCTGGAATCTCTACGACCAGTGAGGTCGTGCACCTCAAAGGTTACGACCATGAAGACGTATGGTCTTTTATATATTAAAGATAATATATAGAGGTTTTAATCCTCGTCACATTGCGACACAAGCATCCAGACCATATAACTGTACATGCCTTTAGGGGATAGTACAAAACATGCGGGGTAGGACTGGGGACTACTACGTAATGACCCGACCAACTGCGTGGACCGGGGTCATTTTCCCTTCCTTGCTAGCACGGCATTGAACTCTTGGCCGGCCTTCCCCTTCGCCTTGTCACGGGACTGTCCACGTCGGGCTGGTATGTCGAAGTCGTCCGTGTCCTGCGATTTCATGATGTAAGTGCACCGTATAGTGAAAAACGTAAGAAGAATGTAAATTCTTCATAACTCACATCGTGGATACGGAATATGCCTGGGTGACCGGATAAGCTGTGGTGGGCGGGCTCAGCTTCATGAGCCTTTCCCTTGCCTTTGTTGCGGGACTATCCACCTCGGACTGGTATGTCGAAGTCGTCCATGTCCTGCGATTGTATGATGTAGGTACACCGCAGAGTGAAAAACGTAATAAGGATGTAAATTCTTCATAATTCACGTCGTCGATATGGACTACGCCCGGGCGAAATCTTTGGCTCCTTGAACCTCCTCAGCGAGTGCAATGCGTAAGGTTTCCACCGCACGAAGTTCTCGGTCCGCACCGAGTAGTTCAACATGTACTTCTGCTGGATGAATGCCTTGTCGTACATCTCTGGACCGTCGATCCACTAGAAGAAGTGGCAGCGCATCTCGGGCTGCCATTATGTGGGGAAGATGTTAAAAATTTTAGGAATTGAACGTTGAGGAAAATCGATGTGCGGGAAAGAAACGCTACGAGGTGGTCCCCGCGCGTGTAATGCATACACAGCGGCGATATCACAGGTGTGTGGGTGAATGATCTCGCCATTAGCCACGCACACTGCGGGATTGGAAAACGTGGTGGTACTTGAGCATCTTTCATTGTTCGATCTGGGTATTGTAGATGTTTTCTTTTCTGCGCAAGTCACTTGCGCTTCTGCAACATCTTCGCGTAGAAGTTTGCCGAAAAATCCATAGCTGGGTATCTGTTGTGTAGTGTTCGGTTTGGTTTAACCCCGTTTTATAAGCCCCATGGTTGGCATGGTGTGGTTAATTTCAGGCAGAGTTCTGTCTCGTTTGGTCTTGTCACTGTGCATAGCTGCACCGTGTGGTTTTGTCACTGCGCAAAGCTATCTCATTTGGTTTTGTCACTGCGCAAAGCTGTCTCATTTGGTCTTATCACTGCGCAAAGCTATCTCATTTGGTCTTATCACTGCGCAAAGCTGCCCTATGTGGTCTTATCATTGCACAAAGCTGCCCTATGTGGTCTTGTCACTGCGTAAAGCTGGCCCGTGTGGTCTTGTCACTGCGCAAAGCTGTCCCTATATGGTCTTGTCACTACGCAAAGCTGTCCCGTGTGGTCTTGTCAATGCGCAAAGATGGCCTGTGTGGTCTTGTCACTTCGCAAAGCTACCCCATCTGCCAGGCGCGGTAGGGACCTGCCCCCACTGCTAGGCGCGGTAGGGACCTGCTCCCACTGCTTGTCGCGGAAGGAATCTGGCCCACTGTCACGTTGCGCCTCAATTGGTCTTGTCACTACGCAAAGCTGTCTTATTTGGTCTTATTACTGCGTAAAGCTGCCCTATGTGGTCTTGTCACTGCACAAAGCTGTCCCGTGTGGTCTTGTCACTGCGCAAAGCTGCCCCTATATGGTCTTGTCACTGCGCAAAGCTGTCCTGTGTGGTCTTGTCACTACTCAAAGCTGTCCTTTGTGGTCTAGTCACTGCGCAAAGCTGCCCCCTCTGCCATGCGCGGTGGGACTGCCCCTCGCGGCGCGGTAGAGACCGCCCCTCGCTGCCTTGAAGAAGACGGCCATTTGTCACGTTGTGTCTCCCGTGCTCGGCTATTTAAACGCGCGACCACACACTTGATCGATCATTCCCCTCTTTCTGAGGTGCCTCCCTGTCCCGTACTTAGCATTTTTGTTTGTCCCTTGTTCGCACCAGGTGCGAAAGTTGTTGTAACGGTAAGTTTATTTCAACAACATGCGTACAGTTTTTATGCTATGTTTTTGTTGAAATATTGTCTTATTTTCATCAGAAATGGAGACACTGTGTGCGTTCCACGGTAACGTGCGTGCCGGTCCAGATGGAGTAGATTTGTCCAGCTGCCAGCGTGCCTTGCTAAATGTTCCCAACCTGGCACACGTCGATTTGCTCGAACTACGATGCTGCATTCGACAGTTGTTCGATAGGCACGTCGCCAGGAACAAGATAGTAATAGAGGCGGTCACGCCAACACGGTCCTACCACACGGGCAGATGGTGTGGGGCCTAGCGAAGGTGACCAGCAGTGCCATGTGGGCACAGTACATGGAGATCGTTAGCAATCCTCATGCTCCGATCTATCGACGACCCATGGTGTATATCTATTTTGTTTATCCTGCTCAATCCTCTGGGGGGGCGCCATTGAAGGAGCCAGCGACGCTCTTGTCCCCCTCTTCGGTTTGTTGACGACGGGAGAGGTGTCGAGGGCGCCAGACGTCGTTAGGCACGATGCCCCAGTAGATGGAGATTTTGGTAGTTTTGAACTGAATGAAGGTGTCGATAAATGGCGCGGTGGTCCTGTTGATTGTCACGAGATTATCGATGGCATGTCCGAGCGCACTGCCACTGAAGATGAGGCAAACATTGACTCGCAATCCAGCAAGGACGAAGGCGACGATACGGGTGGGATCATCGGTGGCATTGTTTCGACCGACACGGACTATGTTCCAAGTCGGTTGGATTGCCAAGCAGCCTCTTCCCTTGTTCTGGCCCAAGAGCACGAGTCTTCGTGGGCCTTCGATGCGGACACCCTACTTGTGGGCCAAAAGTTCACACACAAGGCTACCGCCAGGTAAGCTATCGTGAGTTTCGCGGTGAAGACCAGTCGGACTTACCGAGTTTACAGGTGAGTTCGAACGTTGTTTGTTGTAGCTTTGAACTATGTAGAGAACGAGAGCACTGACAGTTCGTTGTGGTTCCTAGTCAACATAAAGCAACATGTTGTAAGGGACCGACCGAATGTGTGCCTCATAACCGACCGTCATGCTAGGTTGTTGTCCACGCTGTTCACCATGCAGCACGGTACGAGCCTGCCGTACCAATGGAATGACATGCGCACACGTTGGTGCATACGACATCTAGCCGCCAACTTCCACACGTGCTTTCGGAGCAAAGACCTCATAAAGAAGTTCAAGAAGCTGCACTGCGAGAACGAGCGCAAGTTCGATGCCGTGTGGCGGGAGCTCGAGATCAAAACCGAGCGTGCTAGTGGAGGTTCAGGCCCAAGCGCACCGCAAAGCGAGTTCGCTGAGTGGATACACGTGCATGCCCCCGACTATGAGAAATGGTCCCTTCTTTACGACACCTATGGTGCTCGGTACGGCATCATGACAACCAACATGTCCGAGGTCTACAGCGGTGTGTTCAAAGGGTTCGTGCCACGCCCATCACGGTGTTGTCGAGGAGACATGGGGCGCATGGTCGGTTGCCGTCAATCGAACGCGATGACCAAGAAGCATTTGGGCGAAGGAAGTAGTACTCGGAGGTTACCCTCGCCTACATGGACAAGAAGATTGCAAGGCCCGATCCCATGTAGCTATCACAATGGATGGTGTGAGGAGGAAGTTCGAGTCGCTGCGAGACAAATGCGTTCGTGGCCACATGAGAGGTGACCGGAAGCATGTTTACACACAACAAGCCTCAACTCTGCACAAGCCTTACTCGCGCGTATATCTTTGCATGTGTCTTGTATTTCACCAATCTGTAGCATGTATATGTCGAAGTACGATGACATACGACACCTGTATGATACTTGGAATGGGGAGTTCAACTCCTACGGCGTCGAAGGCCACTACAGGGACATATGGCAGGGAGCAGTGAAGTGGTCATCGAATGAAGCACTGCAACATCCAAGCTGTGGGAGGCGTTAGTCAAGGCGCATCCGCAACGACATGGACGCGAGCCAACGTGGAGATCGGCCAAGACCAATAAGGTGTAGGCTATGCAAGACTCATGGGCACTCATTCGGAAACTGCCCGGATAGACCTTCTTCCTCCGGCACCACATCGTATCTGTAAGCTATCCGGTGTATTGAGTCATGTTGGTCGTAGCGATGTGAGTGTTGTAGTGATTTGCGTTGTAACCTGCACTACTTTGTATGCTGTAACAAGTTGTTATCTGCCTCGTTTCGGTCACGTTCTGCTTTCCAGAAAGTAGTCACGTCCGACTTTGCAGAGAGTTGTCACGTCCTACTTTGTAGAGAGTTGTCACGTCCTACTTTCCAGAGAGTTGTCACGCCCTGCTTTCCACACAGTGTGGTCACATCCTCCTTTGCACACAGTGGCCCCTTCATGGTCCGAATGCTATATATGGATGCTTTCACTGCGACTCACCTCACTCTTCTCTTACTCTTCTCATTTCTTCTAGCGTAAAACAAGATGTCTTCGGCCTCATCTAACTTTCGAGTGAGCAGAGAATTACAATCACTACGGCAGCACCTGGTTTGCCCTCGTTGCAGGGATCCGGTGAATGTGTTTACCTCTCATACGCCAACCAACCCGTCCCGAGTGTTCATGAAGTGTTCAAATCTTTACGGTAAGTTGGGCAAAATCGGCACGAATTAAGTTGTAAATACCAGGTTTTCTTACCTTCATTTCACGCTGCAATTATTTTGTAGAATACAACATGTCGGTTTTGGCAATGGGCTGATGAAGCTATCCCAGTGGTTCGAGATATTACAATGCAAATTGCTGCCTTACAAGGACACTCCCGTGGTGTTGATGCATTTCGTGCAGTGCCTCGAGCGTCTGATCAACCAACCCAAAATGAAGAAAACAGACTTAACAAACTGGATGAGAGGATGGCAAGAGTTGAAAAGATGCTTCACAAATTAGTAAATATAGTTAGTTTTGCGGTCTTTCTTCTATTATATGTTGTTCTTGCGAAGTAGAACGTCAGTTCTACTTGGGTTTGTACTGTCCACTCTTTATCCATGCGTCGCGGTCCTTCATGAATGAGAATAAAATTGTTTTACTTAGATAGAGAACGAACTAAACACGTGCAATTACATTACAACTACCACACTCTCCTTGGATTACAAATCAGTAACTGGAGTACAAGTTACAACATATAATAGACTTCTAATGTTACTACTCCTCACGCTTTGCTCCTCCTCTTTGTAGGGCATAGGACCTGTCTTGGCCTTACTGCGTCGTGTTCTTTGTCATAGGTCTCGGCGAATACGCCTTGTGGGAACATCAGCCTATCAGGTGACCATGGGTTATGCCATAGGTCATAGCGGGGCTCCTCATCAGCCGTGTCATCGTACACGGGGGGCATCACCTGCGGGACTGACGTTGACAACAAGTCGGTGATCCAAGCAGTAGGATCCGTAGTAGGATCGTGGAGGGCACCAACTCGGTGAGCTTGCGAGCAGGCGGGAGGCTGCTCAGTGCAGTTCACCTTGCGAGGTGAAGCTGCGCGAGTGCGGTGTGTAGCCGGACTGATACCATGGCGCTGTATCGTCCATTGGAAATTGGCCGAGAGTGTAGGGCTGGGAGGGAGAATTTGGGATAACCTCGGTGGTTCCGGGTTGCACATCCATGCTCTCTGGAATGTCGTCTTCCCGCCGCGGTGATGATGACAGCATCAGCGTATGGTCCCTCCGCGACGAGGATGAGATCAGCGTAGGGTCCATCGCGGCAACGGCAGCGTCGGCATAGGGTCCCCTCGCGGCGGCGGCGACATCGGCGTAGAGTCCTGCGTGGCAAGCTGCGCGGACGATCCGCGCCCATCTGTTCGCCCGTGGGTTGACTTCGCTCGGACGGGGAAGATGGAGAAGCGAGTGCGCGCGATGCTCCTCCGATGCGTCAAGTCGACATCGGTGGGCCTTCCACAGCTCATGTTACGAATAACCTGCTTAACATCTTCAACAAGCGTCTTCATCACCGAAAAAGGTGTTCAACTGTGTTGTTCGTGCCCCGCTCGAGTTCCCGGTGGCTTCGCTCCACAACTATAACATCCCAATTTTTTCAGTTTAAAAACTTTTTAAATAGTTAGTAGGGAGAAAAGTCACCATTTGGATTTTTTTGAATTTAATTTAAAAGCTTAATATTGGACTTTATAATAAAAATATTTTATGTGAATAATCCCAACATGAACATTAGCCAAAACTATTTTATTTGGGTTCTATGTGCTCAGATATATTTTCTAGATTTTTCTAGAATTTTTTCTGAGTTCATTTGCTATTTTCTATTGCTTATTTGAATTTCTGATATTTTCTAAAATAGAAAAACTATTTAAATCTCAGATAAAAACTTGGGCGAATTCCTAACTTGACCCATTTCCCCTCTGCATTGGCTGGCGAGCTCATGTGCCCAACTCCCACGCGCGCCGCGTCTGCGCTTGCGCGTGGGCCCGCGCCGTCGTCCTCCTCGCGCCGACCGTCTCGCGCGATCGCGCCGTCCGCCATGGTTTGGAGCTCGAGCTCCGTATGACAACGCCGTTTTCCCAACTAAACCCCTTCTAGAAAACGCGCCAAATCTTATCCCCAACCTCCTCGCATCTTTCCGGATCAAAATCATATCCCGATTCCGTTTCTATCTCCGTTTTTCCGCGAGACCATCTCGGACTCTTTTAGGGTTACTGCGCGTCACGCGCCCTAGCCCTCCGGCCCCTATAAAGGCACCCACAGGATCGCATTGGCGTCGCAACCCAAACCCTCAAGCCATAGCACCAGAGCCTAAGCGCCACCATGTCGAGCTTTTAGGGTTTCGCTTCGGTCGATTTCTTGATTCTGTTGTCGTCGGCGTCGCCTTGCCCTCGTGGTGCGCCTTTTGCGGGTTCGCCGTCGTCCGGGCTACCTCCAGGAGCCTTCGCCGTCGCCGAAACTTCACCGGAGCCTCCGTCCCACAAAAGCCAAACCTCTCCGCCGCTCAACTCTCGCCGCCGGTCGCCACCGTCCATCCCGAGCACCCGGAGTTGCACCCAGAGGTTCACAATAACCTCAGCTACACGCCGGTACCACTCACCGCTGGTGGATCTCCGCCGTTCGCCATTGTCGTTCGTTCCCGAGCCCTTCATCGTCGAGCTGACGTGGCCGTCCACGTGGCTCGCCACCTCAGTTCCAGCGCCGACGTGTCGTCTCGCGTGGCGTTCCCGTCAGCTTGCTCGTGTACGCCTGAGTTAGCGTCGATCGATGGCGCCGTGGCGTGTCGCGGCGGGATTGGTCGGTCGGATCCACGTGGCGATCCGGTCTCTAGATCCCGAGGCTCGGTAGACTTAGTCTACCGTGAGCCATCTCACTGACATGTGGGTCCCACATGTCAGTAATTTCTTTTTATTTATTTTATCTCCGAAATCCCTGTGCTGACGTCATGCTTGCACAATAATCCGATTTTTCCTTAAAGAAATAATTCAGAAATTCCAGAAAATCCAAAATTAGGGTTTTCTTTTAGATTTAAACTTCGAGAGCTCATAACTTTTGCATCCGAACTCCGATTGAGCCCATTCAAATTCCAAAATTCATCTAAATTAAAACTCTATTTATCTGAGATTTGTATTTAATTTTTAGAGTTTGTTTTGCCTCTGTTATTTATTTGTTTTGTTTAGAGATACATCGGGGAATTTAGGAGAAGAAGGAGCACCTCAAGATCAAGACCAGTACCTGACCTTTTCCAAGGCAAGTCATACCTTTGATCATCTTGAACTCAGTTTTCAAACTACTTTGTTTCAAGTATTGCATTCTACTTTAATCATTTATTTAAATACTTTTGGGTATAGTTATTATCCAATTTGTTATAACACCTTGGCTTTGTATGTCATAATCCCTTGTCATCCTAGATTGGTTTATTAGTTTGTAATATTGTAAGCGCCAACATGGGTTGGTTAGATGCGAGTACAATTGCTTAACCATGCTACGAGTCTCACATCTCATTTGAGTTGCAAATATTAAATCTGACTAAGTGACTATGGAACTTTGTGTAAAACTGTATGCTATGTGTTATTACTTCGTGATAGCATGTGTTGCACTAAAACCAACTGGGTGGTAAAGGATTTGGACTGAGGCAAGTGGTGGATACTGTGTGATATGGTGGACTTTGTGAATGAGAATGATAATCTTTGTGGCATAGTTAGTAAATGGAAGTCTTACCTTGGTCAATTAAGGACTTAACTTTGTGCGCCATTGAACTGAGCCTTACTATACAACCACATGCCTGATGGGACGGGCCTAACATAGTAGGTTATGGATTCTCGGCATTGATGTTCAGGTGGATAGGTTAGGCTGTGTGACAGGGTGGAGGTGTGACTACCTGGTAGTTGCATCGCGGGACGGTTCGCCGCATCCACATCGGTGTGTGTCGGACTAGCATTCTTTGTGGTGATGCAGCGGAAAGCACATTGGGAATGTCAATGTTTGAGATAAAGTTTCTGAACTGTTTTGTTACGATTGGTGCTAGCTACACTAGTTGTATCTTGTGGGTAAAGTGTACAAACTCTGCAGAGTGTTAAATCAATCTATTCGAATAGCCGCGTCCGCAGTCATGGACATGCTCGGGGATTTCACACGAGGGGTAGTTTTCATAAAATATTCGGGATGGGAGCTATGTGATCTAAGTCATGTGGCTATGTGAAATAATCTGTTTAGCTTTGTGTCTTTGTGAAAATAACTGTTAAATTAGTATTGTTTATTTGTTTTGAATTATGCTTTCAATCTATTATTGTATTCCGTTGCAAATATTGCTTTTATGCAAAAGAACCACATAAGCCTTTCCTTTTAGAATAAGCCTGCATTTATAAATTGCATTCTGTGGTATGATTTGCGAGTACGGTTGTGTACTCACGCTTGTTGTAAAACTTGCGCCCAAACCTACAGAAGGAGAGGAGTCTACACCTATTTTCGAGGAGGAGTTCGTCGAAGGTTGCTGATCGTTAAGGTCTTGATCCCAGTTGGTTGCCTGTGGTGAAAATGATGGGATCTACGCTTAAGTTATTTATGTTCCACTGCTATTTTATTCTCTGTTAGCCCTGCGTGACTCAATAAGTGTAAACTCGATCATAAGGTCAAAACCCTTATTTTTCATTCAAACTAATCATTTACTTTAGTTATCGCTTGTGTGGATCGATATTTACCTAGAACTAAAACTGGATTTGATTCTATATGGGTAATTGTAGATCGTTTGACGAAAGTTGCTCACTTCATTCCTGTCAAGACCATCTCTGAGTGGGGACAAGTTAGCGGAGCTTTACATTGCAAGAATTGTTTGTCTCCACGGTGTTCCAAAGTGATAGTTTCCGATAGAGGTCCTCAATTCACATCCTATTTCAGGGATGCTTACATAGCGATGGGGACCGATCGTCTTTCGACTCCGCCTACCCCCATAAGCAGATGGACAAACCGAAAGAGTGAATCAGATTTTAGAAGACCTTCTCCGAGCTTGTGTCTTTGTCCTATAGTAAAAGCGGGAGAAGTGTTTACCATTACGGAGTTCTCCTACAACAATAGTTTCCAATCAAGCATTCGGATGTCACCTTTGAAGCATTGTATGGGAGAGCTTGTAGGACACCCTTGAGCTGAGTGCGAGGCGGGAGAGGCCATTCTATGGCCCAACCTTGGTGGAAGATCTTTGAAGAACAAGTTCGTGTCATTCGCGAGCGACTTAGGGCGGCTCAATCACGTCGAAGTCATATGCCGAGCCGTCGTCGTCGCGAGTTGAGCTTGAAGTGGGCGATCATGTATATCTCAAAGTCTCTCCTATGAAAGGAGTTAAATCGTTTCCAAATCAAAGGTAAATTAGCACCTCGCTATATTGGACCTTTCAGTATTCTAGCTAAGTTGGGATCGGTGGCATACCGGTTGGAGTTGCCACCATCACTTTTGACATGCATAATGTCTTCCATGTCTCCCAACTCAAGAAATGTCTTGAGTCCCAGCGGAAGCATCAGAGTTGGACAAACTCGACTTGCAACCCGATCTATCTTATCGAGAGAGCCCGATTCGTATCCTCGAAGAAACCGAAGCGCAAGACAAGGAATCGTGACATCAAGTTCGTCAAAGTCCAATGGAGCAACCACGGAAGATGAAGCAACTTGGGAGCGTGAAGGACCAGGATGCGGCGGCGTATCGGACCTCTTCTCTACATGAAGTGCCTTCGTATCAAGAAAGGAAAGGTAAAACATATCAATGTAGAAATTCATTCTTATAGCATAATTATAACATGTCAACACTATCTTTGAAGGGAATCAAGACAACATAAATTATAACTTCTAATGAAAACTTTCTAATTCTTCTCCACCCAGATCTCGGGTCGAGATCTTTTGTAAGGGGGGAGGTTTGTCACAGCCCCAATAATTAAAATGGATTAATATGTATTTCATTAGCATGCCTTATTGATTTCAAAACATTTCCATAATATATTGTACTTGGAAAATCTAATTTGGGATGAACATACACATCAAAATTCACATGTCAATTCGAATCAGTGATAAAAAGTTGTGATCATCATCTGAAAACAATTTAATTAAATACTACATTAGTTTTCATGAATAAATATTATTTATCCAAAAATTTTAGAACTGGTTTGAACCTAATGAAAATTCAAACCAACTTAAAACGCATACATTAAGTTGAATTTAAATATCACAAAATATATTATGAATAGTAGGGTTTCATAATTTTTATAGGAACTATATCTTCCCAGGAATCCCCACAAATTATTTCATGATTTTATGAAATTTATTTCTATTTTTAAGACCTCGGTCAAACTAGAGACAAAGATTTAAACCTCAGTCAAACTTAAACCCAAGCGCCTTTGTTCCTATGGCTCGGACGGACTCGAGCTCGATTCGAGGCCCTAGCGACTTGACTCGACCGCGTCACTTAAGCGCACCGCACTTGGACCGCCGTCGAAATTCGATGGCCCGGATCACATACCCCTACCGATTGTTTCGCCACTTTCTAATCCTAACCGTCCATCGAGATCCGGCGGTGCGCCTTGAATCCTAACTCCCACTCGCGCGTCTTTGTCTCGGCCGACATGGTGGGCGGCCGTCGACCGTCTTCCCGGCCGTTGGCGACGCAGGCATCCCGTGCCACGCGACCAAGTCCTCCCGACGTGCTCAGAACGGTTCCAGGCACGCCGTGAATCCACCGCCACCTCGGACCACTCCAGAGCGATCTCCACTTCACGCCGCCTCCAGTGCCGTCATCGCCCGGGCATAACATCCCCTCGGCACCCCTCCTTCCTCCTCACTTCTCCTCTGTTGACCGAGGAGAGGGAAGCTCGTTCTTGCTCCCTACGCAGGTAAACTCCCACCGGGTGGTAGCCCTCGAGTCCTTGCTCAAAGCCTTACCCATTTATTCTAATCTCAGCTCCTCTCGTGCTTTGTAGCTCCCGGTCCATCATCGTGCTCTCTGGAGCTCTAGAGCACGCACCCGAAGGGCCTCACCTTGTCATCCTCAACTCCGGTGAGCTCCTCTCTATCTCTCTCGCGTCACGGTGTGTCTTAGGATTTAACTAAGATTTCCCCTCAATCAATTTTGTCATTGTATGACAGGACTATGAGGATTTGAAGAAAACTCATTTTCGGGCAGTGTGGAGTCTTTTTGTCTCCCACTTAGGTCCGGTAAGCTTTTGTCAAATTCCTTGTTTCTATAAGCTTCCTTAGGTGATCTATAATCCATCTTGATCATTCTTTCCACTTGGTTTTGCTCAGGGCTTTCTTCCCTCGCGAAGCCGTGCCGTCGTCATCTCTCTTCTCCGGCGCCGTCACTACTCCGGCCGTCTCCAAGCTTCCCCAAGCTTCTCACAGCTCCAGGTGACCTCCCTAAACCGTTAGGTAGCATAAGCAACCACGGGTTGTCTTGAAGCTTCGGTCAGCTGCTTGCACTTTGCCATTTGAACGCGTCGCTTAACCGGCTAGCGCCGTTCGGGCGGCTCGGTAGTCGAGACTACTCTCATAAGGATCGCATTGCTATTGCGTACCTGTTCGTACCTTTGGCTGGCGCCGCCGAGGCCCGAGTCGCCGGCGAGCTGCCGGGCAAACCAGCGGCAGCGTGTCGGGCCGTCCGGCACGCTGTAGCAAGATCATTAGGACAAAGATTCGGTCATTAAATCACCTAATGATTGGTTAACAGTAAATGATGTCTTAACGAGTTAAACAGTCGCTTACACGTGGGTCCAGTGCATAGAAAACTGCGAGGTTATACCATAGAATGGAGTGACTGACGTGTGGGCCTAGCCCTTAAACCCCGCGCTTTAGGTGTACGTCGGTGGACCGAGTTTTGTGGGCCGAGTCACTGACGGTGGGTCCCACGTGTCAGAATGGATTATTAAATCTAAGATAAAATAGAATGCGCCCTGTTCCCGATCCCGCACGTCATTCACTGTGGCTAGCGCGGCGCTCGGTGAGAAAAGTAGTAATCACTTTAGTAAATTCGAAATCAGTTTATTTATACACTGAAAATTGATATTAACTTCTAAAATGCATAACTAAATCACTTTAACTCCAAAATGAGTGAAACCACTTCTGATAATTTTAATATTTAATGAACTCTATATTAAAATTGGTTTCAAACATGTCTCTGTAACAAAGACCATTATTTTGGAAAAATAAGCTATAAACACTATTCTTATTACAAAAAAAAGGATTGATAACTTCAAAAATGCATAAGTAATTATTGGAAACTCCAAAAACAGTGAGACCACTTTTGATAATTTTCATTTTTAGTGAACTTAATTCTAAAAATGGTCTCCATCTTACCTCTATCACAGAAACTATTTTGGGAGAATATAATATTTAATTCCATTATTGTTATACTATAAAAGGCTGATAACTTTGAAAATACATAACTGAATCATAAAAACTCCAAATGGGACAAACTCAACTATTCTGAACTTGTATTAACATTACCTATTTACCTATGTAATCCTTTACCCCACCACTGTTCTACAAATTTTGGCCAAATAATTAAATTACATAACTTAGGGTTAATGAAACCCGAAATTTAAAATAGCATAACTTCCAATTCATAACTCCAAATGGAATAATTCTTTTACCTAAATCCATCTAAAATCATGACCTAACTACTGTAGAAAAATCATGCATTTTTGAGCATTTTGGTTTTTGAGTTGTTTTCTCGGTATTTATTTGATGTTATAATTATATAGATCCCGAGCATATTGATATCGACACTTATGCTACTGAGAGCGAGCAGCTACTGTACCAGCAAGGCAAGCATCATTTGAACTTTCTTTTGCATCATATTTGATCCCAGTGTTGGTTAAGATAGTGCAATGATAATTGCTTGCATGCTATTTTGATTATGTCAATATTTTTGTGATGTGTAGTTTAGTTATGTCCTATGCTTGAGGTTAATCTTGAATTATGCCAACTCCTATATGCTTAAGATAGGGTGTGTGAATTATGGGTTATAGAATTGCTTAGCCATGCAAGTCTAGATACGATAGTTCGATTGTCGGGAATAACCCGGCGGTTTTGGGATAAACACAACTCTCATTTTTATGATTTATACTTCAGATCTTGTAGCTGTTTTATGAGTTAAATTTTGTTATTTTTAAATGAGCCTTTGGTCTGGACAAGTGTTGGTTAGTGATGGTGCTTTGTGCACGAGCATTGGGTAAGTGGAAGGACTTGTCTGGACAATTAAGGACCGAACTTTGGGTACCTGCTGTTCAAGCAACACTCGTGCTGCCACACGCGGTATATAGGTGCCGTATGGTTAAGTAGGGGGAGGGTTTTATTGTGTTAAGTCCTTGGTGGTGGAAGGGGCATAGCGACCGTGAAATCCTGTGTTCCTTAGGAGCCGATGTAATCCTTTATAGTGTGCAAGAGAGCACCCATTTTATTTGTTTTGATTGCATCGGTATTTCCAATATAACTTGTGAGCCCCCTAGCAAGTGCTATCAGACGGTTGTACTAGGCAAGGAACCATCTCACAAGGAGGACTTAGCCCAATGGGATCTTCTTGCTAAAAATGACCATATCTTGATTTACCCGGCCGACACACCATAGGAAGTGTGCTATATTCGGAGGCATCTGGAGGCTTACGGGCTAATCAAGTCATGTGGGTAAAGTAGTACACCTGCAGGTATAAATCTATTCGAATAGCCGTGTCCCGGTTATGGGCGACCGCTTGAAATTTGTGGTCGCTTATTGTTAGACTCTTAATTAAAATTGTAGTTGAACTTGGTATTAAATCGAGAGCAGGATGTTCATGTATTTAGTACATCAAAGTGGGCTGCCACTTTGGTCCTTGTATGATTAAATTGTTTATTCTTGAGATGCTTTGCCATATGCTTTACTTCTACTTCAAATCTGATTTCTAAATGGGCACATGAAAAACTAGTATGTGTAGGATGTTAATTGTTGCGTCTCTTTATAAAACTAAACCAATGTGAGCCATCCTTTGAATGACCCTTATGCATAACTATTTTTATTTGTGTAAGACTTGCGAGTACACTTGTACTCGATCGGATGTTCTTTGGCCTTTTCAGGTGAGGAAGATTATGAGTATGACGATCTCGCTAGTGTTGACTTGGGTGACACTAACGAGTAGTGTCCTATCATTTAACCCCCAGTCGGTTGCCGATGGGTGATGGGAATACCACTACTGGTCTTTTGCTTTATTTATTTGCTTCCGCTGCTACTTGGTACTTTACTTGAATTTGGCGGTCGGTTGGTATGTAATAAGTGTAGACCTTAACTATTATGCAGTATGTCTTTTTAATCTCGGGTTGTATGCATTGTATGGATGTAATCAACGTTGGATGAGGGTATGAGTATATTGGTCGTTGATCTTGGGAGCCAATATAAGTCATACTCGTTATTAATGAATCCCCATTTAACTCACTAAGTGTAGTGCTTCGAATCGAAAGAGAATCGACAATCATGTAGCGCTCGCAAAGGAGCAGCGCGTATGATCGTTGAGGCTCTAGTATTCGGCTAAGCCTCTCACTTGGATAGAGTTAAATTGGAATTCATTTCCCGGAGACCCGTGATTATGTCCCTAAGACCTTGTTTAATCTCGGTCTTATGGAGATAATTACCGGGGTCCCCACACCCAAGTTCGTGTGTGCCGTGGCGTTTAGCGCGGCTAGGATTTGCATGTCGGGCCAGGGGGCGTCTATCAATCTCGTTCGCGTGTGCCGTACGTACCACTCCAAGTACGTGTCGTAAGTCCCTTCATCGTAAGGCCGTGCCTCCTACAAAATGGAATCAGTGGTCGTTTGCCATGCATCTATCCACGGTTGTTGCGTCTGAAGCCAGTCATCGCTCTTACGGCCCTTCTTCGTCTGCCTATAGGTGGAACAAACACAACAAATTATGGTACCGACATAACATATGACTAAATGACCTACAATATTATTAAGCAATGCAATGTACTTACAAGTGACTACACCTCGCAAGCGGTCGCCCTAGAGCAGGGGGATCTCCTGGTGTAGCTCGAACTGCCTCATCACCCGTTGTGGGTTGTAGACCTCAACCATGTGGGAGAAGACCAAATGACAAGTTGTCCTCCAGTATACCGCATCCTGGTGCCATAGCATGCTCAACCCGTCAGGCGGCGTGCCCTGCACGAAGGCATTCGTCCAAGAAGCCCATATTACGTCGTCCTCGTGCAGGACCTGGAATTCGTTGTGGAACTCGGGGTATATGTGACGTGCTCTGTCCCTAGCCCACCCAGTGTTGCCACAGTCCATCGGGATCCCATGGTTGGGCCTTCCACGGGATCCTCGTCGTCCGCCCAACCATAGAAATGTTGTGTGCGCGGGTAAGGGTGGACTGGGAGGCGGAAGTACAACCGTCCGACCGCGAAGTGCTCCCGACCACGGTAGTAATGGCGTGTGGCGACCGACAAAGACGGGCTCTGTTCCCATGCGGCGCTGCGAAGTGGCGTCGCGAGAGCGCGATATAGCGCATGATGATGGTGAACCCCAAGCTGCATGCGGCACGTCCTCATCGTCGGTGTCCACGATGGACTCCGCAAGGTGAATATAACTCGGGTACACCATGTCCCCTTGCGTGCTAGGGAACAAGATCCACCCGAAAATAAACAACAAATATGCAATTAGGTGGCATCGAACCACCTCCTCCGTTGCGTCATTTGAGCAATGCATGAATAGTCGCAGCCAGGCGTGTGGAACGCCCTTAGACCTCTCGGGGATAGGATGCCCAAAGCGATGATTGAGACACGCCTTCCAGTCCACCGACCTCGGAGGGGGAACAAGCCGCTGCGGCCTCGCAGCGGCAACGTAATGAAGGCGGCGTCTTGCGGTGTCACGATCATCTCCCCTACCGGAAGTGGGCGTGTGGGTCTCCGGCGCCAACGATCAACGAGGCGGAAAGAAAGTAGGCATCAATCGGAGGTTACGCCCCATGTTCGCATGCGGCGAACGCAATCGATCAGCATTGAAGCCTCAAAGCGCATCGCTCATCTAACGGCCAGGTCTCCCTCGGTCCCCGTGTCACCAGAGTTGGCGGTCCATTGCCACCGATCCAAGCGTGACAGCGATCCTGGGCGTCCCATGCCTCCTCAAGTAGGGGTGGTAGAGTATGTGCTATTGCTGCAAATAGAGAACAACTAATAGTTAGCGAAATCTAAGTACGCACTTAACACTAAAAATTGCAATAAGAAAAAAAATTAAATACGTAATTACCTAATCTAATCAGAACGCGCGCTGCGGCTTATGAGCGATTCAGCCGTGCGCGTTCGTTTATATACGCAGCGCAAAACAGACAGCGAATGACCTGATGTGAAGCGATGTGACTTCGACGTGATTTAAAGAGACAAAAAAAATGAAAAACGTATGCAGTAATTTTGCTTTCGGTGCAAAGTGGGCGCGCGAGCCAAGCGGAGCCGGCTATCGCGCCCAGGGCATGCAGCTACTTTCGGTGCAAGCGGGCACACGAGCCGAGGCGGAGCCAGCTGCTGCCGTGCCCGGGTCGGGGGTAGGTAGCTGCCGCCCTCGGTTTCCGCGGAGCCGCTACTGTATAGAGGTCATATTTGCAAATTAGGGGAAACAAGGGCTAGTTTTGAAATTAAAATATGCTACAGAGCCAGAAATGCAAAATTTTCCTGATTGTTTACGTACAACGTGGCCAATTTAATTTTTTTTTACAAAGGTTTACCACCGAAATTCAATATTTGTACTTCGATAATATCAGATCTTTGATTGCTGGGTAGAATGGTCAATGGACCTAGCACGATCAGATATGTAACAGGTTTGGCGCCACATCCTTATCTACTCAAAGTCTGATGAAGAACACGAGCATCACTTGAGGCTTGTGTTGGGCGCCCAACATCCTTTATGCCAAATTTAGCAAATGCGAGCCAGACGTGAAGTTAGTTTCTTGGGGCATGTCCTATCCAAGGGCCGTGGTTGATCCTAGCAAAGTGCAAGATGTCCTGATTGGGCAACCGAAACATTACCGACATTCGCAGATTTTTTGGACTTGCGGGTTACTACGCGATTCATCGTAACTTCTCCGAGTGCGAGGCCAATGACTCAACTTCGAAGAAAGAAAAGAAGTTCGAATGGTCGCTGAATGTGAGAGAGCTTTCAGACCCTAAAGGAATGCTTGACCAAAACTCATCTTGCCCGACATTCAAAAGAGCTTTGACATTTTAAAACATGGTCTCGCCATGGGCTCGGTTGTGTTCTTATGCCTTATGCATCAAGACAATTGAGACCACATGAGTTGAATTATCCCACTCATGATTTGGAGTGAGGTTGTTCATGCTCTCAAGATTTGGCGACATTAAGGGCAATCTTTGCGAAATCTACAGACCACAAGAGTCTTAAATATATCTTCACCCAAGTTGAGAACTTGAGGCAAAGGAGATGGCTTGAGTTGATCAAGATTATGATTTTGGACTCCATTATCATGCAGAAAAGCAAATGTGGTTGGATGCCCTTCATAAAGTCTCGGTGCAAATACAAGAACTTTTGAGACTGTGTGTCGCGATCACTTGCACCTAGAGATAATTGAAGAAGGTTCCTTGCTGCCCTTAGTGTGAATTTTACACTTGAGGACCAGATTAGAGAAGCATTGGACTTCTCGAAGAAGTAGGATCCGGAGAAAGTGAAACAAGGCAAGGCCAAGTGCTTTAAAGAAGATGCACAAGGCACCTTATGGTTTGAAACGGTTGGTGGTGCCTTGCGATCACGCATTGAGAGAGATAATTTCAAGGAGGCCCATGACTCCAAGTTTTCTATCCACCGTAGCACGAAGATGTACCAAGATCTTAAGAAGCGGCTATGGTGGAGCCGAATGAAGCGACACATCGCTCAATTTGTTGCCGAGTGTGATGTATGCCAAAGGGTTAAGGCCGAGCATTTGAAACCGGCAGGCACTCTACAACCCCTGCCCATTCCCAAGTGGAAATGGGAAGAAGTTGGCATGGATTTTATCACCGCCTTCCAAAAACTCAAGCGGGTCCGATTCTATATGGGTGATTGTTGATCGTCACGAAGGTTGCCCATTTCATTCTGTCAAGACCACCTACCATGGGGATAAGTTAGCTGAGCTTTATATCTCCAGAATTGTTTGTCTCCATGGTGTACCCAAGGTCATCATTTCAGATAGAGGTCCTCGGTTCACGTCTTACTTCGGAAGTGCTTACATAAAGCAATGGGGACCAATCTATCTTTCAAATTCCGCTTACCACCCACAAACAGATGGGCGGATCGAAGGGTGAATCAAATCTTGGAAGATCTTCTCCGAGCATGTGTGCTGTCTTATAGCAAGAACGGGAGAAATGTTTACCTTTGCGGAGTTCTCCTACAACAATAGCTTCCAATCAAGCATTCAAATGTCCCAGTTCAAGGCATTATATGGAAGAGCTTGTAGGACACCCTTGAACTGGTCGAAGCCGGGAGAGGCCATTTTATGGTCCAACCTTGGTAGAGGATCCAAGAACAAGTTCGTGTCATCCGCGACGGACGGCTCAATCCGTCGAAGTCCTATGCCGACCGTCGTCGTCGTGAGTTGAGCTTTGAGGTGGATGATCATGTCTATCTTAAGGTTTCTCCAATGAAAGGAACACATATTTCCAAGTCAAAGGCAAATTGGCACTCGCTACATAGTTCTAGCAAAGTTGGGACGGTGGCTTATCAAATTGAATTGCCATCATCTTTGCCGATGTGCATGATGTTTTCCACATATAAAGAAGTGTCTTGGCGTCAGAAGGCTCAAGCATATGAAAAACTTGACTTTCAACCCGATCTTTCCTATCGGGAGCACCGATTCGCATTCTTGAAGAGAAAGCGCAAGACACGAAATCGCACAATCAAATTCATCAAGACAAGTGGAGTAACCATCTCAAGATGAAGCAACTTGGGAGCGTGAAGATCAACTACGAGCCAATTATCCTGATCTTTTTCCTTCTACTTAAAATGTCTTCGAGTCAAGAAAGGAAAGTTTAAACAAAGCAATGGGAAGGGAAAAATGTAATAGCCATTCCTTGTAACCCTACAAAGATATCTTGGCACTATCTTTGAAGGAAATCAAGACAACAGATGTTTTGTCTTCTTTTTGAACTGTTCTATCCTACTTCCACCCTATCGATCTCGGGGTCGAGATCTTTTGTAAGGGGGGGAGGTTTGTCACATCCCCAAACTAATAAAGAACTTATTATGCATCTCATTAGCATGCACCATGTTTTGACACTTTTTATTCAAATATTGCACTTGGAAAATCTCAAAATGCTTATGAAACATCCACTTTAAATTGAACTCCAATCATAAAACTAAAATAAATGCTACTGAAGTATCTTTGGAAATAATTTATTCAAATACTATATTAATTATCATGAATTAATATAATTTTTTTAAAATTTTTGGGACTGGTTTGAACCCTATGAAAATTCAAACACGATTTAAAGACCAACTTTATGTTTGAATTTAAACTACGCAAATTATATTATGAACAGTAGGTTCAAATAGTTTTTATGGACACTAGGTTATCCTAGGAACCCCCATGATTTATTTCATGATTTTAGGAATTTTATTTCTATTTTTAAGTCCCTGGTCAAAGTAGGGAAAACAATTAAAATCTCAGTCAAACCTTGGACCCAAACCGGTGCACTATTCCTCGGGCTCAAGCCGACTCGGCGAATGGACTCAGCCCGACCGCCTGGTTGCACCATCGCATGCAACCGCCGGATCAAGATTCAACGGCCCTGATCTCACCTCCTGTCGACCTGTCCGAAGTCCCCACCAATCCCATCCGTCCTTTCGTGATCCAACGGTTCTGATCAAACCGCATCACTCGCGTTCGCGCGCCGTGAGTCGTCGGCGTGGTGGGTCCCGCATGTCAGGGTCGTCTCCCACCTCCCGTTTCAGCCTCAGGCATCCTGTGCCACGCGCCGAGAGCGCTCTGAGCAGCTCCGTCATCGCCGTGACCGCACCGCCCAGTTTGACCTATCCTGGAGCCTCGGCATGTCACGCCGCCTCCGTTCCGTCCGTTGGCCACCTTTAACTAGCACCCGAACCCTAGCAAATTCCTCACTTCTCCTCTGTTGACCGAGGAGAGGGAAGCTTCCTCGAGTTCATTTCTCCAGTAAGTTTCTCACTTTTGGTGCCCTCAGCTCCTCCTTTGCATGCCATTTCTATTTTTGCTTATGCAAGCTCTTGACTTTCTTTGTAGCGCCGGGACCAGCCTCGTGCTCCCTGAAGCTCCAGAGCACGCTTCCGAGGACATCCTCTGGTGTGCTTCATCCCCGGTGAGCTTTGCCCGAAACCTATCGTGTCATTCCGTGCCTTTGGGCTTGAGATTAAAAACCCCTAACTCAATTTGGGTAGTACTCGACAGTTTCGCGGTGAATCGAAGTTGCCTCTTTTCGGCCAGAGTTCAAGCCCTTTCACCTCCCACTTCAATTTGGTAGGTTATTCTTCAAATTCTTTCGCTCTTTAGCTTGCTCTTAAGGTCCTTGAGGTAACCCGAGCATTCCCCTTGCTCCTCTTTGCTCAGAGCTTCACCTCTTTGTTGAGCCGGGTCGTCGCCATCTTCTTCTCCGCACCGACCAAACTCCAGCTAGCTTCGAGCTTCCCGAGCACTCTTCTCAACTCAGGTAACTCGCTAGTAGTCCCTAGAACCTTGGGCACCTGCTGGATTGACGCTGCGGAGCTTCACTTTGTTTTTGTCTTCTTGCCGTATTGAGCGCCGCCGCTCAACTCCGGCTAGCCGCCGATGCAGGCCGGCTCAGTCGTTGAGACTACCCTCATTAGAAGCGTCTTGCTATTTTGCATCTATGCATGCCCTTGTCTGGCGCGCGTGGTCGAATCGCGAGCGAGCCGAGCAAGCGCGGGAGATTTTCCGTTGTCGTCGCCGACCGCTCCCGTAGCGATGATTAGGTGTAAGTGTTAATCATTAGCATTTAATCGCGGTCGGAGTGGCGGCTACACTCGCTACGCTGCGTGGGCGAAACACGCAGCGAGAGTTAAACACATGCGAAACGTGATCGACACTGTGGGCCTAGGCCTTAAACCCCGTGCACCGAGCGCTTGGAAGCGTGGGACCAGTCCACTGGGCCGTGTCTCTGACGACGGGTCCCACACGTCAGAACTGATTGTTAATCTGAGTTAAGTTAGAAAATACGCTATTCTCCCGGCCCGCATGTCAGCCACTTCGGCTAGCGTGTAGCTCGGTAAGAAAAGGTTAAGATGACTTATAGAATTCGAAATCTATTTATTTGTGAGCTGAAAAATGTGTATACCTTCTAAAATACATAACTAAATCATTTTAACTCCAAAATGAATGAAACCACTTCTGATAATTTTCATATTTAATGAACTTTATATTAAAATTGGTTTCAAACATGTTCCTGTAACAGAGAGCATTACTTTGGAAAAAGAGCCTTTAACGCTATTATCTTTACACAAGAAAATGCTGATAACTTTAGAAATTCATAACTAAATCATGAAAACTCCAAATTAAGCAAATTCAACTGTTTTGAACTTGTAATAATATGTCCTATTTATCCATGTAGTCCATGTACTCACTATTATTCTACAAAAATTCACCTCATAATTAAATTACATAAATAAAGGCATATGTAAATCTGGAATTCAAACCACCATAACTTTCATATACTAAATCAAAATGAAATAATTCTTTCACCAAAAATCACTTAAAATCATAACTTAGCTACTGTAGAAAAATCATGCATTTTTGAGCATCTTGAATTTTGGAGTATTTCTCGGTGTTTATATCGGTCTTTATTCTTTAGATTCCGAAGCTATTGATATTGATTCATACGCCACCGAGAGTGAGCAACTAATCTACCAGCAAGGCAAGCATCCTTTGAACTTTCTTTTTGCATCATATTTGATCCCAGTTTTGTTAGGGTAGATGCAATGATAATTGCTTGCATGCTATTTTGTAATGTTGCTATTTTTGTGATGGATAGTTAGACACATCCTATTATCTTGTCATTGTGGCTGTCCATGAATTACCCCAGTACTGAAATAATTATGATAGGATGTTTGAATTACTGTTGTTCGAGTTGCTTAGCCATGCAAGTCTAGAACCGTAGCTCGATTGTCGGAATAGCCCGACAATTATGGGATAAACATAACTCTCATTGTATACTTTTGTTTCAGATCCTTGTATCTGTTTTATGAGATAAATTTTGTCATTTTAAATGAGCTTTTGGTCTGGACAAGTGTTGGTTAGTGATGGTGCCTTCGTGCACGAGATTTGGGTATGTGGTTTGGCTTGTCTGGACAATTAAGGACCGAACTTTGGGTTGTTGCGATTCAAGCAAAACTCGTGCTATCACGCGCGGTATATGGGTGCCGTATGGTTAAGTAGGGGGAAGGTTTTATTGTGTTGAGTCCCACGGTGGTGAAATTGTAAGGGCATGGGACCGTGAAATCCCGTGTTCCTTTTGGGCCGATAGGATGGGGGCGTTAACGTCTTGTGTTTCCTAGGATATATAGGATGGAGGCGTTAACGTCTTGTGTTTCTAGGAGCCATGGTTGAGGACTTAGCTCAATGGGATCTTCTTGCTAAAAACGCCAGTATCTTGATTTACCCGCCGCATACCTTAGGAAGTATGCTATATTCGGAGGCATCCGGAGGCTTACGGGCTAATCAAGTCGTGTGGGTAAAGTAGTACACCCTGCAGGTATAATCTATTCGAATAGCCGTGTCCACGATTCTGGACGACCGCTTGAAATTTGTGGTCGCTTATTGTTAGACTTGGGATTAAATTGTGGTTATAACTTGGTATCGTCATGAATGGGATGTTCATGCTTATTGTTGTATCAAAGTGGACCGCCACTTTGTTGTTGGTATGATTCATTTGTTATTGAATTCATTACTTATTCACATGCTTTACTTCTACTTCAAATCTTATTTTGAAAAGGCACGTGAAAAACTAGTACGTTTAGGTTGTTCAGTATTGCGTCGTTTTCGCAAAAATTTAAGCCAATATGAGCCCGTCCTTTGAATGACCTTATGCATAACTATTTTTATTTGTGTAAGACTTGCGAGTACTCTTTGTACTCAGCCGGTGTTCTTGGCTTTTCGGTGAGGAGGTTTAGAGACCGATGAGCTTATCGGTGTCGATTTAGGCGACACCGATGAGTAGTTGGCTGCCATCTAACTCCCAGTTGGTTGACGATGGGTTATGGGGCATACCATTGCTGGTCTTTTGGTCTATTTATGTGTTTCCGCTGCTACTTAATACTCTCTTTTAAATTTGGCCGGTCGGCCACTTGTATTAGATGTAAACTTAGAACTATGTTGTATGTCTTTTGAACTATTTATGTATGGATGTTGTATGGATGTGATCAACGTTGAATGAGAGTATGGTTATATTGGTTGCTGATCTTGGGAGCCAATATAAGTCATACTCGCTGTTCATGAATTCCTATTTAACTCATTGAGTGTAGCGCTTGACTTGTCGGAGAACCGACAATCATGTAGTGCTCGCAGAGGAGCGGCGCACATGATCGTCGGAGCTCTCATCTGAGTTAAGCCTTTCATTTAGATGGAGTTAAGTTGGAATTCATTTACCGGAGACTTAGAGTTATGTCCCTAAGACCATGCTTAGTCTCGGTCTTACGGAGATAACTCCAGGGTCCCCACAAGGGCTGCCATCGGAGAGGAAGATGGATCCGTCGTGTCCACCACTGTCGCAATAGGCACTGGTCGTAGTTGCACTCAATGTTTTCCAAATGCGGCTAGGGTTCCATTTGCTGTCCTATATAGCCTCTGTCAGGGTCATTTAGGTAATTTATGGTGATCATCGATGCTTCATCGAAATGATCGCACGTATATTTATTGTCTACGAGAAATCATGTTTTTGCAAAGCTAATCTCACAGATAATTCAAATGAAAAATAATTTCCCTAATCATTATGTTAAGTCCATTAGAATGGACAACGCTGGAGAATTTACTTCGAAGATATTTGATGATTATTGCATGGCAATAGGAATTAAAGTTGAGCATTTCGTACCACATGTCCGCACCTATAATGGACTAGCAAAGGTATTAATTAAAAAATTAAATTTATTGTCCGACCATTTTTGCATAATTGTAATTTATCAACTACATGTTAGGAACACATAGTCCTGCACGCAACAACTCTCATCAACTTTAGGCCATCGGCATATAACATCCATCCATCTATACAACTAGCGTAAGGGTCAGCACCGAAAATTTCTCATCTTGGTAGAATTTGGTTGCAAGATTTATGTACCTATACCACCACAGCGAACTGCAATGGGCCCTCTCCGAAAGTTTGGGATATACGTTGGTCATGAGACAACATCCATAATTAGGTATTTGGACCCTATGACTGGAGATTTGTATACTGTCCGCTTTACTAATAGAATATTTGATGATGATAGTTTCCCATCATTATGGGGAGGAAATCAACTTCTTGATAAAAAATATCGGGAAATAACATGGCAAGCCACGGGAATCCATGCACATGACCCATGCACTAGTGAAGCAAATAGAGAGGTCTAGAATATCATTGATTTGCAAGCATTAGCAAATCAACTGCTTGACTACTTTAGTGATTTGAAGAGCGTAACCTAGTCGCATGTGTCTGCATGCAATGCGCCGTAGAGGGTTGAAATACTAAAGAAAGTTGAAGGTACCCCTAATCCCGTCTAGAGGTCTCAGAATAAAAGGGCGAGAACTCCGACCCCCCTCCCCCTCAAATCCCAAGTAGCCGGAGACGCCTGGTGAAAAAAAGATAAGAAGGACTTGACACAGCCAATCACCGAAGTTCCCTAGAACCAGAAGGGGAGCCAGTTGAGACCTAAAACCACTATGTCACCTTCAGGAAAAGGCGTAACGGATTTGAACATCCCCACTGAGGGAGAAACTAGCATGGATGTGTGCATACATATCAGAACTGAAAAACTAAAGGGACTTGCCCCCGTAATTGGAAATAGCGGTGAGCAAGTAAAAGCATTAAAAGAATCACCCCATGAAGAAATAGCTATAAACTATGTGACTGCGAGAGAGTCTATGTATATGACAACAATCAATGTCGATATTTATTTTGCAAAGAAAATTACCACAATCATTTATCTTGATCCAAAGCCTACATCGCTCGCTGAATGTAAGAAAAGATCATATTAGAAAGATTAGAAGAAGACGATAGAAATTGAACTATTATCTCTGAATAAAAGAGAGATGTTTGGGTTAGTAAGCCGCACACCTCCCATGTGCACCCCGTAGGGCATAAATAGGTATTTGTTCGAAAGAGAAATAAAAATAATGAAGTTGTAAGATATAAAGCAAGGCTCATTGCACAAGGTTTCACTCAACATCCAGGAGTTGATTATGGATAAACCTATTCTCCGGTCATGGGCAGAGTTACCTTTAGATATTTAATCTTAATGGCAGTGAACTTTAATTTAGAAATCAAATTGATGGATGTGGTAACTGCATACTTTTATGGAAATTTGGATTCAAACATTTACAAGGCACCTGAAGGTATCCCTGTCCCGAATCAAGACATAGCAAATAGAAATATGTACAGTGTGAAACTCAGAAAATCACTATACAGACTTAAGCAATCAGGTAGGATGTGGTATAATCGCTTAAGCGACTTTCTATGCAACAAAGGCTACAAGAACAATGAGGATTGTCCCTGCTATTTATATGACGATCCCAGAATGGATTGTGTATAATCTCAGTGTATGTAGATGATCTGAATGTTATCGGAACCCTAGAAGATATTAAGGAAGCAGGCTCTTACCTAGAGTTGGAGCTCGAAATGAAAGATTTGGGAAAAACCAAATATTTCCTAGGCTTGCAGCTTGAGCATGTTCCTGAAGGAATATTAGTGCATCAGTCAGCCTACACTCAAAAGGTATTAGAAATGTTCGGCTTTGAAAATGCATACCCTTCGAAAGTGCCGATGGTCGGGAGATCATTGCAGCAAGACAAGGATCCGTACAGACCTAGAGAAGAAGGGGAGGAAGTCCTGAGACCGGAATTTCCGTACTTAAGTGCAATAGGAGCACTCATGCATTTAACAAACTGTACTAGACCGGACATTATATTTGCCATAAACCTATTAGTAAGGTATAGTGCAAAACCTACCAAAAGGCATTGGCAGGGGATAAAGAACATCTTTCGATATCTCCAAGGAAGCAAAGACCTTAGTCTGTTCTATAGAAAAACCAAAACCTGATTATGACTTGCTATGCAGATGCCGGGTACCTGTATACAACCAAGTTACAAATAGGCTATCTATTCTTGCGTGGTGGAACTGCAATTTCATGAAAATCGTCTAAGTAAAGTCTTGTATCGACTTTGACGAACCACTCAAAAATCATAGCACTGTACGAGGCCTCACGAGAATGTGCTTGGCTTCGGCGGGTGATTCACCACATCCAGCAGTCGTGTGGATTGAATACCACGCAAACTCCTACTATTATCTATGAAGATAATGCAGCTTGTGTTGCACAAGTGCAGATGGGTTATGTGAAGAGTCATCTCACAAAACATATCAACTCCAAGTTCTTCTATGCTCATAAATTGCAAAAGATGGAAGAAATTAAAGTACTGCGTACTAAGTCATGTGAAAATCTTGCAGATTTATTCACTAAGTCACTTCTAGCGTTTAGCTTTGAAAGGTGCATACGTGGAATTGGAATGATGAGACTTGGAGAAGTGCAAAATTCAGGGGGAGAATCTTCACAAACTCATTATTGAAACTTGATCACGAAAATCGAGTATCAAAGAATAAATCCTGAAGATTAAATGAAATTGGGTGGATTGTACTCTTTATCCCTTGACAAGTTTTCCTGAAATTTCTCAGCTAAGGTTTTTAATGAGACAATTCGTACAACGTGACAGTATGTGTATCGTGTACTCTTTTTCCAAAAGTTTTCCCATTCGATTTTTGTGGAGTTTTGTTGAGGCATGAACATGTCGGATAAGTGCCCAAGAGGGAGTGTTGGGAAACTTGGGCTTGGGCTGGCCGGCCTTGGCCCATGGTGGACTCCTCATCTCTTTAATCTATATAGGGGGTCATCCCAATCATTTGTACGTACTGTTGAGTTGAGAAGAGGAATAAAGAAAGAAAGAAGTCTCCCATACCTATATGTCTCTTTTACTTTCAGTAATTGTGTGTATGTGATTCTACTTTCATCTACAAGGTGATCGATCGGACTGGACTCACCCGCGACGGTTCCTCAACAATTTGTTCCTCGGCACCATCTTCAGGAAAATTGTCTTAGAGTTAACCGAAGCAGTTTTCTTCTTTTTCCCTTAACTCTCAAGATCCTCCAAGATTTGAATACATGTATCGAAGGAATTAAACAGGATGTCACGACTAAGAAAAAAAGGAATGAGTTAAGGCAGGAGGAGGCTTATCAATAGCAAATTTGACATGCTAAGTAATACTACATTAATACATGCTAAGTATTGCATTTTTTTACCTGTTTACTTCCCTTCCAGTTTATAAAAGCCCTGCATGTACATCTTTTTTTTTTATATAGTAGAATGCACGGATAGGCCTTAACAATGGGTTTGGAGAGAAGTGCTGGCAATGGCATAAGCAAGAGGCCATCGCAGCAACGTTTGGGAACTGTGGAGAGGATTGCTCGCCGAGCCGAGGCAAGTAAGGAAGAGGATAAGGAGAAGCCAGGGCTGGCGAGGAATACGCTCGTGCAGTTTGCAATCTGCATCATCACATTGGTGACGCTGGTGATCTTGGTCTACCGGTTCAACGTGTTGTTGACATCGACAACCGGTTCGGCAATGGCCAGTTCGTTCAGTGGGCAAGGTACGTCTTGACAATGTTATGAAGATCACCGTGTCATTTTGCTTAGATTTTTCGCTCCATGACATGTACAGAATCCAAGAAAGACAGGCTTCTCCGCGGCCTGCTCGTCCCGGGATTCGACGAACGGTCGTGTGTCAGTCGGTACCAATCCGTGCTCTACCGCAAGAACATGACGCGATCACCGTCCGCGCATCTCATCAAGCGGCTGAGGAGCACGAGGCGCTGCAAAGAAGGTGCGGCCCAGGAACCGAGGCATACCAAAGAACAGCCCTCCGGCTAAATTCCGGGCAAAATGGTACCTATGCCAAAGATGACACCTGCAAATACCTCGTGTTGGCACCACTCAAAGGCCTGGGAAACAAGATGATATCCATGGTCTCGGCGTTCCTCTACGCACTGCTCACAGACCGGGTTCTGCTCGTCCATAGGGGGATAAACGCATACTTGCCGGACCTTTTCTGTGAGCCGTTTATGGGGACATCGTGGCTTCTCCCACTGGACTTTCCCCTCGAGAACATCGCAAACTTGACTGGTGAAGCGCCGGAGAGCTACCGCAAATTGGCGAAGAACAATCGGGTCGAGTCGGTGTCCAAGCTCCCTTATGTCTTCCTGGACCTTGACCAACCTACTACCTTCCATGACAATCTCTTCTATTGTGAGGACGACAGGCAATTCCTCCACCGAGCGCCATGGCTGGTGATGAGGACAAACGCGTACTTTGTGCCGGCACTTTTCTTGAACCCAGCCTACCAAGAAGAGCTGAATAGGATGTTCCCTAAGAAAGACCTGGTGTTCTACCTTATGGCAAACTATCTATTCCACCCGACGAACAAAGTATGGGGATTGATCACGAGGTTCTACAATGCGTACCTGGCAACTTCAGCTGAACTGTTGGGCATCCAAATCAGGGTGTTCGACGGGGACAATCCGTTCAAGCACGTCCTCGATCAGATTCTTGCATGCACGTCACAAGAGCATCTGCTGCCAGAGGTACTGAACTCGCACGAACCGGTGCCCCCCGTTCCGAAGGTTGGTGCGCGAAGAAAGGCCGTTCTCATGACCGGCAGGCTCATGGTACCACGACAACATCCGGGAGAGGTTCTGGCAATTGACGACGGTCACCGGCGAGGTCGTGAGCGTTCACCAGCCAAGCCACGAGGAGCACCAGCGCTTTGGAAAGACCACGCACGACATGAAGGCACTGGCCGAGATGTACCTTCTGAGCATGACCGACGCCATGGTCACCAGCGCTAGGTCGACATTTGGGTACGTTGGCCAAGGGCTCGGCGGGCTCAACCCGTGGATCATGTTCAAGCCCAAGAACAACATGGCACCCAACCCGCCGTGCCGACGGGCCATATCGATGGAACCATGCTTCAAGGTGCCGCCAACATACGATTGTAGGGCGAAAAGAGTCGCGGACACGGGAAAGCTAGTGCCTCATGTCCAACCTTGTGAAGATGTGAGCGGCGGGCTCAAGCTTGTTGAGCCAAGCGAAGAAGTGATGTAAAATTAAGATTTTCAGGGACAATTAATACAGATCGTGCTTTCAGCTAACCATCTTTTGTTTAGTAGTTGTGTGTGAGCTCTCTGGGCGGCCAACGATGCTCTCTGGGCGGCCAACGATGGGAACATTGCCACTTGGTACTTGTTTTTTTTTTCCGATTACAAGGAAGACACACACGCGCCCACACCACCACACACAACATATGTGAGTGCGCCCCGTGAGCACACACCTAGACAAACGGAAGTCGGGGATAAATCTGCGACCTCATAAAATTCCTACTAGAGCACACTCACGTGTGTGTAATAGATGAGCATCAGGATTTGAATCTTGGTGGGTGAAGTCATACACCCATAACTTCACTAGCCCACCAAGAGGTGGTTCCCTCTACTTGGTACTTGTTAGTTAAAAATGCTTACGATTTCACATAAATACATGAATAATTGAACAACAATGGTTCGAGTCTGGTATGTGATGAGGATTAAATTTCTAATTATTGGTTTCACACTTATGTGGTTGTAAACCTCGAGACGAACGACCTTGTGGTCGTTAGAATCCCAGAGGCTGCTCGGTGAGTAACCTGGTCGGAGGAGACCCTGTACCTGTCGCTCGACCAGATGACTGCTCGTAAAGACATTGAACTGGTACTTGGACCCAATTCCAAGTATATCCGTTCCGTGTGATGAATGGAGCATGTGCTTTATTAGCCCCAAACCACATGACACTTTATAGCCCTAAGTCACTGACAATAGCTATATCACGATTATCTCATTTCACATCAACACCAATTGGCTACCAGTTACTGTCTCATGGACTGAAACTGCCTCACCGATCAGTCGCGTCATTTCCAAGAGATGTCTTCTTTAGGAGTAACTGTCACCTCCTCGCTAGTTATTTAAAGGTGGATGACGAACAACCAAAAGGGGGGATGAAAAAAAGATCAAAGGAGACAAGACCTAGCGATCTGAAGACAATTGAAGCAATAGCAAAGCAAGCAATACATTCTGTATAATTAGGGCTAGTCCATCGCCTTGTCAAGGATACCCCTGTAATAGCCAATTCACTACAATAAAAGAGCAGTCCATTCTCATCCAAGGAATCTTAGCCATTTTTCACTATTTATTTTGTAAGATTGGCGACTCGAACGTCGACAGCTGGCGTCGTTCGTGGGGGAAGAAGGCGCTGATTTCTTGAAGATTCATCACTCATCAATCCTCATTCAATTTCTTTTTGCTCCATTATCACTTAAGCGACTATGGCAGGGACTTGGGATGAGGAAAACTGGTTCAACTTGGTGGACTACTCTAACCTCGACATGGACGTATGCATCCGCACCATGGAACATGACGCAATGTCATCATCATCCTCTTCTATCGCAGGCTCACTACACGTTGAGACCAGCGAGATCGACCGGATGGAGGAAGATTCGCCACCAGTGGCACCCCCAAAGGAATCAGTTGTTCCAACCAATTCGAAACGTCTGAATGCCTCTGTAAGCCTGGTCCTTTCGATCAGCGAAAAGGGCAATAAAAGTTCAATACCTCAACCAGAGGGTCAATGTACTCTCGATATGATCATGGGCGACCGATATTCGCTAATGGCTCCTACGTATTCCGAGAGCTAACCGACACCTGGTAATGATGTCAATGAAGCTGCCATAGTCAAAGGCCAAGTGGGAATGATCAAACTCAGCCTACGATCAGGCATCCGCCGGATCAGGGTGAATCATGATCAAACTCAGCCTACAATCAGGCATCCGCCGGATCAGGGTGAATCCACTACAAAGCCCACCGGAGGTGGAAATCTCTGACCGCTCCCCATCGTGGAGGCTCCTTGCCAAAGTAGTGGAAGGCACTCTCTTAGTTACGAGGAGAGCTCGTCAGAAGACCGCTGTTGTTGGCACAAAGTTAACACAATCGGTGATACCAATCAGGATGTCATGCACGATCCTCCACAACGTAACCCGCCAACACTCGTTGGTGGAAATGGTGCGGGCAATCAAGAACCAACCGGAGGTGCTAGAGGCAATAGAGCTGGTGGACATCCATCAGTTAATTCACCTATTTCTATCCATTGCACATGATGGGTCAAACAAGACAAACTAGAAGGCCAGAGGAAATTCGAGCCATCGAACATCTTCTACTAGCGGGAACCCTCCGAGACCTTCGATAATAATTCAAAACCTGCAACAAGTTTGTGACATTTTAAATAACCCTGATCCTGCTCTAGCAGAGACTCCGGGATATGCTCAATTTGTAGGACAGGTATCAGACATCCTCCAACAAACCATGCAACGTACAGAACTGTACCAGGAACAAAGGAACTCGCAAAGTCAAACCTTGATTTCATCCCAACGTTCCTCCCTTGGTAGGGGTCAGTATGGTCGGACTAGAGACTGATCAATACCAAGACCTCCTCTAAGATTCCGACAAGGGAGTCACAAGGAAAGACGACTCTTTCATGAAGCCACTCCTTCACCTCGTAACGAGGAGCTACTGCTTGGCTCAGGTGATCTACGACATCACCTAAACCAGGTGGTCGGTTGAAGGTGTCACACCAACGTCCACGACTAGATTGGGACACCGGATACTCGGTATGCCAACTTGAGAAACCAGTCCCCGACAGATTACAATCCAACCCCTTTCTAGAGAAGGCACCATGATTCTATTACAAGTTGTCGAGCCTTCTCACCAGGGCTCCATCTGTACGCTGGCCGGATGTGGGACCCCAAAATCGAATTTGTTTCAAGTCAAGAGATTACACCCGAGGCATAACTCTTAGCAGGAAACAAGCACGATTTCAAGTTCCCAGATATGTGTCTCGCATTAGCTCTCAAGATCAATGGCTAATATGCACATATCCTGAACAACATTGTACACAATCATACATTATTAAAAGGTGACTTACAAGACTAGGACTCAGGTCTATAATTTACACAAGTGACCAAACGGCCAACTTAAACATTAACAAAAGTATGCAATGAAAAAAACGACTATTTATTTTTCAGTTATCCATTGACTGGTCATATACTATTATTGTCTAGATCATCATAGAAGATTCATTGCTCTTCGACATCCTTCTAAAGGATACCTTTTACTTATTGGCTATGACATCTTAGTCACGCGCCATGAAGGTCTGTATCGTGACCATCATAGAGATGGTTCTCACGAGCGACCATACACTCTTTTTTTTTAAGAAAGAAACAAGTAAAAGGAGCATCACATAGACAACTACATATAGTTACTTACATGCTTAAGGGCTTACAGGCTTTCTTTCTTTACTTCAATATTCTGCTCTTCTCTTGTTTTTGCACCTGGTCGAGACACATAAATCCTCCTAGTCGAAATCTATCCTCTCTGTATGTGGTCCTACCCACTAGAAGGAGTTTCCTAGCGACAACCTTTTCTTACGATCTTTCTTTGCGATTGGAACTTGAGTGCAGTACATTTGGAAGTGTTAATCATGTCTTTGATTCTTAGCACCTTTTACAACCAGATAGGATAATGAGTATAAATAAGAATACTTATCATTTTTTGCATACATCTTTGCAAAGTTTCTTATCATCAGTACAAGTCTTATTACATCTTTCGACCATACAATGTACTATATGGTTTTTGATTATGGAATTAGATCTAAAGCTAGTCGAAGTCATACACTAGTTCCGACCAAATTGATTTCATAATTCTAGTTGGATCATTCTTACAATATATTCAGCACATACTTTGTATGTTGGTGAAGCATATGCTCATATTCTTGGTCTACTACTTCCATAGTAAGTTCTTTTACTACACAAGCAGTCAGGAGCTAGGAAATATATGAGTATGCAAGATGAAAAGATAAACATATGCTTTATTGATGACAAAAGGTAAGTTTTTTACATTTACAAATTCCAATATTACATTCATCTACTCCTCGGGACCACCAGACTGGTCGCTATGGGATGGACACCCGACCTTCATCTCCTTTGCAACCTTCTTTCCAAAGGGCATCACCCCCTCGAAGATCTTGGTTGCTTCATCCTCCGAGCAGTCGAAGTCCGCTTTAAGGGATTGGAGGTTGATGGAGCGGTCGGACCCCTTAAGCTTTGTCAGAGCAAAGCTAACTCCGTTCGCAACAGCGTCTTTCATGGTCTGCTCATGGTTCTTCTGAGTGGTAGCGAGCAGATTTTAGAGACACTCGAGTTGTCGACCAAGGCAATTTGCCTTCTCCATTGGATCCATTGAAAAACACAAAAATACTTGTGATCCCATGTCAGCAAGCATTTTGTTGAAAGTGATGATCTTCTCTTCAAGGCTCTGCTCGAGTTCCTTCTCTTTGTCTTGCTCGAACTCAAGAGCTTTTTCTGTTTGTTTTAGCTTTTGAGCTTGCTCTGCATAAGTAAACGAGTTAAGAAAATATAATTAAACAAAATACACTAGTCGGATTTGCGACCAGTTACCTTGAGCCTTGTTCTCAGAAGTCTCGATGGCTTCTTTGTGCTTGAGAGTGGCTTCATTGAACTTGGCACCTCTCTTCAAGCCTAGTTATCGTGGCTTCCTTAGCCACGACCTCCTTCTCAAATTTTTCGAATTCTGTCAAATATGACAAGGCAAAAAATTGAGAAACAACGAGGGACAAAATAACAAGAAAAGGGAAGAAGAAGTCAAGAATAAGTACTTACTTTTCAGTTCAGAGTTTTTCTTCTCTAGAATAGTTAGTTGCTGGATCAGTTCTCGACCACAATGACGTTCTCAAACATATGATATAAAAAACATATAGCAAACTTCTTTGAATTCTAAAACTTCTTAAACATGCTATAAGAGTGGTCGTAAGGTATTTACCTGGATCGTCATATCCGCATATTGGGAGTAAAAGGCCCGAGGGTCTGTCTTTGATTGATAGTCTACAACTTTCCTCCAAACCTCCTCAAGTCTTTTGTCATCAAAAACTCAAGGTTGGCTGGGAATGTTATTGTGGAGAGGAGACCTCCTAACTGAAGGACTCCCTTCCGTGAGGTCGATCACTTTGACCACTTTAGTCTCAGCAGCGGGTAGAACCTGCTGGGACTTGTCTTCTGTAGCCACCTCCAAAGGCGTGGTTGGATCCGCTATAGGTTCCTGAGCAGGCATCGCTGCTTCCACCTACTCGGGAGCTGGCTCAACAGTCTTTTCCTCAGGAGTTTGCTCCTGAGGGGTGCTATGATCAGAAATGACCAGAACACCGGAGGATCTATCAAAGTAGAAGAAAGAAAAATCAGGTTTTCAAAATACAAGAAACACTAAAGGTATGCATTTACATAAGTTTCTTTCATTTATACATACCTGGTCTTTTTGGTCTTGATTTTGAAATGACCTTGAGCAAAGTTCAGAGCGCTTGCCTTCCTCTTCTTCTCAACCGATTTCACCGGTTCCAACCCGATAGGGTTGGTTAGACCCCTCACATCCTCCGACCAGTGGTCGGAAGTAATATCCTCAACCAATTGGTCGAGGATGAGTTCCTTGACCATCTGGTTGGAGATGGTGGTTTCATCGACATCCAGAACAGTTGCTTCAGGAACAACTTCTTGGTCGGTTGCGACCACTCCAGAGTCCATGACCACGGCAGATTCGGTCGGCGGATTCTCCTTCCCTCCCACCTAAGTTATAAAATAAGTTTAATTAGGTGATGAAATTTTCCATTCAAAATGTATATTCCTTTTCGATGCTCTTTTTACCTCTGGGAGACTACCATCCTGTGTGGTCGTCGGAGAGGAATTGGTCGGGGAAGCGATTGAAGTAGAGCCCTCTCCGGACTTATTAATCTTCAACCCGACTGCTTGCATATTAAAGCATGGTCATATTCCGATCGGAGAATACATAAACAATGGAGAAAAGTTGTTATTTACCATGAGTCTTTCTATTCTCTCCTCTACGGAGAGAACAACCAAAAACCAGGGAGCGTCGGCCTTATCACTAGGCTCCCAGGCGCAGATCATTTTGATTTAGTCTCTGATATCCTGAGAAGAAAGGGCTTCAAAATAATAAGAAGACTTTAATGTTAGAAAATAATCAGCTAAATAAACCATGTTGTTCGGGATTTTTTTAGGACTTACATTCCCTAGAATCTTTGGTCACATCGTCATGACCAATATACCAAAGCATGGTACGCTCTCGGAGCTTTAGGGGACTTATCCGGCATGTGGTGAAGTCTCTCACCACGTGCCAAGAAGTCAAGCCCCTGATGCTAAGGTATCAGATGGCTTCAATTCATCTTCTAACCTTTCCCTCCTACACCGTGCCACCTTGGGTTCTCGACCGCCACCTTGCCGACGAAGTTAAGGGTGTCACCCTTTGTGACTGTCATGTAGAACCAGTTATTCTTCCATGATGACCACAAGGACTTGGAATACATCCGAATGTATTCCTCAGCCTTTCCGTCGTGGAGGCGCATTCGATATACAAGAGGAAAATAGGGATTTCCCCCTCGTTACCACTCGGATAATGCTCCCCGACTGCAGATCTCCAAGATATCAAATTCTTGTCGGGAAGCATCCCATTCTTCTCCAAAGCCTCGAGCTTCCTCTCGCTCAAGTCAGAGACCAGCCAGTTGGTGATTGAGTCTGGCATTGTTGGTTTTTGGTGGAGAAGATGAAAGGAAGTTGAAGGAGATTATTGGCAAGAAGGCGAAGAGAAATTCAAGGAAAATATGAAAGCATAAAAACCCTAAAGCGGTGTGGTGCGGGCATTTTATAGCCGCAATTCATTAACTGCAAGAGGGAGTTTCCCGAAGCCTAACGGACACAAAACTCTTTGATTTCCCAGACGGTTCTTGAACTTTAAAGTGAATACAAACTAGCTCGTTATTTACGCCATTAAATGAGGGTCTCTCCGATGCAGATTTTGTCATAAGGGATTTTCCACATTACAAACTCACTTAAAAGTTCAGGGGCTAGCGGACGAGGATTAAATTCCTAATTATTGGTTTCACACTTATGTGGTCGTAAACCGAATCCCAAAGGCTACTCAGCGAGTAACCTGGTCGGAGGGGACCTTGTACCCGTTGCTCGACCAGATGACTGCTCGTAAAAATATTGAATTGGTACTTGGACCCGATTCCAAGTATATCCTTTCCGTGTGATGAATGGAGCATGTGCTTTATTAGCCCAAAACCACACGATGTTTTATAGCCCTAAGTCACTGACAATAACTATATCATGGTCATCTCATCCCATGCCAACACCAACTAGCGACCAGTTTCTATCTCATGTACTGAAACTGCCTCACTGACTAGTCGCGTCATTTCCAAGAGGTGTCTTCTTCAGGAGTAGCTGTTACCTCCTCACTAGTTATTTAAAGGTGGATGATGAACAACCAAAAGGGGAGATGAAAAAGATCGAAGGAGACCAGACCTAGCAATCTGAAGACAATTAAAGTAATAACAAAGCAAGCAATACATTCTGTGTAATTAGGGCTAGTCCATTGTCTTGTCAAGGGCACCCCTGTAATAGCCAGTTCATTTCAATAAAAGAGCAGTACCATTCTCATCCAAGGAATCTTAGCCATTTTCCTCTATTTATTTCGTAAGATCGGCAACTCGATCATCGATAGTATGGTATGATAAATCTACAAAACAAATGGTTCTATACCACCCCAAAAATTATTATGGCACACAAGGCTTTTTTTTAAGGAGCCCAAGGCTATTTGATTGGGAAAGGATATCGATGGCGCGTGTTGTAACATGAGCTTTTGTGGAGACCATGTGGTATGTTCCAAATCTAGGTGTTGATCAATTGGCATCGGTGTCAAAGAGTTTAGGGAGTAAACCCTTGGTTTAGCAAATTGTTGGATTTGTTGTTAGGTGGACAGTGGTCTGACCAGCCCTACATGGTGGTCTAATTGGCCATCGGTAATTTGCTGGATTTGTTGTTAGGTGGACAGTGGTCTGACCAGCCCTACAGGGTGGTCTAATTGGCCATCGGTGATGATCAGACCAACAGTGCTAGGGTTTGAGGAATGGACATCAAACACTTGTGTGGGAGTGTTTGGGGAAGTGTTTGCACTAGGTGCCATTGAAAATAGAGATGGGACACGAAACTAGATAGAGATTTGCCGAAAAGTCCAGAGATGGATGTTTCTATTTTGGGTAGCAGCCTGATTGACCACTGGTTGGCGGTCAGACCGGTGGTGGTCTTACTGGTCCCCTATTACCGAGGCTAGCAGTCAGACTGGCTAGAAGTGGTCAGACCGGTTGATGGTTGTGCTGAACTTGGGGAATTGGCTATAATCATGAGATTTAGTGCATAGGTGTTGCATGATGCGTGTTTTGGCTAACATGGGATAAGTTGCGAAGAATGTGTGCCCGAAATCAATTTCTTGGTCTATTGTTGTGCAGGGATACTTTTAGTTAACTATAGTCAACGACGAGGTTGATCGGGACTAAGCTAGGAGAGCTGAGGTCCAGAACGATCGAGGATATCGGGTGAAATGGTTGGATTCAAGCAAGGCGCAAGATGGATAAGAAAGACCGAACTAGAAGTTCGGTGCAACGGGTTGTATCAAGTGGCTTAGGGCCAGTGCAAGTGCCAAGGTGGTCTAATGGGAGCCGGATGGGAGAGAATTGCAGGCATGTGAAAAGCCATTGATGAACTTACATGTGGTGAAGCATGGAATTGCTTCACGATGATTGGACTCAGTCATGGAGAAGGATGGTGAACTTGAAGAAACCGTGGTGAAAGATGGCGCAAAGAAGAAGCAGTTTAGGTCATGAGAAGGAGAAGATCACAAAGAGATGGATTCTGAGGACCGAGTCATCATCCGCTTTGAGAAGCGTGCGTGAGTGTAGGCTCATTTGTGTGTGGGCTTAACAGGTGCCTGTTTGGATTTTCTCTCTAGACCTAGCCTCCACTATAAAAGGGGAGGGTGCATGATTTGCACCTTGAAGCCTTTCTAGCCTAGAAACCCTAATTTGTGATTTGAGAAAAGTGGAGAAAATAGAGCAGGTTAGGGTTTGAGATAGATGTGTTGAGAGATTGGGTGCTCATGAGTGAGCTTTTGTCCTTCCTGGTGAAATGGCTATAAACCTACAATTCCACATATCAATCCAATCAAGTTTGTACCAAGATGAGTTCTCTCTTTGGTGATTTTTGGGTTCTTGTGTTCTAGGGGATTCACCGTGGTTTTTTGCTGTGATCTATCTTATGAGGACTTGTGGGATCCAATCTAAGGTCATCTAAACCATCTTTCATCCACCAGCAAGCCTTTAGATCAAATTATGCCTTCCCTCGATTTTAAGCTTTTTTGCCCTTAGTCAAGAAATTCATGGAACCTTGGCTATAATCGTCTTGATCTTCGATTGGAATAGGTTTTTGACCTTCTTGTTGAGCTATGTCTAAAATCTCAGATGATTTGGATCCCAAGATCAAAATTTAGGTCATTTTGTGGATCCATCGTCGTGCTAGCAGTTGTAGATCATGCTCTTAGGATTTGGCGACATTTCCTCGTCAGAAAGCATTGTGACATTTATACAGATCGAAAGATTCGGAAGTATATCTTCACTCAAGTCGATCTCATCCTGAGACAAAGAAGATAGTTAGAATTAATCAAGTATTATGACCTTGGTTTCTATTATCACCCTAGCAAGGCTAATGTTGTAGCCGGTGCTTTGAGCTGAAAGAGCTATTACAACAATGTCATGATCAAGGAAGATCAACCTGCACTCCACGTAGAACTGGAACAACTCAACTTAGGGTTGGTAGAGGAAGGTTATGTAGCTACGTTGGAAGTGAAACCCACCTTAGAACAACACATCTAGATAGCCCAAGGAAAGGGTGAAGATATTAGAAAAATCAAGGATAATTTGAAGAAAGGCATGGTTACTATATTTTCCTAAGATAAGAAAGGTATTATATGGTATGGGAAACATTTAGTTGTGCCAAACCACCGCAATCTCAAAATTTTAATTCTTAGTGAAGCTCATGAATAAGCATATTCCATACATCTAGGATGCACCAAGATGTACTAAGACCAAAAGCAAAGATATTGGTGGGCTAACATGAAAAGGGAAATAGCAAAGTTTATTGCCGAATGTGACATATGCCAAAGGGTAAAGGCTGAGCATATGAGACTAGTAGGACTACTTCAACCCTTACCCATTCCTGAGTGGAAATAGGACGAAGTGGGGATGGACTTTATCACCAGACTATGAAAGACACAAAAAGGATTTGATTCCATATGGGTGGTGATTCATCGTTTAACCAAAGTTGCACATTTTACGCCCGTTAAGACCACATACCGAGGAAATAAGTTAGCAAAATTATATGTCTCAAGAATAGTATGCTTTCATGGTGTACCAAAAAGGATTGTTTCAGACAGAGGTACCCAATTTACCTCTCGATTTTAGAAATGCTTGCATGAAACCATGGGGACGAGGTTAAATTTTAGTACCGCCTACCATCCACAAACTGGAGGTCAAATCAAGAGAGTAAATGAAATATTGGAGGACATGTAGAGAGCTTGTGTGCTATCATATGGATTAAGTTGGGACAAGTGTTTGTCGTATGTTGAGTTTCCTATGACAATAGTTATCAAGCAAGTCTTCAGATGTTGCCATTTGAAGCCTTATACACCACTTAACTAGTCTAAGACCGAAGAAAGGCAAGTGTTTCGACCGAATGCTATCAAAGAAGTCGAAGATCAAGTTCAAATAAACTGAGATCGATTAAAGGCTACCCAGTCCCGGCAAAATAGCTATGTGGACCAACGACGCTGGGAATAGAGTTTCCAACCAAATGACTATGTCTACCTAAAGGTCACACCCCTCAAAGGCACTCATTGGTTTCAAGTTAAAGGAAAGTTCGCACCTCGATATATTGGACCTTTCTGAATATTGACCAAAAGGGGGGAGGTAGCATATCAATTGGAACTACCACATGAAATGTCCAAGATGTCATCCATGTCTCCCAACTGAAGAAGCGTCTCCGAGTTCCAACCGAAGAAACCCGATTAGACAGCATCAATTTGCAACAAGACCATACTTACCAAGAGCACCCAATTCGCATTCTTTAGGAAGCAGAGCGTCAAACATGAAGCCAGATAATCAAGTTTTGCAAAGTACAGTGGATCCAACACACTAAAGAAGAAGCAACCTGGGAACACGAAGATCGCTTGACAGTCAAGTTACCATAGCTTTTTCCATAGTCGCTTGAATCTCGGGAACGAGATTCTCTTTAAGGGGGTATATCTATAACATCCCAAAATTTCAAAACCAGAGATATTATTTTCAAAATCATCATTTGTGCATTTTTTTAAAGTTTTCAAAATTTTCTGCAATCATTTAAAGGGTTTTTCTAATTTCTAAAAGCTATTTTAGAATTTTAGAATTTAATTAAACCTTCATACACACCTAAAAATATATTATTTGAGCTCCTAACAATCTAAGCAGCCTCACCAACAATTTTCATAATTTTTGGAGTTAGTTTGTAAATTTTCAAATTGAAACTTACCTTGTGGAATTAATCAAATCGGAAACGATTTAAAAATCCGAAAATCCTTCCTGGGCCGAATTCATTCAGCTCGGCCAAGCTTGCTCCTATTCTGATTCATTTCCAGCCTACACGCTGTCCTCGCAGAAGCCGTCTTCTCGTTGTCGTCTCCCCTCGCTAAAAGTGCAATTCGTCTTGGCATTTTCTCTCTCGTCACTTTCGCCATTGCCGCTGACTAGTGGGCATAGGACCCACTCGCCAGACTTCATCTTCCACCTCCCACCTGCTACACTAGCGCACATGCACGCTAAGAATAATGCGACAATCGGTGCTGGCAAATCCGCATCCTCCGTTGTTGCGACTACGCCATCGCTAGCAACCCGCAGGCCTGTTTGAGTCGTAAGTTGCCACCAGTGCTGACGCCATGCCACATCACCCTCAACCCATGAAGAATCCATGAGGATAGCCCCTTGTCTCATCATTAAAACCCAAGATAACCCTTGCTGCCTCCTCACTACTTCACATCGTCTCCATTTGGCCCATCCAGAGTGCCTCTCTTGCTTTGGTTCGCCCGGAACGCAATTGAAGTTCTAGCTCCGGTGCGCACTCCGCCATGCGTCGCCCAGCAAGAACTTTTGGCCTGGGTGAGCCGTTGCCTCACCACTCACGTCATCTTGTTTCTCTTCACCCCTGATCATGTTACCCCTCTCGTTTTCAGAGTTTCCACCGTCTTCCACCAAGGACCACCTTCTTCCCCATTTCTGGCAGTCGTCTCCACCGCCGGGAATTCTCTCTCCTCGGTAAGCCTCTCGCCTGATCATGAGCACCTTAAGCATCCTCAGAGCACCCTCTTCCTCACTACACATTCCATTTGCAGCCCAGACTCACCGAGGAGCACCATCGTCATCGACCCCTCTATCACCGCCGCTGCTCACCGTTATCCGATCGCCACCAAACCTCTTCGTCACCATCAACCGCAATTCTGTGTTTGTGATGAGCTCCTGAATCCTTTGCGTTCCTCACCTTAGCTTCTCACCATAGTTAGAGCCATCCCCGTAGTAGCCGAGGCTGCACCGCCGCAACGCGTCATGATCCCTATACCAATGACCTTTTGTATCCATGCCACAACCAATAACATTGCTCTAGCCCCCTATTACTTGTTCTAGTACCCGGAACCCCTCCTTTGATTTCCTACGCCAACGCCGTTGCAAACCCGAGGGACCTCGCCGCCATTCTTCGCCGTGTCGTCTTTTCTGGCCACCATGACTACTTGAGTAACCATCGTGGACTTCCCTATCCATCCCTGAGCTTGTTCATGCCCCCTCCGACACTCCCTCACTACCGATCAGCTCGCCAAGCTCACTACTAGCAAAGCCTTTTCTCTCTCTCTCTGTTCTCTATCACCGACAAGTGGGTCCCTGTAGTTTAGTGTTAATGACATCATTAGTGATTAGATTAAGTTAATAAAAGCCAGCTAGTGCTAATGAGTCATTGACATGTGGGTCCATCTCTTAAGTTAATTAAAATTTTAATTTAAAACAAATATTAAGGTTTTAGTCATTGGCATGTGGGTCCCATAGCCCCATTCACATCTCTGTGAACCCGGTGCACCATGGACTTGGCCACACTTGTCAGCCTAATGACGCAATAAAATCATATTTTTCCTTTATAAAGAAAAACAAAATTAAAATGAAAATTCATGCACAGTGTTTCTCTTTTTCTTTTTGTGGATTTTCCAACTGAACCGAATTCAAATTATAATAACTTTTGCATTTGAACTCCAAATTAAGTGAAACTTGTTTATAAAATCATGAGCTTTCATAATCATAAAAAAATATTTGAATTTTATATTTTCTTAAATTTGTTTGGTATTTATTTGTGTCACGTGGTTTTTATCGATTAGATAACGATGTGCCAGAATCGTACGAAGTTGATCCAAAGAGAGAATCATTGTTCAAAAGGCAAGTAAAGAAGGCCCCCTTCGATCATGTTCATCCCATTATTTCAATGTTATGTATATTATTTGCTCACACTATTACGCATGCTTAATTTGGGTAAATTGCTATGTTATTATTTAGTATTTAGTTATCGCCAATTGTTGCATTGATCCTACCTTGAAAAATTGATACTCTTACTGTTGTCACCATAAGAATATTATCTACTATTGGTAATTATATTTGTGGAATTTTAGAAAGGTACATGAAGCTTGTGCTTAGTCATGCTTAGGTCAATAGCGGTTTAAATAATGGAATTCGGTAAAATAAAGTTTTGGACACTTTGGAAAAATGTTTTTACAATGTATAAACAAAGGGGCTACCTCTGCTATTTTGGATAAAAATGTGAAAATGAAAGGGTTTGGACTTGGCGAGTAGTCTCAACATTTCATTGGCATGAGAACTTCGGTTGTGTTGGTCTCGTCTGGGTAATTAAGGACCGAACTTTGATGTCATTGACCCAAGCATTATTTCCAGTACAACCACATGTCCGAAATGAGCCAGACCTGGCCAAGTAATTTACCAAGTTCGAGCATTGATCCCCACAAGCTGTAGTCAGTATGTGTTATCTGGGAAGTGCAGATGATAGTAAAGGATGTCCATGTCTGTAGGGCACGTGCAGTTGTTTTACACTAGAAATCGCTTAAGATTTCTATGCGTGGGGATTAAGATTGCGTGTGTGTCAGTGTACAAAGTACACAAAGATAAATAACATACAAGAATCAAAAGGTTAAGGAAGCATGCATTTGATTAATCCTCATGGAATTACAAAATACAAGTCCCTTATTATTATGCGCTCCATGACTTGTCGATGTGGTCTCCTGGTTTCTGGGGTCTCAGAAGACTCCCAGTTAATTACTCCTGCGGGTGAACTCGTAAGATACCTCCGATTAAGCTGCGCGTAGTCATCGTCGTCAGTCTTCGCTTCACGTTTTCCATGAATGTGATGTTGATGAATGATGGTGTAGATGTTGGCGTTGGGCAAGATCCATAGCCTCGCAGGTCTATGGGGCCGTTGGTAGTGTGGCTTTCGCACGACCACGCCTGCTGATGTCATTCGGCCTTGTCGGTTGCGAACGACAATAAAGTGGAGTGACATGCATGGACTACGTCAGGCTTGGTCGACAAGACGGGATGGCGGTAGCATCGACGTAAAAGGTTCAACTCAAAAAGAGTAAAGATTGCTGAGATGAACGCCGGGATGTTGATGAGGTCGTTAACGACGAACAGGATGAATCCAATGCGCATAGTGGAGGCGCAGATGGGAGAAACTCTAGTGTCACGAGGGAAGATCATCAGCCTCATTGGTAGGAACAACAGTGTTGCTGACAAACATGAGGTCTTGGACAGCACAGACATGGAACTATGAGATATGTAGACGCCGCTTGGCGGCCGATGCGGCAATTCCGGCGGATTCGGCTTCTCATTAGTGTCTGGCACAGAGCAGGAGATGCAGTGGCATCGACGGCAGGTATGGCCATCTGGGCGTAGCATGACCTTGTTGGCAGTGTAGATGTCACACTCATGAAGTGTGGAGGTGCGCGGTACTGACGACCACGACATCGATTGCCAATTCTTTCCTTCTAAAGCTTTTGTTTCCATCCAAAAGAGGTTTGCTTGTAATTATTTCCATTAACCGAAGATATGGTGTAATGATCTTTCCATTGCAAAAAAGATACACTCAGGACAAATCTTCCCTTCTAACCTAGTGTGTATGCCGCAATTGTTTGGTCGTGCGCCCACCGCGCACCGGCATGAGTCGCGGCCCGCCATGTACACACCGACTATTTCGTGGGGCAGCTTGTATGCTGTTTTTTAGATCGAGTAGAGAGCATAATTTTTGGCAGTATTAACAACTTTTCATCGCTTATATACATAAATGGTCGTTGTCGAATTTTTTTTGCAAAAGTAGCACCCTACCACACGACCACCATGCGGCAGCCCCTCCCCGCGCGCCATGCAAACCCTTGCCATACGGCCACCGTGCAGTGGCCCGCCAGCCGCCATGTGTCCCCTCCACATTAGGGTTTCAATTCTAATCGGCGGATTAGGGTTTCGGCTATGTTCCTGCATTTTAAAAGCAAATTAGCTCAAAAAATTATGAAATTTATGTAAATGCTCCCAGCACGGTGTACTTTCTTTTGTAATTTTTTTCCATAATTTTACTCAATCTAATTTTACCTCGCAATTTCATTTAAGTGTACTGATTTTATCCCGCCACGTATCACCCCTTCCCCCTCCCGCACGCATGGCCCCCCTCCCGCCAGCCTTGCTCTCCCCCTCCTGCACGGCCCCCCTCCGGTGGCCACCTTTTGAACCGTCCATCCTCCCGCCTTCGCACATCTGTCGACTTCTCACGCCTGTCCCCCCTTGCTCACAGTGTATCTGAAATTTCCGGCGCCAACGCAGCGGTTCCTCCTTCGCTCAGCTATAAATACCGAAATATCACAGTCGCTCTTCGCTCATCCTAATTGTGTTTCACTTCTCGTTCTGGCGCTCGTCGCTGAGAACTTAGAGAACTTAACATAATTAATATTTTTTTAAGATTAAGTATTTGCTTGCACCTCGTCACTCGTCACTCGGTTTTTTTTAATAGCTTACCCCCGAAGGGCAGGTAATTTGTTGGATGCTTTTGTCGTTATTACCGTAATTAGTTAGTATACTGGTTATTAATTAGTTAGTTTACTGGTAATTAATTAGTTTAGTGGCAATTAGTTAGTTTACTGGTAATTAATTAGTTAGTTTAGTGATAAATAATTAGTTGTAATTAGTTTAGTGGTTATCAGTCCTGCATATTAAATTAGTGTGAATTAACTACTCGTAATTTATTTAGTGGTAATTAATCAATCATAATTAGTTAGTTTAGTGGTAATTAATTAGTCATAATTACTTTAGTGGTTATAAGTTTGCCATATTATATTAGTGCAAATTAAAAACTCGTGCAATTAGTTAGTTTAGTGGTAATTAATCAGTCATAATTAGTGACTTTATTCATAGGTAATTAGTTCAGTGGTACATAATTACTCATAATTAGTGTAGTAGTTATCAGTCCACCATATTATATTAGTGCAAATTAACTACTAGCAATTAGTTTAGCGGTAAATAGTTACTCGTAATTAATTTTCGAAAATTGCTAGTCCCCATTAATTAATTATTCCTATTTAATTACACATATGCAATACATCACTTGCATGCAATTTTTTGTATTTAATTACACATATGTACCACGAATGGGGTTGTTGTGGCTTTAGGTAATTTTGAATATGCAAGACTTGTTAGTGTTTTATGGTGATGATCTCGTACGGGCTAGACTCAGCGAGTTGGACCTGTCGAGATACAAGTACAAGGTGGTCCGGGCAGTGGGGCTCGACGCGATGAATATTCACGAGCTTCGGAGCTGCATCCGGAGGGAGTTCGTCACGGAGGCAACGACGAAGAAAGTTGTGATCGAGGGGATCACCTGCACAAATGATGTGTGGGAGCTCGTCAAGGTGGTTGAAAGCGTAGCATGGAGCCAGTACATGCAAATTGCCTCCCAATCCGAGGTGGCCATTTACAGAAAGTGGATGGTGTATGTGAATTTCGTACCCAGGACGTCGAGCCACCTTGATGATGCCAGGGCCTCTACAAGCGGGCAAGCGTAGCCCGAGTCTGAAGACGGTAGCACGGAATGTGCTGCCTCGGAGGGGAGACTCACGCATAATTTTGTGCGAAATAAGGGGGCGAAATCGTGGTGGTCAGCCTACATTGACTGCCACGACTATCTACCAAACCAGCCTCTCGGGCTAGAGTCCGACGAGGATGCCGACCCAAGCTCGGATGGTAGAGACGATGACGCACGCCGGGCTAGTGGTCCAATCGGGGGATTTGTGTCATCGGAGGTGCCTTGCGTGGCATCGAGACTTGATAATGTTGTAGTGTGTTCGCTCGTACTGCCGTAGAAGAAGGCTCCCACTGGGGGTTTGATGCCGACACCCTCTTAGTTGGGCAGCGCTTCCCTACCAAGGAGGTTGTGCAACAAGCTATAACACGGTACGCCTTGTCTATCAGTCGTGTGTACCAAGTGCACCGCTCCAACCCAGGACATTACACAGTGAAGTGCGTAGTGGAAGGCTGCCCTAGCAAAGTTAGCACTCACCGAGCAAAGATCTTCGGCTCGGTATTCGCAATCAAGGCAGTGATCGACCACACTTGCGAGCTTAGCGAGCCCCTACGGCAGCATCGGAACGTGGCTTCCGCATATGTGGCAAACCTCATCAAGAACCTAGTTATGGTAGACGTCTTCGTCTTCCCAAGCTGCTGATGTCAGAAGTCACCAATCAGGTTGGTTATATAGTTAGCTACAGCAAGGTCCGATGAGCCAAGCAGAAGGGCATCGAGTCCATGTACGAGACATATGAAGAGGCGTACAACCTTATGCTGAGATTGCTTCACCAGATTGTCGAATCAAACCCCGGAGCGTACATAAACAAGCTTGATCATGAAGCTGCCGACGGAGGGCCCAACTGCTTCATATTGGATTGGGTGTTTTGGGCTTTCGCCCAGGCCGTTCGAAGCTTCCAGTTCTGTTGTCCTGTGCTCACGATGAATGGCACTTTCCTCACGGGGACGTACAAGGGCACCATTCTCACTACGGTGGCGGGTGACGCGAATGACCAGCTTCTCCCAGTGCTATTTGCCATTGTGGGGAGTGAGAACACATCCAGTTGGTTGTGGTTCCTGGTGAGCGTGAAGCGGGCAGTCGTGGGAGACCGGCCCAGCGTATGCCTTATCATAGACCGCAATGCTGAATTGTTGGTGGCCATCAACACTATGCAGCACGGGACAGAACCCCTGATCCAGTGGAACGACGTGCAATACAGGTGGTACATGAGGCATCATGCATCTAACTTGTTCAAGCGGTTCCGCAGTCAAGACGTCATCAAGACGTTTAAGGCATTGTGTCTATAGAACCAGAGGCGGAAGTTTGACTCCATCTGGATAGACCTTGAGCACCAAACTACGAGGCATACAAGGGAGTCTACTCTGGAGGTACTGGAGGGAAAGCAACCCCGCAGTGCCAAAAGTTTCTTGGAGTGGATTAATGGCCATGCTCCTGAATTAGAGAAATGGTCCATTCTCTATGACACAGACAGTGCGAGGTACAGGATTATGATGACCAATATGTCCAAGGTGTACAACAGCGTCCTCAAAGGTGTGCGGTGCCTCCCTATCACCACGATCATCGAGGAGACATGGACTCGCACTGTTGGTTATTTCGTCAATAGAGCTACCGCAGCCAAACGATAGATGGAAGAAGGTAGGCACATGGACCAGAAGATGGACAAAGCACGAATGCATGACATCCGGGTGATCGATGACCTCAGGAGGAAGTACAAGATCAGGCTTCGGCAGAAATACGTGAACAGTCATGCCAGGGGGGCAAGAAAACAGGCATGCACCCTAGGTGATGTGGCAACATGCACCTGCAACAAGCCAAAGCTCCTACATAAGCTCCCACGCCACACATATCGGAGTACTACGACATGCAGCACCTTTTCGGTACATGGAGTGCGGAGTTTCACTCGTACAGCTTGAAAATGAACTACAAGGATCTTTGGTCGGACATAGTGCAATGGGGCCCGAACAAGGCCTTGAAGACAACAGGGAACTCATGAGCACTTCGTGTGTGAATTCATCAAACCCTAATTAGAATGTGACCTCGCTCTACAAAGCAGGATGTGACCACACTCTGCAAAGTAGGGCGTGTCCCGACTGAGCGACTTTGCGCGCGACATGACCTGACAAGGCAGCTTTGCGCAGTGATGTGACCCAACGAGGCAGCTTTGCGCAGTGACGTGATGCAACGAGGCAGCTTTGTGTAGCAACGTGACCTGATGAGGCAGTTTTGCGTAGCGACGTAACACAATGAAGCAGCTTTGTGCAGCGACGTGACCCAACGAGTCTGCTTCGAAGGGCGCGTCACACGGACGTGAAACACAACTACGTCCATTCCCGCTATAAATACACCGTGGCTCAGCCAGCAACTCCACACCAACAACACTACCTAGATAACATCCGTGAGCTCTTGTAGGACTGGGTGGGCCCCGAAGAGACCGTCGCTCGCCACAGGGTGTATAGTCAGCAGCCTTACACACACCACCCACCTTCTAGGTCGAGCCGCGCCCCCTCCTATGCCCGATGAACACCCTCCAGAAGAGCCCCGACGGGGGTGGCGCCACCCCTTTACTAGTGTCGGGACGCCTACAAGTGCGTCAATCAACCAACGAGTGGACCATTGGGCAACGCTATTGGTGCTGCCCAAACTACTGCGCGGACTACCCCGACCATAGGTTTGACACGCAGAGCCACATGCAGCCAGTAATGAAATCACATTTCAGTTCACATCACTATTTACCATCCTATTACACAGTAACCATGTCTCTCTTCTCAACGCAGTCTCCCCCGCGCCTATACAGCTTCAACCAATGGATCGATGACAAGATCCACCCCTACGACATGTGGATGCTACTGATAAGGAAGTAGTAGGATAGGGAGGACTACGAGGCCCGTGAAAGGCACCTCGAAGAGCTGTAGGCTGAGAAGGCCGAGAAGGAGAGGCAGGAGAGGCTGCACGAGGAGCAGGAGCGCGAGCATGCTATGCAACGCAAGGCTGAGAGGGAGTGAAAGAGGGCCACTGCGATGAGAGCTAAGACGCAAGGTGAGGAGTCAACGTCGAGCTGGGCCGCAAGGGCAAATAGCCACATTCCATGCAGTAGTTTGACCCTCTTCGTCCATATGTTCCATTTATTCCTAATTCCCTAAAGGCATGCGTGTACCATCCTTAGTTCGTTAACCTACGTGCCATGTAACCCCTTTGTCGGATCAACTGTCGTGTTGTTATCGTTGCGTTATTTTTTCAAAGTTCTCCAATGGAGTTGCAATGCAACTAATTTTTGGAGCTCATTCATACATTACAGTCGTACCCACCATCTCATCGGCCAAAGATTGTTTTCCAGAAGTAGGGAAAAGTATAGCATATGCGTATTTGGAATATCCCACAACCACCTCTAGGCCGCTAATATACCTTGCTGTCAAGACATCTATATCACCAAAATGTAACTCAGGATGTTTATATACAAGTATGTCTCTAGAAAGCAACATATTGTATATCGATATCTCCAATGGAGTTGCAATGCAGCTTTTTTCTATACATTCCAAGTCACATGAAATCATGAAAATATAATTTCCGATACCTCAAATCCAAATTTTTGCGATCTAAATCCTGAATTCTCGAGACAATTCCAGAACACATAAAAATGTCAAAAAAGTACACAATCAAGTTCACTATGTGAGGAGCCTTAAAAAATCATAATTTTTTGAGCTCATTTTCTACATTTACAAATTCGTACAAACAACACACTTATATGAAATTGCGAGAAAAATTCTGAATGAATAAAATTATAGAAAATTTACACAAGCAAGTACATTATGTCGGAAGGCTCCACATAAAATTTTATAATTTTTTGAACTCATTTACTATATTTAAAAAATCTGACGACCACAACCAAAACCAAAACCCTAATCAGGCGGAGGACATGTATAGCCGGGCGAGCCACCGCATGGCTGCCATGCAGCACCACCACCACACGGCGGCCGTGCGGCAGCCACACCGCACGGTGGTCGTGCGGCAATGCCACCAAATGGCGGTCGTGCGGCAATGCCACCACATGGCGGCTGTGCGGCAACAGCTGGCGTGGCGGGCGAGGAGCGGCTGCTGCACGGTGGCCATGCGGCAGGCGGCTATTTTTGCCCAAAAAAAAAATATACAATGACTATTTTTGTAAATACGTGGTGAAAACATGTTAGTACTGCCAAAAAATCGTAGAGAGCATGGACTAATACTTGATCATGACCCATCCATTATCCATACATGCATACATATGACTCACACACGTGTAGTCATAATTCACATGTACATATTTATGGGGTGATGAAGTTAACATTTTGTTTTGTACATGTTGATCTCTAAAGTTTTAGATTCTGTATCATTTAAACCAAGTGTCGGATCTATGATCCGTTTGAACCACCGCGCTCCTTACGACGAGTACAATGCATGGAGTCCAATATTGGATATGTTATGCGTAGAAAAATATTTGGTAGCGTGCGGGGCACTTTATCGAGTCTTAGTTCGAGATAATTTTGTACGCTCGTACGCTTCCTTTATTACTTACATGTGGGCCGCTGCCTCTTTATTTTATTATTTTTATTTAATTAATTTTGCATACAAAAACTCATCAAACAGTAGTAGATGATGGTAATTAAAGGACGTCCATGTCTTACAAGTGTTACCAACACAACTATGAGCTCTCTTGATGAAAACACGATTAAAACCCGAGAGACTAACATACGGACCCCAGTTGTCAGTAGAATAAAATCAAAATAGGTTTAATCATTTAGTTAATAAATAATGGGTCTATGACATGTGGGACCACCTCTGTTTTATAAATAAAAAATAAAACTATGAGTCACTGAAAAGTAGGCCCCACATGTAAGTTAACAAAATTTAGAAAAATGAGAAAGCTGCTTTCAGTTCGAAGGAAAATACGCTTTCTCTATTGAAAAGCGTAAACCTTGGTACAACTCATAGGAAAACACACTTTCACTGTTGGAAAGTGTAAGCATCAGATAATATGCTTTCGATGTCACCATTTTATTAATTTCTGGAATTTCAAAAATGAAGCAAATTAAAACGTTAATAACTTTTGCATACAAACTCCAAATTGAATGAATCTTTTTTATAAATTCATCCAAAATCATGCTCTATCTGAATATGCAAAAATATTTGATTTTTTTGTTGTTGAAATTATTTTTCTATATTTAATTTGCTATCGGCTCTTTTTGAAAAGATGTCGATACCTCAAACAAAATTTACGACGATCCTTCATCCTCTTATTCAGAGCAACCATAGCAAGGCAAGAACCTCCTTTGACCAAGTTGATCCTACTATTTTAATTATTGTACTACTTTTGCAAAATCTATTATGCATGTAACTTTGACCTAACATGAGCAGGAATGCTACCAAACTGACAAACTAACAAAATAAAACTAATGTGTTTCTCTAAAAAAATCGGCAGAACCTCCTTAGTATAGAGGGCTATACTGGAGGTTTAAACAGTTTAAAAAAAATCAATCACAATCAAATCCTCCAATATAAACGAATCATCAAAGGATATCCTAAATACGCTAATCAACTAATACGTCAATGATCAGCATAACTACAAGGGTTAAATGAACTCAATCAACGAACGAATGAGAATATAAAGGGATTATCCATGATCACGAACAAAACATCCACCACAAGGGGTGGTCACAGGTTCGAAACTAAGGTAATTAACAAGAATATACATTGTGGATAATTGGGTTTGATTATTCAGTGTGGTTTGTATTTTATAAGTTGTGCACCATGTCTACCCCTTCCCATGCAAGACGCTGCCTCGAGAGGTACCTAGCAAGCACAACACAACAAGTGTGAGTCCACGACTCAGCAAAGTGCAACAGAACAATATGAACAATACTAAAAATAGCCTAATAATCATAGAATACAATACAAATGTGGAATGGATGAATAAGAACGTAACCGTCACATTATAGAATATGCGTAGAATAGTGGAAATCACATAAATGAGTGAAATGCATGAACTCCACTTCTGCTTATACCGGTATAGCTAGTGACACACCCGTCGGTGTTCACTTCAGCCCGTATTTATCGAAATATGGGGATCCAAAATACCGTATGAAGAATGTTTCATACGGGTGTTGTCAGAACCCGGGATTAATATCCCAGATCCTCTGTGCATTTCTGAACTAGTCCCATGATCAGTAGCTAGTTCACACAGTAAACAAATATGGTAACAAGATTCATATCACAATTTTAATAATAAACAACAGAGTTGATTACAAAGGATGCTTACAGGCCCACAATAAAATAAACACAGCGGAAGGCGAAGATGTAGTAGGGTCCAGTTAATCTGCCACAGGCAATCGACTGGGGAAGCGGCATAGTCGTCGAGGTCCACATCAGCAGCAAAGTTCTTCTCCTCTGAAATTTGTTTGCATAAGCAAGAATAAGCACAACTTCCGTGCTCGCAAGTTACACCCGTCAAGTAACAGAATGACATGCATATGGATGTAACAAAGAATGGCTTAAGGGTTGATTTGCATAAAGCAGCATTTCCTTTAAATACTTGTACTAAGTTCCAAAGCAGATATTTTATACTTCAAATCATTTTATATAATTCTCAGTTTTATAGTCAGATAACATTCACACATGAATGGTGAAGGATACCCTCCTATCACATGGCTTCCTGCCCAATTCCCATCTGGATAAACCAGTTTTGAAGAAGTCTTTTTCAAACAAAATCAAAGTCTAACTTTGAGCAGTTCTGCTAGTATGTCCATGACCGTGGACACGGCTATTCGAATAGTTTTACACTCTGCAGAGGTTGTACAGCTTTACCCACAAGACACGACTTCTCTAGTTTATTCGGCATCCGTCGATACCACCGCTCACTACCGTAGGTAGGCGGTCTAGAGCATGTGTCAAGGCCTTTACAATGCACCATTCCACTGTAGTTGCCCCTCGCTAAGGTTTCGCCACCCCCTTTGGAATAAAGACCTCCGGGTTCGGGCCCCCTCTTGCACTAGGTGGGACTAACATAAGTCATAACATGACTACCCATTGCATCTGTAGGGAACGACCACGGTGGAACATTGCAAATTAGTCAGCCAGGTCCTACTCCCTATACTGAGGACATGTGGTGGTACGGTATGGCTTAGCATCATACACTCGAAGACCGGTCCTTAACTGACTTGGGCAACTTTCCAACAAAACCCATGGGCCTCAACCATCCCCGATTGAGCCCGTGCGTAAACATGCACCCACCAAACTTCCATTATGCCCAAATCCAAACCCATTTTTATTTTATTTTCCAAGTATAAGAATTTTATGAACTTTCTATGGCAAAACAATACCATAGACCCAATTTAAATCACATTTGAAAGATTTGGGTAAAACTTTCGAAATACAAGATTTGATCTAAGCATTGGCTAAGCATTTAATTATTTCCAGTATTATTTTATCTAATGGTGACAAGGAAACGATAATCAATATTCAAATTGGCTATACACAAGGAATTGGAATAACTAAGTATTTAAACAGGGGATTAAAATATCTGGATAAAAATTATGCATGCAATAGTAATTTAAAAACAGAATTAAATAAGTTTAAAATAATGGGATCGATATGATCAAGGGTATAACTTGCCTTGCTTGATTACTCGTTGCTCTCAAACGATGTCGAAATCCGGTCGTCCGAAATCGTCGAAATCTATACGCGAAAACGAGCTAAATTCAAATAACACTCAAATAAAATCCAAATAAAATCCAAAATGAATACTGGGAGGAAGGTATCGACTTTATATGAATTTAGGAAGTTGAATCGACGGAATCGGAGTTTGTATGAAGGAGAACGAACATCCGGAAGGTTGATTATCACAAGAAAAGATGAAATTCCGAATTTCAAAATTTAAGGAATTATTTTTCTGAAGGAAATCCCTTTATTGTGTTAGCATGATGTCTGCAGGTGGTAGAATGAATTTTCGGTCGAATTTATTTTGTAAAGAAAAATGGTTGGAGTCAATGACATGTGAGCGGGTCCACAAAATGGGTTTGGTCGTGGTGGATCGGCCAGGAATAATGTCACCGCGCCTTGCACACATGGGCGCCACGTGGGCTTGGGACGATGAGGTGACCGTGACATGACAGTAGTGAATTATTGCAAAATTCAAAATTTTGTTTGAATAGAAAGGTAGATAATATTGAAAGGAACATGTAGGTAAAAGGGTTCGAGCAATTACCCAACGGATGAAGAGATCGGGCTCGTCGGAGTTTTCGTCGGACTTGGGGAAGAAAATGTGGCCGGTGGTGAAAAATTAAGTGAATCAAAATTCCACTTGAATAGAAATGTGGAGAATCTCAATAGGAACTCATGGGTCAAATTTGGTGCACAACGGAGCAACAGATGAGGAGATCAGGCTCGCCGAAGTTGTCGCCGGAGTTGGAGAAGATGACCGTCGGTACTTTTATGGCCGCGGTGAACCAATAGGATACTCAAAATTCGGCTTGAATAGAAATGTAGAGAATCTCGAGAGGAACTCACCGGTAAAATTTGGCTAACAATGGACTTGCGGATGAGGAGATCGGGCTTGCCGGAGTTGTCGCCGGAGTTGGAGAAGATGACCGTTGGTACTTTTATGGCCGCGGTGAACCAATAAGATAATCAAAATTCGGCTTGAATAGAAATGTAGAGAATCTCAAGAGGAACTCACCGGTAAAATTTGGCGAACAACGGAGCTACGGACGAGGAGATCAGGCTCGCCGGAGTTGTCGCCGGAGTTGGAGAAGAAGGGCTAGCTGAGGGGGTTCCGGGAGGATTTTGGCAAATCTGAGCGAGAGGTATGAGGGGAATGGGGTGGAGAGGCTACGGTTCAATTTATAGGCGCAAAGGAGTAACGGTTTGGCGGGAATTGCTCGCCGAAGTTATGGCCGGAAATTACGCCTTCGCCGTAGTTACTTAGCAGACGGAATATTCCCAGGAATTTCTAAGGAATATTCTTTTTGAAAATTCGGAAAGATTCCAATTAATTCTGGAAAAATAGCAAATTAATTCCAAAAAATCCGAAATAAATCACAGGTATTAAATAAAACATTTTGAATTCAAATAAAATATTATTAATAATAATAACAATTTTATTATTACACAGTAATTATTTTTATATTGCTAAAAAAATTGATTTTAAACTTGAAAAATAGTAATATAGGTCTAAAAATTCAATGAATTTTCAGAGTAGTTAAATAGGGTATTTTGAGCTTAAATAAAATATTTTCAACACAAATTTGGTTTTTATTTGCGGACAGCAATTCATTTTTAATTGCTAGATATTACAAAAATCAAAAAGGGACTTTTAGAAAATAGCAAATAGAGTTCCAAAATTCTATAAAAATTCAAGAAAATTCCCTGAATTATTTTGAACTTAATAAAAATAATTGCAACTTAAAGTTGGATTTTATTTTTTGAACATCAATTATTTTTGTTTTAAAATAAATAGTAAAAAGTTTTTTAAAAAAAATTCCAAAAAATTCCATAAATTACTTAAAATTTTATTTTTCACTTTACATCTAATAAAAACTCATAAACTCAATAAATTTTATTTTTGATTTTTTTTAATATAGGAAATTCAAGAAAATCAAGAAAACACTATAGAAACTCAGAAAATCCAATAAAAGAATAACTTTATTAATTTTTTATTTTGGTAACAGAACTTTGGGATGTTACAGGTGTCCAAAACTGCCCACATTGAAATGGTGGGACTTCACATACCCATACTGGAATTGATTGGACTTTAGACTCCACTCCCGTGGAGCTCCACTCCCGTGGACGGAACATGAACATGAATGCATCAATGTCCTTATGTATTATGACTAACATCATATCCACACATATGAAAAGAATATATCATCAAAGCTTGTCACATATCGAATGAAAATACAACACGAACAATAAACATCCAATATCCATAAAACATATGATTGTCGATGTACTTATGAATAAGGACTAGCATCATCTCCGAATATATTAGACTCCACTCCCGTAGACGGAACATGAACATGATCATCGAAACTTCTCACGTATCAAATGAAAACACAGTACGAGCATCATGCACAATTCATACAAACAACAGTATACTTGCACTTGCCTCAACCGTAAGATAGAAGAAAAGGCGGAACGCTCTAGCACCGGGGTTCACCACCACCTGGCAACCAAGAAGGATACTAGGTATCAATCAACCATGCATAACAGACACTACTCGCGGCGTCCTACAGCGATTTCCATAACCCAAGTTATAGAACTAATCCCATCCATTGCTTCCTTTGTGCACAATTAATCAGTCACAATTAAAGCTATGACATAGATGTATCATGTTGAAAGGCTTCGTGAACCAATGAGCAAACCTTCCTCAACCAGGATATATAATTATGCAAAAGACACATTGAGCCAGGAAACCCACAAAGAGTCATTTCTGCCCACATGCAAAAATGATGATACTTGTAGGTATAGCGCTTCTTTGAGTTCTAAGGCGTGAGATGATATACCATTAAAGGTTAGTTGAAATAATTGGGTTTATGACATGATAAGATCTGCATTTAAAAGCCCTGAATATTCATGAGATAATTTATGTTCTCTCAAGCATCGTCATAATCCACCATATTTAGTGCACAAGCTGTAATATAATGGGACCAAGCTCTAAGCTGCTGTTAATTTCATGGGCCACCCTACGTATACGAATGAGCAGAAACCTCCACTATACTACGATTAAGTAAATTAGGCTCTACCGTACTCACAAGAACCAATCTGTATCATAATAGAATAAAATCTACTGCATGAAACACTCGACCTAGCAACCCCAATGCTAGCCATGAGCAAACCACAACATAGTATGTTCAAGTTTAACTAGGATAATTGGAGGCAAGAAACCAACATAATAGAGATCATCACCTTCTAGATATTGAGCATCTAAGGCGAGGATTCGGTCGCATGAATACCAAAAGCTCCGCATATCGGATTGATAAATGGCTTATGACGTTTTACTCTCCATGGAACATCAAGAACATCGTCGATAAATCTAAGAAGAATCATAAAGTAGGCGATGCTAATGCATGACGAAGTCCCATATCCTCCAAATTTCCCTCTGGCACAATTCTTTTCTTGGCAGATGCTGGACACCAAACACTCGGCGGCGGGAGGAAAACCACGCGGCGCGATCCTCGCACTGCGCGGCGGCTCGAGCAACCACGCCGTCTTTGGACATCACTCGGCGGCTACAACATGCGCTGCGGCGGCGCGGCCTCACGTTCTAGCATGCGCGGCAGCGCCACGCGGCCAGCGACCACACGCGGCGGCCGTCACAAGAGAACCCGGCGGCGGATGGAGGCGCCGCCCTAGGCCGCTAGGAGCATCCGAGGCGGCCGAAGTCATGCCATGGACCACGTGAGCAGGCAGGAGTAGGTGGGCGAGGCGGGCCAAGGAGCGGGAAAGGAGGTGTCGGGCGGCGCACGCAGGCGAGAGAGTGGGAGCGAGCTCGGCGGTGGATCTAGGCGAGTCCGAGTGGAGCAGCCAGACGGCTCGGATGACGCCGGATCCGGCCGGGTGGGTAGGAGAGGAGAGGGGCGCGCGAGAGGCGGCGGCGCGCGGGGAACCGCGAGCCGAGGCGCCGTGAGGAGGAGGCGGGCGACGACAGCAGCAGCGAGGCGGCGGGTAGGAGTCGCAGCGGCGGGGCGAGCCGGGGCCTTGAGCGGCGGCGCCATAGGAAATGGCGGCACCGGGAGTGGAGAATGGGGAGGAGGTGGGGAGAGCCAGGAGGAGCGGCGACTGTTAGGGTTGGGGGAGGAGGCGCCTCCCCCCTTTGACCCATTAAGGCCGGCCCAACAAGGGTCCCCTTGCTTGGGCCCAAAGCCCAAGACCCAAAACCATTCTAATTCTGAAATTTTTCGATCTTAATTCCAATTCTAAACTATGAAGCAATCGAAATTGAATCAATTTCGCTCTCCCGAACATTAATCTTTCTAGTTGAAATTTAGGGTATTACAATGCATGCGTGTATGTTTGCTTAAAATTACTATATTTTGGGATAATTATAGTTATAGTCCTATTCGATGCATGATCCTCCTTGAAATATTGTTATTCTTACTATTTTAGCCATTAGGGTATGGTTTAGACAATAAATGATGTCAAATTGGGTTTTTTGAATGTGAAATCGCATAAATGCTTAGCCGGGCTTTAGTCTTTACTAAAACTGGAAAAATGGATGCATGTTGAATATGATTTTGGGAGATTTTGAAATGATGGTCCACAAGGGTTTACCTCTATTATTTTGTATAAACAAATAAAAATAAAAAAAAACTTAGTTTGTGACGTGGGCGAGTTATATTATATTTTGAGAAATGTGAGAGGTGTATCTCACAAGTAGATAGGGGAGATACTCGTCCAGATCAATTAAGGACCGAACGCCAGTGCCACCAATCTAAGCCTAAGTGTACAACCACAGGTGTTGGATTGGGATGACCTTACCTAATTAAGTCACCGAAAACTAGCATTGCACGTTGGTAGGCCGTAGTAGTGAGCATGACTGGTGTAGTCACGTTCGAAGGGGCACCCTTCACCACGGTATCGGGCACAAAGCATACCGACACAATAGTAAAAGCCTCACTAAGACGACGGTGTACCCAGGTGAAGTGAGGGTGTTCATTCGTCGGGCTATTGTAAGGTTAGGACTAGGTGATGTCAAGGCTTCGATACGTACTCTAGATTGCTTACCAAAGGATAGTGAGTGGTGGTATTGACGAATGTCAAATAAACTAGAGAATTCATATGTCGTGGGTAGAGTTGTACACCTCTGTAGAGTGTAAATCTATTTAAATAGTAGTGCTCATGGTCATGAGCATGCTTAGTGCAGTCACATCGGGTATAGCCTTGGTTTTTGCAAATATGATTCTTGTTGGAAAACAAGGGAAGGGCTTTGTTGTTGGTATTTGAGTTGAGTGATATGTTGTCGATGATCGAGTCGCCGATCTTATGAAATAAAATAGAGAAAATGGCACAAAGTTCTTGGGAGAGAAAGGGACTGCTCTTTATTGCAATGAACTGGAACCTTACAGGGATTGCCCTTGACAAGTAGTGGACTAGCCCTAATTACACTTAGTGGATTGCCTACTATGTTATTACTTCGAGATGAAATCCAATTGCCTGTTGATCCCATAAAATTGGATATGTCCTTTGATCACTCACTCTTCTCCTTTAAGTAGTCGACGAAGCGGTAGTAGTTAGACCTTTGAAGAGGCGCTGGAAATGTCATGACAAGTCGGAGGGAGGCAGCAGTTGGTAAAGTATCAATCGTCGAGTAGTTGATGTCAGTGAAATACATAACCACATGGTGGTTGTTGTCAGTGACTTAAAGCTATGAAACGTCATACGGTTTGGAACGAATAAGTCACATGCTCCATTCGTCATACGGAAGGAATATACTTGGAACGGGTCCAAGTGCCAGTATATTATTTCTACGAGCAGTTATCTGGTTGGGGACTAGGTACAGGACCTCATCCAACTAGGGTACCCACGATGTAACCTCTGGAATCCTTACACCCATAGGGGTTGTTAGTCTTAGTGGTTACGACCACGAAGTCGTGCGGTAATTAATTAAATAAGAGAATATTTAGAGATTTTAATCCTCGTCACATGTCTATGGTTGAAAGTAAGATGTTGATCACAGCCGAGGAGGGTTGAGATTTATTATTTATCAAGTATTTACTTGTTGATTCTTTAATTACTTAAGTGCTCTTTAAATTCCTACAATTCTTGTTAGCCTCATCCCTTGTTAGCCATGCATATATATAAAGTTTGTGATACACTACAATTCTTGTTGAGTACGCAATGTACTCAATCTTGCTTAAATTGTTGTTCAGAGATAGAGGATGAGCATATGTCGGACGACGTGTTCTTTGCACCCGGTACTGAAGGGTTCGGTGATGGGTCTTTCTAGGTATTTTTCCTTGTCAGTTGTTTGAGGGTTTGGATGGGCATGCCGCTGGATTTTTGCTTCTAAGTTATTATATTTTCGCTACCACTTCTAATACTTGAGCTTTTATTTGGCCGGTTGGCCCTTGTGATGTATGTACCATATTTGTCGGTGTTTTAGAACCGATCTTACGTAAAGATTGTTTGATTCGGGGGGTCTCCACAATTGATCATGCAGGCGAAAGAGACACGGGGATTTTTATACAGGTTCGGGCCTTCTCCAGTGAGAATAACAACCCTACTCCTGTGTATCTTGTATTGGGTATCTGGGTTACAATCAGCTGAGTGTCTTACTGACTAACTCTCCCCAAAAAAGCCTCTCCTTCTATCTCTAAAAGATACCTATTTATATTACGCAGTGGTGGCTGTTGTCGTTCCAAGCTAATTAGTCGCTCATTATTGCGCAATAATGAGATTAATTACCGGAGTAGTAACCTCCCCATACTGTCAAACGGTTACCAGTCAGAGATAGTGGGGCGTTTTCTGTAGTTATGCTAAGCATAACTACGTATTTTGACTGCTTGGATTCTCACCATTAAATGGGCCTTCTGACAGGTGGACCCAGTTAGTCGTGAAGAATTCGTAGCAGACCTAGTCATAATAGGACTTACGACTAGGGGGTAGTCGTAGGAAGACTTACGACTGGGTACTGGTCTTAGAAAGACTTACGACCGGACGTAATCGTAGCAGAACTCACGATTACACTATAGTTGTAGAAATTCTTACAACTAGGGGGTAGTCGTAGAAGAACCTACGACTTCCTGATTTGTTCTTTCCTTATAATATTAAGGGGTATGTCATGAGATGTCATATTTCATGATTATGGAATAATAAAATGAGGATTATTTAGATCCTTGTCATCTAGCCCCCCAGCTTCAAGTGGAAATAGCTTACTTGATCGAAGGGTCGTAAATGAGCTTTTGACCACTAGGAGGTCGCGGGTAAAATGTTGAAGGAAAAACTCTTCAACACCCGTTTCTCTCGACCAGGAATATGCTTGATCGAGGCAATTTGTTAAGACCATTACGACTACAAGATGTCGTAGAATGTCTTACGACTTCGAAGCAATCGTGGCCTTACGACCGGAAGCAAAACCTTTCCGATCGACTTTTCATTTGACTCGGGGGTCAAGATGGTAATTTCACTTGAGGTGTGAAAAAGGTGTCTCGGGACTTTCGATCGGGCAGGTAAAAAGTCTGTCCGTCGAAACAATTCCCAAAGCGGTGGAGACTGTTGGGATTCCACAGCGTTTCGTTCCAGGCGTGTGGTTATAAACCGGGTCGTGGAGGTAAAACTTAGGGTTCTTTACCTTTCCATCCAACAGTTTGTTGCTTTCTCGTCTCTTCCGCCGCCGGTGACTCCGTACTCTTTCTTGGAGCTTTCCCAAATCCAATTCTTCCCGTTTCGAGAGAAAATGGCCAGGATCGTCTCTGAGTGGGCTGAGTCGGAGATGGATGACGCGAAGATGACCGCTCTGGTCGCCGCCGAGAAGATCCCCGAGGGACTTCTCGTAAAGTGGATTGCGGCGAATGAGCAGCATTGGCCGTTAGGAGAGGAAGTCCAAATTCCGGTTTTCCAGGCGTACTGTGAGTGCGGTCTTCGATTGCCTGCTCACCCCTTCCTCACACTCGTGCTTGAGCACTTTAGGGTGGAATTAGTGAACCTTGGTCCTAATTCCATCACAATGCTGAGCGTGTTTGTGTACTTGTGTGAGGCCTACCTGGGGATTCCGGCAGACCTCGAGCTTTTCCAGTATTACTACGGAATGGCTCGTCAGCCGGATCGCCGTGAGTCGTGGTCCTGAAGCTCCACGGCGGCAAGTCGAAGAGTACATTCGGATGTTTACCCGATCGACATGGTGGGGTGGAAGAAGAGGTGGTTCTACTGGGAGGTAACCAAGGAAGACAGCTTTTCATTCGCTGGAAAGGCCGCCGAGCGGTCTTCTTCCTGGGACTCAACTCCCAGTAATCTCGACCAGATAGCCCCCTATATTCAAGCTGTCAAAGACTTGAAGTCGGAGGGGCTCACCGGTTGGCATGTGGTGAAGGACTTCATCACGCGCCGAATCAGTCCTTTAAAGACAAGGGTTCCTCCCATGTGGAGGTACTCAGAAAAGGACGACCCAACCAGGGACTATAAGGACGGTGAGTAGAAAAACTTACTCTTTTGGCTTTGTCCTTGATTAATTCCGATATAGTCTGTTAATCGTGTTGTCCATGTATTCAGATCTTCCGCAAGCGGAGGTTGACGCGCGTGTTAGGCTCATTTGCGAGAAGCACCCGGCCAACACAATGGCTCCTCAAATCCTTGCGGTTTTGACCACAAAGGAGAAAGAGGAGAGCCTAAAGGTAATCGAACGATTTTGTCATTAGGCGTTTTTGTTGTCGTAAAATGATATACGACTAACGGGTTTGTCGTAGGAAGACTTACGACTGGGTACTGGTCGTAGAAAGACTTACGACCGGACGTAATCGTAGCAGAACTCACGATTAGACTATAGTCGTAGAAAAACTTACGACTAGATACTGATCGTAGAAAAACTTATGACCGAACGTAATCGTAAGATGACTTACGATTAGACAATGTCGTAGAAAAACTTACGACTGAACATAATCGTAAGATGACTTACGATTAGACAATGTCGTAGAAATACTTATGACTTTTGAGCTGGTCGTACTATTGATCGGCTAGTGATCGTAGAAGATCTTACAACCACTTTCTCTCTTTTTTAACATAAAGTTGGCATGGAGAACCGCCAAGACGACGAGGAAATCGACTTGGTGGTTATCGGGGCAACTGCGCAGGCAGAGTCAACGAAGTCCCCTCCAACCAAGAAGCGTCGACTGGTGAAAGTCGGCGTCAAGGGGGGTTCGAGATCGGCTGTAACATCCCAATTTTCAGAGCTTAAAAATCTTTTAATAGTTAGTAGGGAGAAAATTCACCATTTGGATTTTATTTGAATTTAATTTCAAAAGCTTAATATTGGACTTTACAATCAAAAACATTTAATGTGAATAATCCCAAGTGGAACAATAGCCAAAACTATTTTATTTGGGTTCTATGTGCTCAGATATATTTTCTAGATTTTTCTAAAAATTTTTCTGAGTTCATTTGCTATTTTCTATTACCCATTTGAATTTCTGGTATTTCCTAAATTGGAAAACCTATTAAAATCTCAGTAAATCCCTCGGGCCGAATCTCTCCGGCCCGATCCTCATTCCGCGACGCCCACTTCCCGCCCATCTCGCGCGCGACCGCTCTCCCCGCGCGAGCCCCGGCCCCACCGTCGGCCTCACCGTGTCGCCGACGCGCCCTCACGAGCCGCACCCGCCGCCATGGGCCCGCTTGCGCGTCGGCCGTCTTCGTCGCGGACTCCGAGTCCGTGTCAGAGCCGCAGCGCCGCCGCCTCGCTCGCGGACTCTCGCTCCGAACCCTATTTAAAGCGCGGCCGCGTCCACGAGGTTCGCCCGCACTCGCCGCCTTTTCCCCAAGACCGAAACCCTAGAGCGCCGCCGCGGGATTGGAGCTCAAACCCTAAGCGCCGCCTCGGTTCTCGTCGATTGCGCCGCCGTGGTGAGGTTCCGTCACCTTTGGAACACCCTCGAGTTCGCCGCATCACGGCCTACATGATGCGCGCTTTATCTTCGTCGGAGGAGCCGGGTTCGCGTCGCCTTCTCAAGCCGCCGCGCCGCCTCTTAACTCGCCGCCGCCGTTGTGGTCGCGTTGCGGCTAGATCTAACCGCGTCACCACCTTCGTGCGTGTCACGGCGGTCGGATGCGCGCACCTTCGCCGTCGCCTAATCGCGCGCGCCGCTAAAACCGAAGTCGCCGGGGCGCCGTCGGCGTCTGGCCGCGTGGCGGTCCGATGTGGGCGCCACCTCCGCCACCTCGCCGCCACCTCGGCGTCGCGCCTGCGTGTCGTCTGCGTGGTCGCCTCGTCGTGACCGCGTGGGCGATCCACGTCCCGAGTCGAGGCTCGGTGGACCTAGTCCACCGTGAGCCTAGCCTTTGACATGTGGGTCCCACATGTCAGAGATTTCTTTTATTATTTCTTTTCCGGAAATCCTCGCTGACGTCAGCCTGCGCATTAAATCTGATTTTCCTTTAGGAAAATAATTGATAAATTCATAAATCTGATTTTCAAGATTTCATGTAATTTCAAACTTCCAAAGCTCATAACTTTTGCATCCTAACTCCGATTGTGGCCATTCAAATTTCTAAATTTGTCTAAATTCAAGCTCTATTTATCTGAGATTTTTACTTAATTTTTGGAGTTTGTTTTGCCTCTGTTATTTATTTGTTTTGTTTGTTTTGTTTCGTTTTGCAGTAGACGCGTCGATTCGTCGGAAATTTTGTGGAAGAAGGAGCACCCCAAGATCAAGACCAGTACATAGACCTTTCCAAGGCAAGTCATACCTTTGATCATCTTGAAACCAGTTTTCAAACTACTTTGTGTTAAGTTATTGCATTCTACTTTAATTATTTATTTAAATACTTTGGGCATAGTTAATATCCAAATTGTTATCACACCTTGGCCTTGTATGTCATAATTCCTTGTCACCCTAGATTGGTTATGAGTTGGTAATAGTATAGCACCAACGTGGGTTGGTTAGATCTTGAGTACAATTGCTTAGCCATGATCTGAGTCTCACATCATATGTAAGTTGCAAATACTAATTATGACTAAGTGACTATGGAACTTTGTGTAAAGCGTGTGCTATGTGTTATTACTTCGTGATGGCATGTGTTGCACTAAAACCAACTGGGTGGTAAAGGATTTAGGCGAGGCAAGTGGTGGAGACGTGTGACATGGTGGTCTATGTGATGGGAATGATAGTCTTTGTGACTTAGTTAGAACATGGAAGTCTTGCCTTGGTCAATTAAGGACTTAACTTTGTGCGCCATTGAATCGAGCCTTCATGCGACGCACCACATGCCCGGTATGGGACGGGCCTAACTTAGTAAGTTATGGATTCGGCATTGATGTTCGGTGGATAGGTTAGGTGTGTGACGGGGTGGAGGTGTGACTACTTAGTGGTTGCATTGCGGGACGATTCGTCTTCCCCGCCCGGCCGGTGTGTGTTATACCAATTCTATGTGAGTGGTATAGCGGTTTGTAAGCACACTGGGAATGTCAATGTTTGAGATGAAGTTTCCGAACTGTTTTGTTACGATTGGTGCTTGCTACACTAGTTGTATCTTGTGGGTAAAGTGTACAATCTCTGCAGAGTGTTAAATCAATCTATTCGAATAGTCGTGTCCGCGGTCATGGACATGCTCGGGGATTTCACACGAGGGGTAGTTTTCATAAAATGTGGGAATGGGAGCTGTGTGATCTCAATCATATGGCTATGTGAAATAATCAGTTTAGCGGTGTGTGTCTTTGTGAAAACAACTGTTAAATTAATATTGTCTATTTGTTTTGAAGTATGTTTTCAATCTATTATTGTATTCAATTGCAAATGTTGCTTTTATGCAAAAGAACCACAGAAGCCTTTTCCTTTCGAATAAGCCTGCATCTATACATTGCATTCTGTGGTATGATTTGCGAGTATGGTTGTGTACTCACGCTTGTTGTAAAACTTGCGCCCAAACCTACAGAAGAGGAGGAGTCTACGCCTGCTTTCGAGGAGGAGTTCAAGGTGATCGTTCGTTAAGGTCGGATCCCGATCGGTTACTGTGGTGAATTGGTGGGATCTACGCTGGAGTTATTTCCGTTCCGCTGCTGCTTTATTTCCTGTCAGCCCTGCGTGGCTTATTAAGTGTAAACTCGACCTTAAGGTCAAAACCCTTATTTGTTATTCAAACTAATCGTTTACTTTATTTATCGCTTGTGTGGATCGATATTTACCTGTGTTAACCCTGTGTGCACTAGCGTGATCCTGGACTAGTGCAGTATACACAGAGGTTCCGTAATCGTATGCAGGTCCCGACGTAGGTGGTATCGAGCCATCGATCGTATGTCTTGACCTTAGTTAGATTGGCCGTCTTTAGAGTGTCCAAATTATTTTCTAAAGGAAAAAAAATAACTTGCAAGGTTAATTAATTGCTTAACTCTCCTCATATCTCTCTCGCCTCAACTTTTGCTATGATCTTTTCTCTCCCCGCCATTTTAAAGTTGCTCTTACCCTGTTCGTCTGTCTAGACAGATGCCTCGCCTTCAGAGCTATGGTGAGCGCACTGGAGGTTATGCTACCGAGCTTTGGAAGGTGTTGCAGGTTCTTGGAGGTTTTGAACGTCCGTCATGCGCGGCAACAATCGGATTGTGAATGGCGAACTGTGGGTGATCTGTCGCTCGACGATTTACGCCGGAGGAGCGACAAGGCGAGCCAACCTTCGCACGTCTCGTGAGGAAGATCACTTGGCCGAAGGTATCCAGAGTCGTCGCGCTTGGCCATGCTGCGATTCGCAACATCTACACACGGAGCTTCAGACACCGCCTTCTGTTACCACCAGAGGTGCAGCTGGACTTGCCAAAGACGCTACCCGTCCACGAAGGAGAGAGCAACGCTACGATCGTGCACCTCGCACATTTTGTGGTCGCCAGAGGAAGTCTTGGAGAGAACCATCACGAGTGGATCATGTCTATGAAGCCTTGCAGAGTCAAGAGAAGGTCGCCACTCGCAAGAGATCCTCTGACCAAGTCCCCAAGAAGAGGAAGACCCCGAGGAGGATTCTGAAGAAGATCCGGAGGAAGGCCCAGTTGAGCCCGAAGAAGATGCAGAGCCAGAGGAGCCAGTTGCACCGAACGCCTGCTCTGCTGCACGAGCCGAGGCATCGGATCGGCTTGCCAAGATGCCTTGGCTCACTTCCGAGTCTGACCGTCGCCGCGCGCGCGCGGTTGTGGAGGTTTTCTCGAGTAGTTGGTCTTAGTTCCAGTTTTCAGGTTTAGCCAGTTTTAGTTTAGTGAGTCGCCCTTTAGGCGGTAGTTTTGTGTGCTTAGGTCGTTGTTTTCTTTTGTGTGCGAGTATGAGCTGCAAAGGCCCTTAGGCATTTGTTGCACCATGCTAAGACCCTAAGTAATAAAGGTATTTCATTTGAGTTTATTGAGTCTGTGTTTTGTTGGGTTTAACCTACCCCTGCTAGTTCTCAACTTATCTTGTGCTTGCTACCTTATCTAACCCATGGAGCTTGCAGATGGTTCAAACTCGTCGAGGCTCACGCAAGTGGTTCCGGTACCAAAGACCGAAGCAATGAGCAACCACTGCAGGCAGTTCCGCCACAAGCACCCCCAATTGACTTGCGAACTTTGGAGCTTTCATGGCAGCACAGATTTCGGTGATGAACACCATGATGACTCAAATGCAAGCTATGAACAACGGGCCAACAACAACAACAACAATCAACATTATGGAGCCCAGTGCTCATGGTCACCATGGACCATCCAAACTTGCGTAATTTATGAGGACTCGCCCACCAACATTTTCCGACACGTCTCTCGGTGGAAGCGGATGATTGGCTCGAGTTATCGAAGGAAGCTGGCGATCACCCAAAGTCAATGATCGTGAAAAGGTTGTATGCCACTCACCGGATGGAAGGCACCATTCACGAATGGTGGGAGAACTTCGCGCCGCGCATGAAACGCCACAGATATCACCGGAAGAATTTTTCGCCGCCCGCGAGATCATGTACCAGAAGGAATTATCGATCTGAAGAAGGATGAGTTCCGCGCTCTCAAGCAAGGAGCTATGTCAGTGTCTGACTACCTCAACAAGTTTTCTCAGCTAGCTCGCTATGCAGCAGAAGATGTAGCCACGGACAAGGCTCGCCAGAGTCGCTTTTTGAAGGGACTAAACACTGGGCTGCAAGTCAGTTTGATCGCCCATACTTTTCCTGATTTCCAAGAGCTGGTCAACAAAGCCTTTGTTCTAGAGGACAAACGCAAGGAACTGGAGGATAACCGTAAACGCGGATGACTCAAAGAAGGGAACCATCAATCACAGAGAGCAAGACGATGCAAGGCCAGCGCGGTTCAATGTGTTTCCACCCTGCACTTCGCTTGAGCACTCGCACCAACTTCAACACCCGCCCGGCTACTCGGAACTTCGCAACCCCGCACTCCAACCCCAATCCAGGAGGCAACCAACAGAGTGCACCAAAGGTCTGTTACGCCTGTCGTCAGCTAGGATATTTTGCCAACCAGTGTCCGCAAAGGGGAACAATCACTCCAGTACGCTTCAACCTTGGAGCTACTCCATCCAAGACACCAGCACCAGGCATCAACCAAGGAGCTTCACAAGTTGCGGTCAAGCCGAGGAGCACCACTGATCCGTGATCGAGGCCGTGTCAACCACGCCACTCGAAGGAGCCCAGAATCACCGGACGTCGTCTTTGGGTAAGTTTCGTTAACTCGATTATCGCATCGGCTTTGTTTGATTCCGAGCTTCGCATTCATTTGTTTTCGGAATGTTTGCAACCAAGAATAAATTGGAAGTTATGCAACTTAAGCATACTCTGTTAGTCCAGTCTCTTGGAGCAGAGCTAAGTACTAGAGTGGGATGTTTAGGAGCTAAGTTACTCATAGCCGAGTTGAGTTTCTAGCCAACCTAATTGTCCTAGATACCCAAACCTTAGATGTCATTCTTGGCATGGATTGGTTATCCAAGCACAAAGCAGTGCTAGATTGTGGTCAAGAGCGTGTGATCGAGGATGCCAAAGGAAACAAGGTAGAGTTTCTAGCTACCTCAGTTCGTGATGGACATTTGCTAATAAACAGTTTGAAAACCCTTACCGTGGAAGAAGTACCAGTGGTCAGTGAATATCCAGATGTGTTTCCGGAAGATTTACCAGGGATGCCACCGGATCGTGACATCGAGTTTGTTATCGACCTAGTGCCAGGGACAGCACCAATCTCAAAGAGACCTTATCGGATGCCAGCCGATGAATTGGTAGAGATGAAGAAGCAGATAGAAGAACTCCTTGAGAAAGGTTTCATGAGACCTAGTTCGTCGCCATGGGGAGCACCAGTGTTGTTTGTCAAGAAGAAGGATGGAAGTATGAGGATGTGTATTGATTACCGTTCTCTCAACGAAGTTACCATCAAGAACAAGTACCCGCTACCCCGGATAGATGATCTGTTTGATCAGATGAAAGGAGCCGGAGTGTTTTCAAAGATCGACCTGCGATCAAGTTACCACCAGCTAAAGATTTGTCCAAAGGATATACCGAAGACCGCTTTCTCAACACGGTATGGACATTATGAGTTCTTAGTCATGTCCTTTGGTCTGACTAATGCCCCTGCATACTTCATGAACATGATGAATAAAGTATTCATGGAATATTTGGACAAGTTCGTAGTTGTGTTCATTGATGATATTCTAGTGTACTCCAAGTCGGAGGAAGCACACGCCGAGCATTTAAGGATAATATTGGAAAAACTCAGAGAGCATCAGCTGTATGCCAAGTTCAGTAAGTTTGATTTTTGGAAGAAAGAAGTTGATTTCCTTGGTCATGTGATGACATGAGGAGAGTGATTGACCGGTAAAGTTAAAGTAGTGTTACATTGGGAGCAGCCCAAGACCGTGACTCAGATTCGCAGTTTCTTGGGAATGGTAGGTTATTACCGCCGTTTCATCGAAAGATTCTCATCGATTGCTAAGCCTCTTACGCAATTGTTGAAGAAGGAGAAAAAGTTCACTTGGACTCCAGCCTGTGAGGAAAGTTTTCAAGAACTGAAGAAGCGTTTGACTTCAGCCCCAGTGCTGATTTTGCCAGATATTCGCAAGGATTTCGATATCTATTGTGATGCTTCGCGTCAAGGATTAGGATGCGTCCTGATGCAAGAAGGAAGAGTTGTCGCTTATGCATCAAGGCAATTGAGACCCCACGAAGAGAATTACCCTACTCATGATCTGGAATTAGCTGCCGAGTGCATGCTTTAAAGATTTAGCGTCATTACCTCATCAGAATCATTTGTGAAGTCTACACAAATCATAAGAGTCTAAAGTATATCTTCACCCAGTCAGATTTGAACATGAGGCAGAGAAGATTGTTGGAATTGATCAAGGATTATAATCTTGGAATCCACTACCATCCCGAAAAAGCCAACGAGTTGCGCACGCCTAAGTCGAAGAGTTACCGCAATGCTTTGGAAGTAAAGGAAAGTTGCCTAACTTTATGAAGAATTTTAAAAGCTAAAGCTAGAAGTTGTGTCTGAAGGATTTGTAGCAAATTTGGAAGCACAGATCTATCCTCGAGAAGCAAATTCGTGAAGCACAACCAAAGGATCCTGTGTTGTCGGACATCAAGGTCAAAATGGCGTAAGGAAATTCAAAGATTTCACCAAGGATGATCAAGACATACTGATTAATGGTCGATCTGGTACGGATATCGATGGTTTAAGACGATTAATCTTAAAGGAGGCCCATGACTCAAAGTATTCGATTCACCCGAAGTACCAAGATGTACCAGAAGTTAAGACTAAATTTTGTGGCCAAATCAAACGAAGTCGCAGAGTTCGTTGCCTTGTGCGACACACGCCGTAAAGTAAAGGCGAACACTGAGAGACTAGCAGTTTGTCGCAACCATCAAGATTCCAAAATGGAAGTGGGAAGAGATCGGTATGGATTTCATTACCGGTTTACCCAAGACTCAATCGGGTTACGATTCGATCCGGGTAATAGTCGATCGCTTGACCAAGGTCGCCATTTTCTCGCGGTCAAAACCACGACTCGGAGACCGCCTTGCGGAGTTGTACATGGCCGAATTGTCGCTTGCGGTGTGCCCAAAAAGATAGTGTCGATCGAGGATCTCGGCTCACTCTCGCTTTTTGGCGAGCTTGCATGAAGCATTGGGTACCATCTCAAATTCGCATCGCTGTATCATCCATGCACAGATGGACAGACCAAAGAGTCAATCGATATTGAGGATATGCCGAGAGCTTGTGCTCTAGCTAATGCCGCCGGTGGGATAGAAGTTTACCGTATGCGAATTTTCGTGACAACAATAGTTACCAAAGCTAGTCCGCAAATGTCACCATTTGAAGCCTTGTATGGCCGTGTGCACAACCCCGTTGAATTGGTCGTAAACAATTTAACGATCAGTTTGGTCCGCATTATTCGAAGCGTAAGAGCAAGTGGCCATGATCGAGAAAGATTGAAGATAGCTCACCAGCAGTAAGAGCTATGCCGACAATCGCCGCCGTGACCTCGACTTTGAACCCGAGGATTTCGTTTATCTTCGAGTGACCCGCCGAGGTGTCAAGAGGTTTCATGCCAAAGGAAGCTTGCCCCTAGGTATGTTGGTCCGCTCAAGATTCCGAACGCCGTGGAGAAGTTGCTTATCACCGAGCTGCAATATTAACAGAGTGCATGATGTATTTCATGTCTCGCAGTTGAAGAAGTGTCTTCGCGTGCCAGAAGAGCAAGCCCCGTTGGAATCAATTGTCTTGAAGGAGGATCTTACCTACAAGGAGCAGCCAGTCAAGATTTTGGATGTCGCAGAGCGCCTCACCGTAGCAAGATCATTTGTTTTGCAAGGTTCGGTGGAGCAACCACTCAGAAGGAGAAGCAACGTGGGAACGTGAAGAAGAGCTGAAAGACGAGTTTCCTAGCCTTTTCTCTAGCTAGCCTGAATCTCGGGGTCGAGATTCCTTTAAGGGGGAGGTTTGTAACATCCCAATTTTCGTGAGCTTAAAAATCTTTTAATAGTTAGTAGGAGAAAATTCACCATTTGGATTTTATTTGAATTTAATTTCAAAAGCTTAATATTGACTTTACAATCAAAAACATTTAATGTGAATAATCCCAAGTGGAACAATAGCCAAAACTATTTTATTTGGGTACTATGTGCTCGAGATATATTTTCTAGATTTTTCTAGAATTTTTCTCGAGTTCATTTGCTATTTTCTATTGCCCATTTGAATTTCTCGGTATTTTCTAAATTGGAAAACCTATTAAAATCTCAAGAATCCTCGGGCCGAATCTCTCCGCCCGATCTCGCTTTTCAGCAAGACGGCCCACTTCCCGGCCCATCTCGCGCGGCACCGCCGCTTCTCCTCACAGCGAGCCCCGGCCCCACTGTCGGCCTCACCTGTGTCGCCGCGACGCGCCTCGCCGAGCGCGCGCCGCCATGGGCCCCGCTGCCGCTCGGCCGTCCGTTGCCGCGACTCGGCAGTCCGTGGTCCGAGCCGCGCCGCGCCGCTGCCTCGCCGCGGACTCCGCGCTCGAACCCTATTTAAAGCCGCGACCACACGATGTTCGCCCGCGCACGCCGCTTTTCCTAAGACCTAAACCCTAGAGCGCCGCTTTTCGCCAGATTGGAGCTCGAACCTAGCGCCGCCGCCTCGGTTACGCCGATTGCGCCACGGTGGTGAGGTTCCGCGCTTTGAGACACTCGAGTTCGCCGCATCACGCCTACATGATGCGCGCTTTATCTTCGCCGGAGGAGTTGCCCGCCGCCGCTTCTCGCCGCGCCGCTTCGCGCTTAACGTCGCCGCCGCGGTTGTGGTCGCGTGCGGGAGATCTAACGCATCACCACCTTCGCCGTGTCACGACGGCCCGGATCGCGCACTTCGGCGCCGCTAAACGAAGGTCGCCGGCTTCGCCGACGTCTAGCCGACGTGGACGCCACCACCGCCACCTCGTCACCACCTCGCACAGAGCGCTGCGTGTCGCCCGCGTGGTCGCTTCGTCGGCGACGCAGGGCCCACGTCCCGAAGTCCGAGGCTCTGTGGACCTAGTCCACCGCGGAGTTTAGCCTCCGACATGTGGTCCCACATGTCGTGATTTCTTTATTATTTCTTTTCCGAATCTCGGCGACGCCACTGTGCATTAAATCTGATTTTCCTTTAGGAAAATAATTCGTAAATTCATAAAATCTGATTTTCAAAGATTTTATGTAATTTCAAACTTCCAAAGCTCATAACTTTTGCATCCTAACTCCGATTGAGCCCATTCAAATTTCTAAATTTGTCTAAATTCAAGCTATATTTATCTGAGATTTTACTTAATTTTTGGAGTTTGTTTTGCCTCTGTTATTTATTTGTTTTGTTTGTTTTTGTTTCGTTTGTAGTAGACGTCGATTCGTGGGAAATTTTGTGGAAGAAGGAGCACCCCAAGATCAAGACCAGTACATAGACCTTTCCAAGGCAAGTCATACCTTGATCATCTTGAACCCAGTTTTCAAACTACTTTGTGTTAAGTTATTGCATTCTACTTTAATTATTTATTTAAATACTTTGGGCATAGTTAATATCCAAATTGTTATCACACCTTGGCCTTGTATGTCATAATTCCTTGTCACCCTAGATTGGTTATGAGTTGGTAATAGTATAGCACCAATGTGGGTTGGTTAGATGCGAGTACAATTGCTTAGCCATGATACGAGTCTCACATCATATGTAAGTTGCAAATACTAATTATGACTAAGTGACTATGGAACTTTGTGTAAACTGCAGTGCTATGTGTTATTACTCGTGATGGCATGTGTTGCACTAAAACCAACTGGGTGGTAAAGGATTTAGACTCGAGGCAAGTGGTGGAGACTGTGTGACATGGTGGTCTATGTGATGGGAATGATAGTCTTTGTGACTTAGTTAGAACATGAAGTCTTGCCTTGGTCAATTAAGGACTTAACTTTGTGCGCCATTGAATCGAGCCTTCATCAGACGACCACATGCCCGGTATGGGACGGGCCTAACTTAGTAAGTTATGGATTCTCGGCATTGATGTTCGTGGATAGGTTAGGTCATGTGAAAGGGTGGAGGTGTGACTACTTAGTGGTTGCATCGCGGGATCTATTCGCCTTCCCGCCCAAATGTGTGTGTTATACCAATTCTATGTGAGCCGGTATAGCGGTTTGTAAGCACACCGGGAATGTCAATGTTTGAGATGAAGTTTCGAACTGTTTTGTTACGATTGGTGCTTGCTACACTAGTTGTATCTTGTGGGTAAAGTGTACAACCTCTGCAGTGTTAAATCAATCTATTCAAGAATAGCGCCCGTCATGTCATGGACATGCTCGGGGATTTCACCACGAGGGTAGTTTTCATAAAATGTGGGAATGGGAGTGTGTGATCTCAATCATATGGCTATGTGAAATAATCTATTTAGCGGTGTGTCTTTGTGAAAACAACTGTTAAATTAATATTGTCTATTTGTTTTGAAGTATGTTTTCAATCTATTATTGTATTCAATTGCAAATGTTGCTTTTATAAAAGAACCACGTAAGCCTTTTCCTTTCGAATAAGCTCGCATCTATACATTGCATTCTGTGGTATGATTTGCAGCACGGTTGTGTACTCACGCTTGTTGTAAAACTTGCGCCCAAACCTGCTGAAGAGGAGGAGTCTACGCCGCTTCGAGGAGGAGTTCAAGGCCGATCGCTCGTTAAGGTCCGGATCCCGATCGGTTACTGTGGTGAATTGGTGGGATCTACGCCGAGTTATTTCCATTCCGCCACGCTTTATTTCCTGTCGCCGCGTGGCTTATTAGTGTAAACTCGACCTTAAGGTCAAAACCCTTATTTGTTATTCAAACTAATCGCTTACTTTATTTATCGCTGTGTGGATCGATATTTACTGTGTTAACCCCTGTGTGCACTAAGCGTGATCTCGACTAGTGCAAGTATACGCAGGGTTCAGTAATCGCACTGTCCCGACATCGCTCCTCCTGCCCTTTTGTTAAGTTTGCCGCGACATAGCCGCGGCAGAAGAAAGAAGAAGAAGTCCTTGCCCTTAAGCGCAAGGTCCCTAGGTTAAGGTACTTCTTTATGACAACAAGTCATTCGCAGCTTTCACTTCTCGTGGCTTCATAAGGCAACTAGAAAAGGAGAACTGGAAGGACTTCATGTCTTTGTGAAGGAAACCGCCGCTCTAGTGGGATCTCGAGGCCGAGGGGAGCAACGTTTCAAGGTGGTCGATCGATCTCAACCGCCAGAAGTCGAGAGGAGGTGACTCGCCGCCCTCGAGTGCATCTCGACCGGGCGGTGGTCGAGAAGAGGTCGATTTAAATCTTCCGCTTCGGAAGGTTGCTCCCAAGTTTCGAGTTAGGTCCAAGACACAAGGTATGTAAAAAAACATAAGTGTAATAATTGCACTTATCGCTTGTCTTTACGAGTTGACTTACTGCCAGACAGATCTTAGCTCGACGCCTTCAGCCTTCGTGGATGCTCCGGTTGAGGAGCCCGCCACTCCTTCACCGGCGAGGTGTGATCGTGGTAGTAGCCGAAGGTTCGCCTACTATTCCTATGGAAGAAGTCATGATCGGCCGAGGTCGCTACGACCGAGGATGTCGGGTTGCTACGACAACCGAGGCTATCGAGAGACTAGAGAGGAGGCGCATGTGATGCCTCGAGGAGATAATGAGGTTGGTGGCAATGAAGTGTCGACCGCGTGTGCTGAAGGAAGTTGTCGAGACGCTCTTCCACCCTCGGTGGTGTTCCGCCACACGAGTCAAAGGAAGAAGAGTACTTCAACTTTTGCTCGATTTCTTGGTTCTCGACTCTATCGTAGGATCTTCGCCACCGATCTCGCGACCGCAGTTCCACACCCCGCCAGATTCCCAATTGTGGGGATGTTTTTGACAACGAACGACTTGAGGGGTCTGTGGAAACGAGTCGAGGAGATGGATGGGCCGAAAGATCCATCACGAGTAATGTCCATGTTTGCATGGTCAAATATGAACGGTATTTGTTGATACTTACTCATGGTTTTTACTTTCTCTTATCATTTTTCTCCTTGTAGAGAGTCGTGGAGCAAATCGCTACGATTTGTGAATACCATCAGAACTTGTCAAGCTTCGACAAGAGAAAGCGCATCATGAGCAAGTAGAGAGGTGGTGAGTAACCGACTTTGTAATCGCTTCGATTACTTGTTCAAGATCGTAGAAGGTTGTCGAGAAAAACTTACGACTTGGTACTAGTCATAGAAAACTTACGACTAGGGGTAGTCGTAGAATAGCCACGACCACTTATCGATCATAGAAATACTTACGATTGCCTGCTTTAAGTGCTCATGTCTTCCCTTTACCCTTTCGTGTTTAAGAGTGACGAAAGACCTTGGTTGATTCACTCGACTTTGAAAGCCAATCGTAAAAGCCGAGGGATAAAGCCGACTTCCTCAAGAAGCTTCAGAGGCTAACTCGCAACCCAATGCACAGGTGAAAAAACAAATAAGACGTGTAAACACGACTGCTTCTGATTTTGGTTCCCACCTCTCTTTTTTTTTAATCTCTCATTCTTTTTTAGAAAAAGAAGTAAAAAATAAGGCCCTTCAGGCCGAGGTGGGGGCTCTCCGGATCGAAGTCCAGGAGAAATCCTTAGTTGTTCGTGAAGTCTCCCGCATCGCAAAGGAGAAAGATCGGGAGATCGAGAACTTGGGTTCTCAATTAGCTGGTAAGTAGAATTTTTACCTGCTATTGATTTGTTTTATCTTCTCATAGAACTACTTCATCCAATCAATCCTTACTCTTTCCAAATCGATTGATTGAAATAAAACAATTCCACGAGGCTTCGGCTTATTCCCAAGAGGAGACAAAATCAATAAAGATCAATCTTCAAGATAATATCTCACTCTGAACAATGTACTCGATGGGCTTCAGGCCGGAGGATTGCTCCTCGCGATGACACGATGGCTGCCATACGAAAGCATTGGGGAACAGTCGGTACTTTGAACGAGTTGGTGTCTCACGAAGACTAACTGAATGATTCGATAAAGGAAGCGGTCAAAGGAGCCGTGAGTTTTGTTTGAGCAAAACTCAAGGCCCGTGATCCTAACCTTAATCCTCATTCTGTTGAGTCGACTTTGATCGCAGATCAACCAAGCAGAAGTCGATCAAGAGATGCAATGGTTAGCAGAAGGTCGCAGAGAGATGCAACAGAGTCTCCCTTAATAGAGTAGTCTTGTAATACAAACTTGTAAAGACAAGTCTTTTTGGTGGTGATGCAGAATATATGATCCTTTCTTTTTCCCGCAAATTATCTCGTGGAGTAGTTAGTAACTCGTAAGATAATGAAAAAGAAGAAATAATCGATCAGATATGAGCGATTCTTCCTTTCTCCTTCATTTTCCTCGCGAATCATCTCGTAGAGTAGTTAGTAACTAAGTAAGATGACAACTTGGAAAAATTAAGACTAAGAAATGAAGTCATGTTTATAACTTTATCCTAGTTCTCCACACTTACTTAGTTTATTAGAAATAAACTAAGAAAGTGGTAAAGAAAGGGTTTATGAAAACAAGGAGGTTTGTTCGACTCAGAGTTGTCTAGTATCGACTTTTTTGCACTAGTCGAGAGAGTGAAAACAGATCGACGCTAGGAAGTTCCTCTAGTGGGCGTGACCACGTGCAGAGAGAAAAGGTTTCAACTAGGTGATGTTACCATCCCCAACCGTGATTAATCAAGTCAATAACAACAACTTGAACGAAACAAACGCCTAGAGGACCTTAAGAATTCATTCGACTATTTTCGCTTTTTCCCGACGGTTGTCATGGCAAAGAAAAGTAGGAAACGGAACAACTCTAGGAAGTTCCTTCTAGTGGGCGAGACCACGTGCAGAGAGGAGAAGCTTCGACTAGGTGTGTTTCTTCCTCCACAAGAAACCAATCAAGTTAATTGAAAAGTAGTCGAACGCATCCCGTAAAGTGCACTCTTCTTAGTTTATTTTGCAAGATAAATAAGCTAAGGTGACATGAATTTTCTTAACAACTTTCGACCATGTTTGTGAGCCCAATAAGCGTTATAATCGTTGTTGTAGTAAAGAACAAAGCGACATTGGAAGCTCCTTCCACAAGCGTGACCACATAGAGGGGAGAGACTTGACTAAATGTGTTGTCCTTTGTTGACCAAAGGTACAAGAGGAATGAGCATAAAAATGGTCTAAAATAAAAGCGAAATTCAGAAAAAATAGACAAAAAGGTAGGGAGAACTCCGATACTTTATTGTCGTGAGAAGCTACACATAAAATTTACGAATCGATCAATATTCCAAGAGTTTGAGAGAACGCTACCGCCCTCCATTGCAAGTCATACCGATCCTCGACGCTAGCATTTCACCACTGCAAGGACCTTCCCATTTGGGGGAAAGTTTGTTCGATTAGACCGGGATTGATAAGTCCCAATACCAAGTCACTTCAACAAGGCCGCGAGGTTGACCTTACGATCGTAGTATCTACGCAGGCTTGTTGGTAGACCGCAGAACGGATTAAAGCTTGGTCTCTTTTCCTCGAGCAGTTAATGTCGTCCGTTCGGTTGCTCTTGAATGGAGTCGTTAAACTTATCGACCCTTGTTGACTCGATTTTAGTTTTGGCGTAAGCATGGCTTCAAAGACCAAAACTAGAAAAAGGTGTTTCTCCGTGAGTTTCGGCTAGTCGCCGCATTGCATTGCCCATAATATCGGCTGTAGTTCTGTACCCAAGCCCCGAGCGCTGACAAGCTGATCAAGACTCGGGTTTGATTCCCTTCATTATCCGCCATTCGCTTCTCTCGACCGCCTGCTGTTGGGGGTGAGCGACAGAGCGTAACACAAACGAAGTTCTCAACTTGTCGCAAAATTTCAAATTTTGCGCTTGTAAATCGTTTGCCGTTATCCGTGATAATTCGACTTGGTACTCCAAACCGAGTGATCACGCATCTCATCATGAACCGCTTTTGCTTTCGCTGTTATCCCACCACAGCTCACTTTCTATCAATTTTGTGAACGTGACGATGGCCACAAAAAGGAACTCAAACCTCCCGGACCTCTAGGTAACGGTCCTAGGATATCAAGACCCCGCTGCAAAGGCCAGACAGAGAGAATTGTTTGCAACGCTCGAAGTGTTGGTGTATTTGCCGGGCTATGAAACCGACACTATACACATTTTTTAACCAAAACCGGCATCAGAGAGGTCATGGCCAATAAAAAACTTTGTCGAAAGGCTTTACCAACCGTTGTTCTCAGAGGAAGCATGAGTTCCACAGATCCTCCGTATGTCGTGAAGGAGTTTTAACCTTCGCTCAGGAACACATCGCATGAGCACCCCTGGTTCCTCATTTATAGAGGAAACCCTTGACCAAAGTATACATTTTGGCCTTCGAATAATCGATTCCGCTTCGATCGCCATCCGTAAGGAACCCGCTCAAGGTACTCCGTAGATGGGTGCCATCCATGTATCTTCGCACTCTAGAGAGGTCAAGTTTATATAGAGGCGCCTCTAGTTCTTCGACTATAGATGGCTTTTGAAGCTATTCCAAAACACCTCTTTCTAATATGTGGATAGGAGGAAGCTCAATGAGCCAGCTTGGTCTCATGAGGAAATTATCCTTTCAAGGGATAAATTGTACCAAAGCCCAAAAGTGCTTTTCTAACTTGCGAACTTCCGATAGTTACTGGGACATGGTCGAATTAGAGCACCGGTACTTTTTTCCGGCTTGATTCACGACTAGTTGAGAGTCTCCTCTACGAGTAGTCGTCGAATCAAGAGCGCCGCGTCGATACCAGCTAGCAAACCTTCGCACCGCCACATTATTAGTGGCTTGAAAGTTTAATTGTATGGCATACTTTAAGGTTTCTCCGTGAGGAGATTCCAGACCACCTCACCTCGAGCCACTTATTGTAAGTGACCCGTCAGTACATCGCCCACCGATCGTGGAATCGATCTGGGATCTGAACGTGTTCAGATTTGTCCTTCTCGCGACAAAGTCCGCCAAGATCCGGGATTTAATGGTCGTCGGGGACATCGAAATGGATGTCGAACGCCCCAAGTTCGATCGACCACTTTGTCATGTGTCCCCGTTTCCTATTTCGAGGATTGATCCCAATGGAAACTCGACGCATACCTAGTTTGTGCGCTAAGAAAATAATGTCTCGCTTCTCAAAGACATGAGAGGGCATACGTAGTTTTTGAACTCGAGGGTAACGCCGTTAGGTCCAGGTAAAACTTCACTAACGTAGTATACCGGGTCGTTGTATGTTTTCAACGCTCAACGACTGGAAGATCGCGCCATCGCTCGCGGGAGTGGCATGCTTAGGTAAATTAAGAGCGCTCTCCCAGTTTCGGGAAACCAGAATAGAGCACTCGTGAAGATACCTCTTGACTTCCTCGGCTAAGTTAGCCTCTTCTCACCACTCAAACCTTCTGTTTCTTAGAAGTTTGAAGAAAGACAGTCCTTTTCTCCCGCCAAGCAGGAAACGACTTAACGCCGCCATGCATCCTCGTGAGTTTCGGACTTCTTTCTTCGTGGTCGGGGCGACCGAGTGATGGCTTTATCTTTTAGGATTCGCCTGATTCTCGTGCAGACCGTGAATCCAAGTAATTTTCCTCAAGAGACCCCACACACACTTCTCGGATTAAGTTTCATGGTGTTTCGAGGTTGCTAAAGTCTCTCGCAAGTCGGTGATATGGTTGAGTCATTTGGTGCTTTTACTTACTAGATCATCAATGTAGGCTTCTAAGTTTCGCCTAATTGAGGAGCGAAAGTCGCTTGCATCAAACTAAAAGAAGCTCCAAGATTTTTAAGCCAAATGGCATTTTGACATAGCAAAATATCCCAAAGGGCTTAATAAATGCGGTCTTCTCCTCATCTTCTCGACACATACTTGTAGGGAAACGGGTAGGCTACACTAGCGCAAATTAAAATTCTACCCGTAAACCAAGATCATCGCAGCTTATAGATCACGGTCTTACGCACTAGACGCAGTGCAGCGAAGTTGATGCAACATACGGCAGGCAGAAGTCGCATCAAGTTGATGCAAGATGCCCGTCGGGCAGTAGTCGTATTACTTCCTCGTCCTCGTCGTGGCGCCCCACGTAAAGCCTCCTTTTCTGCGGTTCGTCCCAACGCCACGAGATGCAACGCCTAAAGGTATCCACACGATACGGGAGAAGAGGAAGCGACGCGACGACTACTAGATCCGCGCAGCGATTAGGGCGTGGGAGGGGGTGGCGCCGTGGTTTGGGATGTCACGAAAAACTCAACCTCCTAAACCAAGCGCCGCTTCTCCTTTATAGACGCCCTTATAATGGGCTTCTACGAATAGAGACCCATTAGGACTCAATGCCCGCCTAATTCTGATCCAATCCGAATTAGGCTTCAAATTTCTTAAGTGTGTGACTTATGGTTCACATATGTTTAGACATGACGCAGCACACATACTTGGTCAATAGTTGGTAGCTGCCTCTAGCAAGACGTGCCAACTCCTAAACATACGTAAAGATCATATCGGACAACCATCACAACGCTATGTACATGCCAATCCCTTTGCCTCACGATATTGGTGGTCGAGCTCCAAGCTCACTCACTCTTCTCGATCCTGTGGATCCAATCCCTTACTAGGTTAACTCTAACCTTAAGTAGCATGGCCATGCATTTCCGGATCCGATCCACTCGAGGGGCCCGTGAGATATCTCTCTGTAGAGAGGGCAAATCCCATCTCGATCGACCATGCCTCGCAAAGATGCTTCATGACAAACCCGGAAGCTACCTTTATAACTACCCGGCCACGGAGTAGCGCTTGATAGCCCCTAAGTAGGTCGATTCACATCTCAAGTACATGCGACAATCTCTGTGTCTAAGGACAAGGCGTACACATTGTGTAGAGAGAACTATAAGAATAATTACTATGTCTCATGTTGGTCGGTCCAACCCCATGTCCTCTAAACATGTGTCCACATTATTGGTTTGACATCTCCATGTCTATGACCTGTGAAACATGGTCATCAACCGATACATGTGCTAATCCATCATTCACGTGTGTCCTCACATGAACTCCCAACTAGGGACAACTTTAGAATAACCATACAAGTAAAGAGTTTCACAAACAAGTCACATACTTGTTAATCAACACAAAGGCAATATTCAAGGAACATTTATTAAATCATGGATACAATGAAATATCATCATCAATATGATTGCCTCTAGGGCATATCTCCAACAATACTAATCTGGTGGTAACCAGAGTATGCATCCGAAAACTCAACATCTCACATCCTGCGGCAGAGTCAACCAAATTGATCGACATTGAGGTAAAGGGAAATCATCTTTTGGAAAAGCTTTATTAAGATCGAGAAAGTCTACGCGACATCACGCGTACTTCACGTTAGGACTTTCTAACCATTACAGGGTTGGCCAACCACTGGGGTGGTTGACTTCTCTTATGAAGCTTTGTCTTAAGCAACTTGTCCAATCTCGACCTAATGAGCATCTCGTCGATCGTGGGAAAACCTCCGTAATTTTTCTTTTACGGCAGTCTATCGTGCCGTAAAGCTAGCCTCGTACTCATTACCGCGACCGCATGTCGGATGTTACACGCCAAGACATCAAAGATTTGCCCGTGGAAAGTGATGAGGCGTCTTCCTATTTAGGTGGAATAATCCCAATCGAGCAGTCTTGAGGCTCCCTGCGTCGGAGGAACCTCTTTGACAGTGGTTCGGCGTAGGTCGACTTTGAAGCCGACTTGCTAGTCGGTGACTTTCATCCCAAGTTGGTAGTTGTCCAACCATCTCGAGGATCGGCGGTCGCGGTCGCCATCTTCTTATCCGAGTATATCGTAATCACTCCTTTGGGACTGGCATCTTAAGACATTGATACCTATAATGGTAGCTATTAAGAATTTTGCCAAAGTAGGCGTCGAGTATGGCATTATCTGTGCGTATCAAGTCGACCACATCGAGACCTTCTGTCTGACGAAATTGCTTGGTGATCTAAGCGTTAAAGGAAGAAACTTGGCCAATTGGTTTGGCGAAGATCGATCGATTCAGTGAAATGAATATCGTCGGCCCCTTTGTCACCGGGTACTGCATCGTCGGGTGCAAATGGCAGAATGTTTAGCGAGCTTCCACCATCAACTAAAACTTCGATTAACTTCGACAATTGTTGATGGTGGGTTCGTCACCTATCGGGAATCGACACGGTCTGGTCGGTCGGGCAATCACCTTTCTCAAAAGTAATGATGACTTGACCACTTGGTAATTTATTGACAAGAGAGTCGTATGTTTACTTCACGTTCAACGACTTTCGGTGTCTTGCGATCGTATCTGAAGATCCCCATAGATGTGATCAATGGTGTCTTGTGGATCTGGGCGACATCTCCTCATCATTTGACTCTTTACGTCCCTTTGGTTTGACCTACGTTCAAGAGTAGGAAGTGGCCTTGCGAGTAATAGTCTTGAGGTTACGTAGGAAAACTCGGCAATTCGAAGATCATGCCCTTCTTTTTATGAAAAGGACCACACAGGTTTGTCGTTTCTCAGATCTTGGCAGCTTACCTTTACCTCGATCGGGTTTTGCTTGAGGTTGCGTGGCTCCTTGTCACTTGGCGAACCTCCTTAGACGTTGAAATTGTGTCTCTTTGCCTTGTTCTTAGATTTCCTACCTTTTATCCTTTTTCTTACCACTTTAGCGCCTCACGAGGATGTTGTCTTTCGATCGATAGTATTGTTCCACTCATTTGCCCGGCGTGATCGCATATCTATCGGCCATCTCGAAGAGTTCGGCGGGTGGCGAGTGGATGTAAGCGATATCCTCTATTATCATACGCTGGACTCCGCAAAGCCACGATCACGGATGAGTCGAAACTTAGGAATAATTTGAACTTGGTAGGCGCTGATGAATGTGGCGTTTCATGATGCGTTACGCCTTATCGGTGCGAGTCATCCTCTTTTCGGGCGGTTGTAAGTGCCACGGAAATTTGACGACAGAATCACAGAGGTGTTCCGCGAGTAGATCGACTCGAATGGCTGGTTTAAAGCCATGATCGTGTCGATCCTTCAGTCTGATAGGAAGGTAATTCGCCATGATATGCTCTCCTCCTCCTGCTGGCTCGGATGCATGTATAGTATAGATTTGGAGGAACTTCGATGGGATTTTGAGTTCCATCAAATTTCTCCATGTTCCTGTGATCGGGCGTGGTGGCAGTGAGCGCAGCTCGGTCGGGTGGCAGGCAGAATGACCTCTTGTCTCCTTCTGCGAGAAAAGAAGGGTTAATATTGTCGGGTGATCGAACTGCGTTGATACCTAGCCACGGGAGGGCTGGACCTCGATGAGTCTGGCTTTACGGGGAAATACTCCTCATACTCCACTTGCGCCGTGCATCTGCGTCGCGGAAGTGGTGAAGATCACCTCTCTGTGGGTTTGTGGCGTCTTCCTCGGTCGGAGAGCGGCGTGAGTGAAAATCGAGCCACCTTCTATGTGAAGTTATCACGAGCGGTGTGGAAGAAGTCGTAGTACTTTGACTTCTGGTTGTGGTCGACGAAGGCGCTCGAGTTTGGCCATCGTGTCACGAAGCTTTGTGTGATTTCTTACGCGAGATCATAACACGGTGCTCAGCGAGTTCTTGAGTGGGTTTTCGACAAATCGTTGATATCTGGAGTTCTTGAGCTTTCTCATTGGGAATAAGCCGCTCGGAAGGTTTTTACAGTGCCATTTTCTTCCGTCGGGTTGTCTTAAACGGTCTATTCAGACCAGAGTTTGCTTTAATGGGCGAGAATGTTGAGGATGTCCGCATACGTTCATTAAAGTGTTCGTCTCGTTCGCGGTGGTGGTGTCCTTGCCATTGCGGCGAGTGGCGTGAAGTATGCTCGTCGGGAAGCATTGCCAATCCTTCTTCTAGGAGAGCGATCCTATCGAGAGGAAGGGCGAAGACCTCCGTGGATGACCTCCACTTGCTCAAAGACCTCCTCGCTTGAGGTAGTCGGCGATACCATCTGGCGACTTGGGTAAACCCCTCCGGTGGGAACTGCGGTTATAACTTCGTCTCGTCTGCCGGTGAGTCTGCGTCGGGACGGTTGGATCTGATGAGCGGCGTGTTCGATCCTCTTCCTGCTGAAACACTCGGAGAGAGAGGACATCAGTGTCGATGGAGTTCGGAATGATGGCTTCGAACCTATCTTGCCAAGTCGTCTTGCCTTGGGGACTCGAACACTTAGAGGAAAAGCTCTGTCGTGTTGTGAGTTTGCCCGAGAGCGATCTGTTGTCGGTCATGTTGACCCTTGCATTGAGTTGGTTCCTCGTGGGTGTCTTGTCGTGGGGATAAGGATCCTCTCCAACTCAGTTAGCGGCGTAGTCTCAGAGATCGATAGAAGATCTCCGGAGCGTATCTCAGTCGAAAGATTCGATACTCGGTTCGTATTCGGGCAGGCATCCATGTCGATATCTGCGTAATTGGCCAAGTCAGACCAATTCTCCTCATTCCATTCTCCTGCCATGGTAGCATCAAGAAAAAGAAAAACTATTGACAAAGAATTACAGTTCCCCCACGGTCGGCGTAACTATTGGTGTTTTGCCGATCTTACGTAAAGATTGTTTGATTCGGGGTCTCCACAATTGATCAATTGAAAGAGACATGGGATTTTTATACGAGTTTGGGCCTTCTCTAGTGAGAATAACAACCCTACTCATGTGTATCTTGTATTGGGTATCAGAGTTTACAATCGGTGAGTGTCTTGACTAACTCTCCCAAAAGCCTCTCCTTCTATCTCTAAAGATACCTGTTTATATTCTGTGATGGTGGTTTATTGTCGTTCTAAACTAATTAGTAGCTCATTATTGCGCAATAATGAGAAGTAATTACGAGTAATAACCTCCCCATCTTGTCAAGCGGTTATCGTCGAGGAGATAGTGGGGCGTTTTACGTAGTTATGCTAAGCATAACTTCGTATTTTATTGCTGGATTCTCACCATTAAATGGGCCTTGGCGGGTGGACCCGGTTAGTCGTGAAGAATTAAGTGGTGACCTAGTCATAATAGGACTTACGACTAGGGGGTAGTCGTAGGAAGACTTCTGATGGAGTGCTGGTGGTAGAAAGACTTCTGACCAGGACGTGTCGTAGCGAACTCACGATTACACTATGGTTGTAGAAATGCTTACAACTAGGTGATGTCGTAGAAGAACCTCGACTTCTGATTTGTTCTTTCCTTATAATATTAGAAGTGTCATGTGGCGTCATATTTCATGATTATGGAATAATAAAATGAGGATTATTTAGATGCTCGTCGATATTCATTTCATGTTGTATGTATGTATATTGTTTATGGATGTGTATGTCAAAGTTGTGGATGTGTGTACTATCCAGATCATGGGACTAGTATGGTACACACACGAGAGTTCGGGTATTCAAAGCCTAGGGTCCACAATAGAAGTCCAAGGTTAAACTTCTGTTGGGCATTCCCAGATGAAGTGTGGGAAAGCAAAGCATCACCATCTCTTTGAGAACACCATCTCTTTGAAGCTGTTCTCAACAAATAGAATTACAAGAAATGGTTGGCATTCTTTGTGCAGCCGCACAAAGCGAGATCGAATCCATAATGAGAATATACGTGATAGGGTGAGGTGGCACCAATTGAAGAAGCTTGTCCAACATCGCTTGAGATGGTTTGGACATCTCCAACGAGGCCTTCTAAGGCACCGATGCGTAGTGGAATTTTAAGACATCGGCGTAAGAAGAGACAAAGTCGACCAAGACTAACACAGGAGAGCAGTTAAAGATATTTGAGGATTAGAATGTAGCTAAAGATTAGCTTTGGATAAGAGTGCATAGAAGTTAGTGATCCACGTGCAGAACCATAAGAAGGTTTAGGGTGTTTTGGCTCTCGCTCGGATAGCGGGATGCAACGGGGTTTTAGCCTTGTAGGGTTTTTATTATTATTTTATTTTATTTGCAAGGCTCGTCTCTTTGACCTTGAGGAGGTTCCATTCCTAGCCTACCCCAACTTGTTTGGGACCAAATACTTGTTGTTGTTGTTGTTGGTTGGTTGGTATTCTTTATTATCTGTTCGGAAAAAGAGTTTTATTTTTAAACCCAAGTAAAAATACCTTTCTTGACCAAGTCAATTTCTAGTAAAAACCAGTAAGACACTCAATCTTCTACCATGATCCTATTAACACCCGGGATCCACATTACTGCTGAATGCTACTTAACCACTCTCTGATGCTTGATAATTTCAAGACAAAATTAATTCGCGGCAACTCTAGACAAGACACTAAGCGGAAGCATAAACAACTAAGGAATAAAGATACGGTAACAAGTTCAATAATTAAACAACCTCTAGATTAAACCAAGTGTAGTCCACAAATTCATCAATAATAATTCAGCAGAACACTCGCGAATAGCTAGTCATTAGGCTAATTTCCTCTCAACTTTATTACAACATGAATCTATGAATTGAGTGCATTATTGTAGTGCGCTCTACCCATCCAGGAATGTAGAATCACTGAAAGGGTAAAGAAGCAACAAGGTGAGATAAAAATCTCGACAAACAAGCATTTAACAGGCTATTCGGACTACAAACAAATAAACAACATCATTAAAGTATCCATATGTCACATCCATAATGTGAATCCACATTCATTTACAAGCTAATTTAACTACAAAGATATTAAGCATCTATATCCAATTCCCATAATTATCACAATTATAGCCTCAACCATATTTACTACCAATGATAGTAAAATATCAACAATTGAATCTTGATCAAGCGCTTCATATTATTCACTACCTACCAATGACCATAAAGTATTAACATGTTTTACCTCATAACTTTACTATTTCTCGCATCACTTTGCTATCAACAATTACCACAAGAGAAGAATCTCATGCCACAATCACAACCTCTACCATACCACAAGGGATGAACCCCATTCCACCACCACAACCACATTACTCATACCACAGAGACTCTCATGAGTCAATTTCCACATTGCAACTATGAAGTTGCGTTTGTTTCAAAATAACTTCACCTCAATATATTGCATAAGTATGCAAATGATCTTTCCACAATGTAATGCATATGCATGCTATGCTCCACTGCACCTTTACCCAATAAGGTAAAAGTGTGCATCGTGCTCTGCAATGCGATGTTGTACCAATGATCGCGGCTATAGCGGCGACATCCACAATCACAAATGTTATGACATGTCATGAATGATATGATTATCATAAACCACAAGAATTTAACCGAATGTCAACAACATACTCATCATGAATACTTCCTCATAATCCCATGTGTCTCATTAAGCACAATACCATTGTGTCATAAAACCATTACCACATAACCCCACTCGATTCACCAAGATCAAAATCAGTCGATCTAAAGGAATTCTACCACATAGACCACAACATGATCATCATGAATGTAACCACAAGAATTATCAACATGTCACCTTGAGTTTATTTTCATATTCCGCATTTGGCTCATTAAGCAAATTACCACAATACTACCAAACTCATCCAAACATAGCAATTGATTAATATCTTGCTACCACATTCATACTTAGAAAACATGTAACCATGGCATATCGTTTAACATTCGTCAATCATGCATAGTGCAAGTAGTAAGAACAACGGGTTAAGCAGCACAACCGCTACTTTATTTGCCTTCCACGATCACGGCGCGTTAGCGGCAAAGATGATACTCCTAAGCCTGAGACCTCCTAAACAGGTAAATAATTTCAATTAAGACATAATATACTCAGCGCTACTAATCGGCGTTCTACAGCTTCACGATGACCCGTCGAGTTTAATGAAACTGAAAAATACGCGTTTCCTGCCATATACCGATTCTGGACAGCAGCACGATGATGACATAACTCATGAACTGGAAGTCGAAAGAGGTAAACCCAATTTCTGTAGATTCTTAACTGACTCATATACAATACTCTAGTTGACACGATAATCCAATTCGGCCAAAATAAAAGGCTAACCAATGTTTGAACTTTCAGCACAGAAACTGCCTACACAATCGAACAGCAAAACTAAAATGACCATAACTTTTAATAGGTAACTCCGAATCGTTCTTTATCAATCTGAAAGGTTATCGAATTATCTACAATAACCTAGTTGTGTGAACTTTCAGATTCCACCAATTTCCCTTTCATATTTTAGGAAATATCCAGACAGATTATTCTCGTCAGATTTCTGGCAGCAGATAAAACGACCATAACTTTTGACTCAGACCTCGGAATGGAGTGATCCTCGCGCGCTACTGAAGATAACGCTAACCACATAACTCTAGGAGATGGAATCTTAAAATTCAGCCTCTAAATACACAAAATCCCCACGCAATGTACTAGACAGAATCAGATCTTCTGCAGCCCAACATTTAACCAACAATTCTAATCGGTTTCGCATCTACTATGGATCAAGCGGGAAGGCATCTCGTTACCCTTGTAGAACCGCTAGAATTTGTTGAACCAATCCCACAGATCTTCTTCTCCTTCTTCTCCTTCTTCTCTTCCTCTCTTTCTCCTTCTTGCATAAGGGCAGCCTAGACGAAGGAGTCGCGAGAGCAGCACAGGGCGGAGGGAGGCGCAAGGGAGAGGGAGGAGTCGGCCAAGGAAGGGGAAGGCGGTGCAAAGTGGGAGGAGGGAAAGGGGAGGAGGGGGCTAGGGTTTGGGGAGGTGGCACCTCCCCCTTTGGCCGGCAAAAACTAGGCTAGATGGGCCAAGGCCGGGCCAAGTGGATGAGAACAAGCGGAAAAGCCCTCTCTAATCTTGATTTGATGAATGAAAATAAACTCTTCAGATTAAATAATTCTCTCTGATTAAATTTAATGCTTGGGTTCTTGACTTCTCACACTTAGGAGTATTACATTCTTCCCACCTTAAAGTTAGCCTCAGTCCAACTCTGAACCACAGAAAAGAACAACAAGCAAAAGCAACCCAAACTAGGAGTACTCACGGCCTCGAAGGCGAAGGTATTCTTTCATAAATGATCCTCCAACTCCCACGTAGCTTCTCTCTCGGTGATTCGTCCGGACCTTCACATACTTGATGGTCTTATTCCTCAAGACCGCTCGGCGTATCAAGATACGGTAGTGAACTCTCACGGTGAGATCTGCTCCCGCTGTGACACATTCAAGTCTTGTGTTACGGATCCATAAGTATTTCTCGGCATAGACACATGGAAAACATTGTACACCACTCAAAGGTTTGGCAACTCCAAGCGATAAGCCAAACTACCCGGAGCAACCACTGGAAAGGACGGATGTACATGGCTAAGCTTCGGTGGTACCAAAGCGAACAATACCCTTGGTTGGGACACAGAAGGAGCACAAGGCTTCCTGCAAACTCAATTCTCGTGCAGTTGTCAGCATAATTCTTTTATCATTACTGAGCGATACAGTCTGCCATATTGGCAAAATTTCCATAATAACTATTAAGACCACTTTCTCAAACCATCCTCTTTCTTAAACACTTTTCTCTTATTAAATATACTGGGATAACCCAATATACCCTTTTAAGAATTTGATCACAAATTCCTCTCACATCATTCTACTAGAAGAACAACGGTATCTTTTGCATATAGAACCAACAGAAGAGTAAAGAACTCTCAAGCATCACACTAACTTGACTTTCCTTCAAGGACCGATCCAAATCAAAGTTCACCACAAAATATTTCTACTCGTCAAGTAGACAATTGGAGAACCACACCACATAAGCTAAGAGTGAAAAAATCACTCGACAGACCAAAACAATCAATTTCTTTTCCTATTTGGAAAGACTACGCCTCAACATCGTCAACTCAATTTGCAAATGGCCTGCCATACGCAAACACACGCATAAACAAGAATCAAGAGAGCATGCTTTTCATGACATAACAATAATTTCCCAATTCATTTCTTTTAATAATTTAACTTCCTTGAACCAGGATTTTCAAATCATTACCCAACACACTCATTTATCTCAAGTTGGCCACCTCAACAATTAGCTCAATTGAGTACATCATCTACACCATTGTAGATAGACTCTCACGCCCCATAAATCATACTCTATCCCAAAACCGACCAACAAAACCATAACCCACAACAATTACCATGTTCTTAGAAGAGAGTAAGAAATAAATTCGGCACTCTGAGAAAAATGGTTATCATACGTAGCCAAAGACCAAAGAAAAAACAAATAGCAATGAGGTTGGAAAACACAAGATAAGATCAAGCTGTACCTCAAATACTTCTAGTACAACTTTTCCTTTCAATAAAAGCAATTTTCTTTGATTACAACATCCATGCATTTCAACAAAGGATGCTTGAAGACCACAACACGAGATTGAGATAGAACCAAAGATCATTCAACATGTCGCTTTACTCAAAGCAACCTCGGCTATCACACAAGTCATAAGGTACAAAAGATTCCAACAGTAAATCTCACACCTTCAATTCAATTAGTATTATGGAATTAACCAATTCCTTTATTTTTAAAACATTGAACACCATAATCACTTCATCATGTTCTTATTATCCAAATAAGATTTCAACTACTTAATCTAGTTAAACCTTGAGCATAAGCCATCATATTAAAACAAACTCTTTAACAAGATGATATTAGAACATAACAACCTCACAAAACATGCTAGTATGAATCTCTTATTAGATTCCATACATTTATCTCATCTTGATGCTCAACTCTAGTTTAGCAAAAGTAATTACACTCTAGCCATTCTGTCAATAATTGATTATTAATTTTCATCAGCCGGCATTAATGATCCTATCTCTAATTTGCAATCACAAAGACAATAAGAGCACTGATTCGATACTCCACCTTATGTTAAGATATTAAAATAAAATAACTTTAAACATCAATAATACCGGCTTTATAAGTCAAGATTCCACAAGTCAATACATCAACCTTCAACCCTTTACGTATACATGTTTCAACAATTTAGCATGGTAAAGTTACATAACTTTAAGTTGTACATGCTCATCAAGTATGTAAGAGAGGACATAATTAAGGTTAATCTTATTAGGCAATATTCAACACCTCCTTATGATCCCGAATGGTCAGATTAATTACAGATCAATCAATCCAACCTATCAACAAGTTGGGAAAATTAAACAACTACAATAGTCAAAACAATTGTTTTCATAATCCTAATAAATGCATGAGTTCTACATGTGTATCGCTAAATTCTTAGCCACAAATCTTCAGAAACTCAAGGGACAACATCATATTAATCCTTCACTTCTAAAGATGTTAGTAGAAATTAATGATGTACCACACTAACTTTTCAACTTGATAATTCACAATCTATCAATTATTTACATAATTGCCACCTACTACTTAAACACAACAAAACATCATAAAGAGTTTTAACTCCCTTCTGGGAGAAATCAAACTTCAAAAGTCGAAATCTTTCGGAAGAAATGCATAGAGCCAATGCTTCCACAAGTTAATGAACTTCACGTAGCTTTGATTCTCTCTCAAAATATCAAGCGAAATACAAGTCATGTTTTCGGCGAAAGATGGAACAACGGAAAAATACCGATCTCTCCAAAAGCAGCGCTCACGGCGATCAAACAACCATCAATCGAAAGAAATAATACTTGGCCTCAAGAACAATTGGAGGCCTATTGACACCAACAAGCGCAATAAGCGACTAACGAGAAAATCATTAGCGCAATAGGCAGAATGGGCCAACATCAATTCAAGGAGGATAACACTTTAAGAAACTTACCATGACATCGCAGCTAAGTTGCAGTGCTGCATCAATATCCGTACCACGAGCGGGGTATAAGCCAAAGCAATGCCAAGGCAACGACCGCAAACCCTACCTCTTATCATTGACTATCCTCACTCCTGCGCGAGTCATAAAACAACACATAAACATACAAGATTATCTCATAGCATGAATAATCAATATAACATGTCAAAACGCGAATGCAATGCTTGCCCATCCATCTCATCTGTGCAGTTGTTCTTTAATACTTTTAATTACCACGGACCTAAAGCCGCTCATTACCATTGTAACACCCGAGATCCACATTACCACAGGATGCACTTAACCACTCTGACTAGCCAATAATTTCAAGTCAAAATTAATTGACAACTCTAGACAAGAAGCACTAAGCGGAAGCATAAACAACTAAGTGAATAAAGATATGAGTAACAAGTTCAATAATTAAACAACCTCTGTGATTAAACCAAGTGTAGTCCAAATTCATCAATAATAATTCAACGAGAACACTTTCATGAATAGCTAGTCATTAGGCTAATTTCCTCTCAGCTTTATTTACATGAATCTATGAATTGGTGCATTATTGTAGTGCCACTCTACCCATCCGGGAATGCTAAGAATCACACGAAAGGGAAAGAAGCAACAAGGGTGAGATAAAAATCTCGGCAAACAAGCTGTTTAACAGGCTATTCGGACTACAAACAAATAAACAACATCATTAAAGTATCCATATGTCCACATCCATAATGTGAATCCACATTCATTTACAAGCTAATTTAACTACAAGATATTAGCATCTATATCCAATTCCCATAATTATCACAATTATAGCCTCAACCATATTTACTACCAATGATAGTAAAATATCAACAATTGAATCTTGATCATTGCTTCATATTATTCACCTACTACCAATGACCATAAAGTATTAACATGTTTCCTCATAACACTATTTCTCGCATCCTGTTGCTATCAACAATTACCACAAGAGAAAAGAATCTCATGCCACAATCACAACCTCTACCATACCACAAGGGATGAACCCCATTCCACCACCACAACCACATTACTCAAACCACAAGAGACTCTCATGAGTCAATTTCCACATTACAACTATGAAGTTGCGTTTGTTTATAAAATAACTTCACCTCAATATATTGCATAAGTATGCAAATGATCTTTCCACAATGTAATGCATATGCATGCTATGCTCCACTTGCACCTTTACAATAAGGTAAAGTGTGCATCGTGCTCTGACAATGCGATGTTGTCGAATCGATCGTGGCTATAAGCGGCGACATCCACAATCAAATGTTATGACATGTCATGAATGATATGATTATCATAAACCACAAGAATTTAACCACGAATGTCAACAACATACTCATCATGAATACTTCCTCATAATCCATGTGTCTCATTAAGCACAATACCATTGTGTCATAAAACCATTACCACATAACCACTCGATTCACCAGATCAAAATCGATCGATCTAAAGGGAATTACCACATAGACCACAACATGATCATCATGAATGTAACCACAAGGAATTATCAACATGTCACCTTGAGTTTATTATTCATATTCCGCATTTGGCTCATTAAGCAAATTACCACAATACTACCCAAACTCATCCAAACATAGCAATGATTAATATCTTTACCACATTCATACTTAGAAAACATGTAACCATGGCATATCGTTTAACATTAAATCCAATCATGCATAGTGCAAGTAGTAAGAACAACGGAGTTAGCGAATTAACTAACAGCTACATTTACTTGCCTTCCGATCACGTAGCGTTAGCGGCAAAGATGATATCCTAAGCCTGAGGCTTCACCTCTAAACAGGTAAAATAATTTCAATTAAGACATAATATACTCAAGCGCTACTAATCGGCGTTCTACGCTTCCCCGATGACCGTCGAGTTTACAAAGCTGAAACTGAAAATAACGTTTCCTGCCATATGCGATTCTGGACAGCAACCTGATGATGACATAACTCATGAACTGGAAGTCGAAAAGAGAGTAAACCCAATTTCTGTAGATTCTTAACAGCTCATATACAATACTCTAGTTGACACGATAATCCAATTCGGCCAAAATAAAAA